>JAUIMM010000213.1:1200000-1740000 GCA_031769625.1 Taudactylus pleione
TTGGATGCCCAATGTTTTTTTGCAACCCCTATGTATTGCCTTCACTTGATTCTTTCCTTACCTATATGCTGGTTTCTCTGAAGAAATTGAGCCTCCCTAGGCAGACAGTGAGTAGCTCTCTGTCTGTGGGACTACTGTGCAGGGACTTGGTGGAGGTGGAACTAGTTCCACCTACCATTAGAAGTAAGGGAACTCAGTTCCACCCCGTTCCTGCCCACTTTAACACCTGCTCATCTCTAATCTGCATCACATAAGGAAAGAAACTGGTTTGATAATTAAAACATTTTGAAATAAAAAAATCTGAAATCTATTAAATAAAGAAAGATCACATTTTGAATGTATATATTTATATAAGACATATTAATATTCTAATTTACCTTGTGAACCACAACAATCCTTTATGAATTTACTATACAAGATAGCTGTTTTGCTATGAGGTGCTTTAATGAAAAGTGCATCTCATATTTCTCTGTGTCTACCAGTTATGATACAGTACATGGCAGATTCTTGTGCTTTCAACCAAATAATGTCATCATCATGAATACACAAGCATATATTCAGTGCCGGATTTTACTTTTCACTGAACATTTCCTGGGCATGTCTTTAATGATACAGCATCAATAAGAAGCATTAATAAACTAAAGGATTGTAAATATGTGTTAATATCGAAAATTGTAATATCTGGCAAATGATCTTAGTTCAAAAAAATTATTTAAGCGAATAAATGCAATCACGAGTGTTTTAACACATGGGGGTCTATTCACCAATGATTTTTTACTTAAAAAATTAAAAAACAATCAATTCTGCCTTTTTTAAGTAGTTTCACTATTCAGCAATGTGATAATGGCTTGATATCCACACTGTATGGATCAAGCCATTGACCTCTACAGTGCTTTTACTTTATTTGCTTTTCAGCAAAGCGAAAAGCGTTAAATTACTCGATAAATCTTTACTTTATATAACGCCATCTCAGAATGGTGTTATTTGAAGCAAAACCTTAAATATCCCAAAAACTGCAGGGACAGAGGGAAATTTTCCCATAAGTCCGTGCAGAATCTTAAAACTCCGCCCCAGTCTGCTTTGTGGTGACCGCCGAGTGTAAGTCTAACTCCAGCCTATCAAAACTGTCTAAATTGATTGAAATGTGTCCATAGGTTTTATATTAGTCTGTATACATGAACTGTATATTTATGTGCTTTTATATTTAGCATTTATATACACTCGGTGATCACCGCAAAGCAGGGAAGGGGATTATTCGCAAGCGCATGACTGAGCATGCGCAGAAGAAGAAACAGAAGGTTTTGTTTTTGTAATCCCGAAAACAGCGCCTTCTGTATCATCGCAGGGACACATTGTCCCTGTGTAGAAAAATGCTGAATGCAGCCATAAAATTTAATACTTGCTTCAAAAGAATTGTGATGATGTTGCCTGATAATATTTGGGGCAACATAGTCACTCTTGCTAAATAGAGCCCATGGGTTGGTTCTGTCTGCAGATAGATGCACACCCTGTTCCCATTTCAGATACCCTACTGAATGAATTTCTATGGAAGCACATTAAACACAGTATATACAGATGTGTCCATATACATCTATACTCAAATCATGCCTAATAACCCCATGCGGTACGCCAAGGAGATTGCAACTTAGCCACGCATGTGACTTTCTTTGAAAAATATTATTTTTAATCTGCTACTTTACACCAATTCTTTTGCAGCAAATATACTTATTTAAAATGCTTCATACAGTATTAGCAAAAAAACACACAAAATTCAGGAAAAGGTACACAATCTGGGTAAAAGGCAAATGATAGAGGTCCAATACGAATGACCCATGCCATGTCTCATGACACACATCATTCCCTTTAATCTGCTACTTTATAAAAATTGTGTTGCAACATAATTACTAATCTGAATTATTTTGTACACTACAGTATTAGCAAATTAAGGGTCTGATTTAGTAGTGCACACAAGTGCACTGCTGATTGCAGATTCTCAATTATTGGGATGTGCAGAATGGGTCCTGGGAAATCGGACGCAGGACCCGCTATGCCTCTGCCTGATTGATAATCCGGCGGTTCAAATCCTGACAGTGGAAGCCTGGCAGGGGTGAAGATCCCGATCGCTAATTAAGGTAAGTATAACTAACCCTATTCTCCCCCCTAACCCTCCCTTAGGGGTGCCTAACCCTAACCTCCCCTCTAGTGCCTAACCCTAACCCATCTCTATCTAAACCTAACCCCCCTTCCCCGCAGCCTAAACCTAAGTCTCCCGGGGGGGTGCCAAATCCCTAACCTCCCCCCGGGGGTGCCTAACCCTAACCCCCCTTCCCCTAGCCTAAACCTAACTCTCCCAGGGGGATGCATAACCATAAGTCCCCCTGGGAGCCCAAAAACCTTACCCTCCCCCCGCAGCTGTCCGCACCCAGCTTACCTTCGTTCGGTATGCCAGGCGTTGGGCTCCCAGCGTAGGTCTAAGGACAGGCATCAGGATTCCTGACTACATCCCATTTGCGGGGTGGTATGGGGATGGCCTGTGTACCTGGAAACGGGGGGGTGTCACCCCCATTTTCCAGGAGTGTCAAGGCCAGGATCTGCGTCCATGGAAGCAGACTTCCTGGCCTTTCAAGCTGACAGGACCCAGCCAGGCTGTGGTAAGCATGAATGTATGAGGAGGACACATCCTTAGTACAGAGTGCAGCAAAACTTTGGTACAACTCTTTTATAAGCTATTTTAATGCAAGGACATTTGATATAATCCTGCAATCGATAAACAGATAAACTAGTATCTTCATGTGCATATCATAGTTCAGTGGTAACATATGAATGATGCATGTCAAGAAACTCGGAGAGTTAGAATCTTCTAAAATAAGTGGTCTCCAGGCAAAATACAATTTATTTTAATGGGGTCATACCACAATTGGCTTTATACAATAATTTCCTCTCTGCTCTTTTTCATTTTTTGAGACTAGATTTCCTGATGTAAAGGGAAAGCATTGATCTTTTTGACCTGGGGTTTATGAGTAAATTCCCTTCATCTCCAGTACAGATGTCAGGTGAATTGAAGCAATCATAGATACATTAAAAAATTGATGGTATCCTAAAGGCTATCATTTCTGTTCATCTGCCATATGGAGAATAACTTGGGAGTCAGCTTTTGCAAGATAAGAAAGTCTAGCAGAAGATACATTTATTTAACATGTTCATGATTGACCTTGTCTTAATTTTCTTCAATTAATTTCATAGTACCTGTCCACACTATCCAGAGTTTTTGCCTATTGGACGTACTGTATATTCATCTACAGTATATTCCTTTTCCCCAACTTAATGTAGGCACACAATCTTTATTTTAGTGTTGTTAGTCTTATCATTAATATTATTATTATTATTATTATTATTAATAATCTATATCACCTTTTTGTGGTTACAACTACTGTACAGGTCAGTGATGAACAGTTTAATACCTGAATACATTGTCAGCTATAGTTGTAGCTGTTTCTTGCCCAATTTTAGACCATTGGACTGCTGCAGCTCCCCCTCCCCTGCAAGTCCTATCTCCCCAAGTTGCAGACAGGAGCCAGGGTTGTGCTACGTAGCCTTACCCTGTGATCAGATCCTGCCTCCTCTCTCTCCTCTACTGCCTACATGACAATTCAGCCTAGAGATGGCCATAGAAGGGGTCACCATCATTATGCCATCAGTGCTTTTGCATCTATGGCATGAAAACATCAATAGGAAACCATTGATGGTTTCAACCATTGATGAGCATTCTTAATGTGTCAGTGAGCCAATCAGTGAATGGCAGTGAGAGTCTGAAAACTCCAGTGGGAGGAGACTAAGTAGAGGGCAAACAAGAGAAGGGGGTAAGACTAACTGGCCAATGGTAGCAGAACTAAGCTCCATGCCCCTTACATCAAAAAAACTCAATTGCCACATCTCTTCCCTATTTCCTGGCTTTTAAATGTTTCTGCAATGTTAATCCTCAAAGGAGTGGGGCTTAATTACATCACTGGGGGCTTAATAGAATGAAAGAATCAAGCCTTGCACTATTCAATGTCTGAGTGACATTAACTATAAGGGGGGACTTTAGGTAATTTCCCATCTCACCATTTAAATATCTACAGTGCTCATAATGAGTCTCAATTTTCTTTAGCAGGAAGTGGGTAAAGAAACAATTTTATTAAAGGCAAAATCTGGATTGTTTTCAACAAATCACAGTTCATAACATTTTTACTTACATGTACAAATGTCACTCCAATGTGTCTGTTTTGATTTCCTTTTGACTGATTTATGTAATTAAAAATTCTAATTAATTTGAAAAATTATTTCTCTTGGTTTTTTTTTAAACTATAATTGGAAATGTGTTTTTATTATAACATGTTTACAAACTCATTATAAACTTTTTAAAGGAACAAAATAAAATACATTTCAAGGTCTTAATTTGATTATAAAAATAAAAATTAATGTTATATTTTGTTGAACAAATTGTAATTAAAACAATAAATATTTCTACAGTACTTACTTCATTTTGATGTATATATTCTAAATGTTCACACATTGTATCATAGGTGCTACAAAAGACATGGGAAAAATGCTTGGGGGTGATGAAGAGAAGGATCCAGATGCCCAAAAGAAAATGGAAGAACAACAAGAGGCTCTACGTCAGCAAGAGGAGGAAAGGAAAGCAAAATATTCAAAGATGGAGGCGGAGAGAGAAGTAATGAGACAAGGTATCCGGGATAAGGTGAGAAGAAAATTATATTAAATATTATTAAATGTGAACAGAATACTGTCATAAAAGAACTTATGCTAATATCTACAAGTGGTTTGAAGCACATATAAATTCTATGGGCTTTAATAACTAAGAGTCAGGTTCTAAAATCTGGTGCTTCCGACCATGTTTGTGCCTGAAATTTAAAAGGGCGATGCATTTACTAGCAGTGTTTTGCTTATAAAATCACTGCCCTTTTAAAGTTTGGATATAAACTTGATCCAAAATGAACCCGACACTTAGTAAATAGAGCCCTATATGTTTTACATTACTATAATGAATATATTAACCATCAAGAAGGCAGGAATTATTTAAACCATCCTGTTCCTATATAATTTTAATTTTATTTTTTGTATGGGTGATGAGGCATATAGTATAGTATCTTGATATTGGAGGTTTTTTTTTTCTAAATTAAAGATCATTAATTATGACATGATCATTGATTTTGCTGTTATATACAGTAATTCCATAAATAATTATATGCAATGTGCTCACTAGTAATAATAACCACACAAAGAGTAGTTTAATTTAAATTCTTAGAAGCCACTAGATAATGAATTGTACCCTACACTACACTACTTTCATAGCCAGCAGTTATGCATACTTCATTGAATAACTAATTTAAATAATTTTTGAAATTCTCAGAGAACACTGTGGGCTGCATAAAGCTACGTATATAGTAACTCTAGGGGTTTTATTGTCTTAGACTCTAATCTCAAATAAATGTATTAATGAAAATGAAATTTAATAGATACCTTTAGTGATATTGCTCAGGAGTATTTTAATCAATGTATGACAAACTGGAGGTTTTACTTATCACACAATAATATATGTTTGATATTTTATAAAGACTAACCAAGCAGAAGTCAATTTATTACTGGTTGAAGGACTGCCACTAATGAATGATATGACAGCTATGTGGAGAAGTGTGGAATACATTACAAAGAAAACAAAATAAAAACAATCAAATCCCCTCTTTCATTTCTCCTAGACATACAGGAGAATGATTTCAGTAGTAGTAAAAACCTTACCAAATTAAAAAAATATTTAATTTTAATTGATGTGTCTCTAGGTGCACAATAAAAAAAAACAAAACACTGCTTTGAAGGTTAATTGAACAAAATGGAGCTTTACTGTCGGCATTCCTGAAATAAAATATAATAAACAAAGTAGCCGTCTCGCAGGACACTACCTCACTTCTTGACCCCTGACTAACAGGGCAGCTAGTCTGCAAATGTAACACAGTCATAATCTTTATAGTCCTGACTCTCACAGGTATAGACACAGCCTCCTGGCCTGACTTGGCTGCCACACAAAGTCTCTCTTATGGTTCTATCTACCTTCTGCTGGTACGGATGCTGGCCTCCTCACCTTTTTAGCTTCAAGACCCACTGGCCTGTCTTGGCTGACACAGCTTTACATAAACACAGTCTCAGAGATCTATGGTCCTCCCTGCCCCTTGCAGATATGGACACATGGCAACAGTATTAAATACAACAACTCTACTGATCTTGATTTGGTGTGCCAGAAGCATTACTATTAGTTTGTGACTAACACACCTATTAACCATTTTGAGACTTGCTTTGGCCTGTTGCATTTAGTAATTTCTTTTTACAAGCTTACAAAGTAGTGCATGTGGTCATTTGCAATTGCTGTTCATAATCATTTTGACTGTGTTTTCAGTGCACTGACTGTAAAATTCATGACAGCATAGCGATAGAAGCTCAAATCCATACAATTCAACTTCTTGATCTGGTGCAGCAGAGGAATGACCACTGGTTATTATTTGTAGCAACTGGCTAATGAGTAACATACAAATTGATTATTTCTAGAGTTTATCTACCCTGTTGCACTGACTGGCCATTATCACTCAGACAGTTTCGAGCACACTGCAAAATACTGCTAATTTATACATTAAAAAAAATACATCCATAGAGCGGATTACTTTCAACATTCCGTTAACGCTGTGCTTATAGTAAAGTTATCAATCCAAAAAGACAAATTGCAAGAGAGAATTGCATCCATCAAACACATATAGAGTGGGAAAAGCAGTACTGTACAATTTTAGAGAGCAATAAAAGTGAAGTGTCTATACACATAGCAAGAAAGATACTGGGAATTACAGACAAATTACAGTACAAAGCATGATATCTACAGTACAGTCTCTACTTTTGTTCATATAGACTTATACTAAGACCATAACAGTGGTGTGTTCTTGGTTTCAATGCCAACCAATGCATATTCTGTATGAAGTTTGTATGTCCTCCTTATGTCTGCATGGCTTTCCCCCAGGTGCTCCAGTTTCCTCCCCCAACCTAAAAATAAAATGTTATGTTATGTGGCTTCTGATAAAAATTAATCCTAGTGTGTGTATGTTTGTGTGGCAAGGAATATAATAATGTGAATTTAAATTATAAGCTCCACTGCGATAGGGGCTACTGTGAATTCTAAAAATATTATCTGTACAACTTTTTGTAATATATAATATAATGGCTGTGTTTACAGGATTATGTCAAATTTAAATAGCACAGTTATTTATTATAACTAACACAGGAGATATCTCAGATATCACTGATGTTTACTAAAGTACCAGCAAATTCTTTAGAAACCCCCTGTGCCCATAGCTCCATGTGGAGATGGATATATGGATATACAGTAAGTCTTAGCTTTCCAAGTTTGGCATTGTTAGCCATTGTAGACTATAGTAGGCTACATTGTTGCTGTAGAGGGATACTATTCCAACAACCTCTGCTGTGCGCATGTGCAGTAGGCAAGCCGCATCAGGACGAGTAGACTTTTTCAATGGTGTGCTCAGTGACAAAAAATGACTCTTTACCATTTGCTAGGACAGCTGCTTTTGCAGTTAGGGTTAAGTTTACATTGAAAATGCCATCGTAGACATTCTAACTAACGACATTCGCAATGTCAACGTTCTGGCAATGTTGACATCATGCAAGTGTCGATATTGCAAACAACATCATTAAGGCCATTTGGACATTATGAATGGGACATTATACCATCCCATACATGATACTACCTCAAAATTGCTATAAAATGCAATAGTTCATAAATTAACAATAACAGACCTACTGTACCAAGATGAATTTAAAAGCTTATTCTCTCCTAAACATTATTTTAGTATTTACTTTTCAGTGTCCATTTGGTGCAGGATCAAAATACCAGTAGAGGTTTCCTGTCCCATTTCCCAAGATAACCTAGCACTGAAACTTCCTGGGAGTACTCTTCAGGGTTACTGTGATTAAATAACTGTTCTGATAATAAGAGCTGCAATGTGTTACTGATTATTTAACTATTTTGCTCTAGGGATGAAATCGTTAACCAGTCAGATGTAGGTTTCAGTTTTTACCAGCTATTGTTTGTATTTTCTTACAGAAATTAGTGCACTATTTATCTGTTAAAACATAGTTATCATCTATACCACAAGAAAATGGCCATCATTCTCATAAACAGGGACATTAAAATTAATATACAGTACTGTTCAAATATTGATTTGATTTAGATTTCTTTAGATTTCTCTTTGGTTCATTCACTTTGCATTTTGTTAATTGATAAAAATAAACTGTTAACACTTCTATTTTTTAAAGCATTCTTACTTTGCAGCATTTTTTCCACACCTGCCTTAAACCTTTGCACTGTATCGTATATTAATGTTAAATTTCATATTCTGTTTTATAGATAACTGATTGCTCTGCATACAGAATAGAACAATGACATTTAGTGACTGGCATATTTATCTAGCAAGACAAACATCTGTACCATGAGTAAATGTGTTATGAGAAAGTAAACAGATATGTATAGTTATTTCATAGTTGCCTACCCTCCCTCATCCTCTGGAAAAGCCTAGTTTCAAACTCTTATCTCTTGCTTCCCCGAATTCTGGATCAAAACCCTGCATTCTTTGGATACTTCACTGCAGCTGAAGCACCACCAAGGAGATTCTGGGTAAGGACAGTGATTTGCAGCAGGCACTAGGACTGCTGTCCGGGCTCTGCAGCCTCTGCTGTTGACTCTCAGAAACTCCTTGTTGGACCTTCAGCTGTAGAGAATACAGCTTGCATGATTTCTGCGATCAGTGTCTTCTTATCTCAGTGTCTGTTGCTATTGCCAGTGTGTGTGAGTTATGGCTGACTGTGAGAATGCCCATATAAACAATGGAAATTCTATTACATTTCATCAAAATATATAGAATATGTGATAAGAAATTTCACAATGAGGCCTATTAATTTAGCTTCCTGTGATATTTCTTTAATGGTCTATTTTCTGCTCACAGCCTATGGAGGTGTGGGCAGAAATCTGACACAATATTGTCAAGTGTGGAGTATTTTAACTGGTTATTTTATGACATATTCCAGAATGTTAAACCATAAAATAGTTTCTTATGAATGGTAAGTCTTTGATCAATGTATTTGATAGACTCTTATACAAATTATTAAACTCTGTGAGGTAATTTTAAATGAATAATATTTTGTTTCATATTCCAATTTAAGTAATGCTTGTCAAAAATAAGTAATAATAATATTAAATGATAACACTCACTGTTTTTTAAAAGCAATATTTCTCACCTTATCATGGTTATAAATGCTAAATTGAAAATGCAAAGCAAAAATTAATAAATAAAAAAATAACTATTAGAACACTACAGTCTACTCTCAGTTGCCGCCAATGAAAGTACATCATAAAGAAGAAAAAAAAAATCAATATTTGTATTATGAGAACTAGAAATGCATGTAATATCTTACCAGTGCATTTTTCTGGCACTAGGAATCAGAAAGATTCAGTCAGGGCTATAAATTGTGTGTCAACATAAATTCCCTTTTATAAGCTCTTTTTTTCTTCTTATTCTCTATCTATTGCCTTAAATGCCAAAAAATCTAGGACACTGTCCTGCATGAGGTTAGAGCCTCTGGCAGAGTTCAAGTTCATCATGGCAAATCAAATTAGTCTGGCACATAAATCCTTAATGAAATTATTTAGATGTAGTAAATAATTTCTGTAACTTAAGTTATGAAAAGTGTTCCATGTAATGTTCACATAATTTTGACTACAAGATTCCTTGGTACAATTTGCCAAAAATACAGTATTATTAGTCAAAGCCCAACCACGCCACACAGCAGAATGAGCTAGCCAGAATCAGTCCAGCTAAATTCTTTCTACAAAATACGAATGTACAAATACAATGATTGCATAATCAGAACTTCACAACTTCCTGATGTGATACCACATTAGATTGGCTTAAATATAAATGCTTCTCATACCCACTCTATTTATAAAAAAGAAACAATTTTCCTATAGTTGATTTGGCCTAGTTGCTGATAAAGATGTGCGCAGACCCCCGTGTTTTGGTTGTGGCAAAACCACCCTCAAGTGTTTTGGTTTGGATTCAATTTTGGTTAGCTTTTGGACTCCATAAATCAACTAAAATCACATAATTTGGACTTGTTTACATGCAATCTAAACCCAAATTTGTTTATAAATCCAAGTCCCGAACTGACAGCAGACGCGAGCTGGGACTCGATTCCACTCGGAACCGCTAAGTTTGGGTGTGTATGTATGTCAGGAAAACTGAACCGCACATCTGTAGTTGCTGTGTAGCATGTATATAGAAAATGGTAAGGTGCCAGAGTACAGTAAACTTTCGGAACACACGAAAGTGTTTATTAGCCTTAAGCATATTAGCCACACAAAGCAGAATGTTTCAGGCATACTTCTGCCATTGCTTTAACATACTGTAGTACATGTGAGGTGCTGACAGGTAGAATATCCAGGATGATACATTTCGTCATGGAACGAGATTATTTCTAAAGTTTTGTGACAAGAAAAGACACTTCAGATTGTAAATGAGAGGAGGACTGTTGATTGCTGCTGATTGATATATTACTCAGTCCTAACAGAGCAAAAGGAATCTTTGAACAGCGATCCAGACCCAAACTTCAGATTGTATGGTAATGAACTTTTGATACAGTGTGTAACATCAAGAAATTTTCTGCATAAATATTGGCCATATTTACAAGAATCTCAGAACTGGCTTGGTGAGGAGGATAAAAGTGAGTTTGCTCCTAAACTGAACGCCTCCAGGTATATTACAGTATCAGTTAATTTGTTCTGAATTCGTAAAGGGACTTGTGCAATTCTGGATTAGTATGTATTGATTGAAAATTTAAGCTACAGTATATGCCAATATAAATGCTCAAGCTGATGTGTGCTCCTATTGTACCGATGTGTGTTTAGCTCTTCTGAATGTCTCCTTGATTTTATACTTTACACTCTATGTAATTGTTGTATTTTGCAAAAAATAGACTAAAGGCGCACATCCACTAGCAGACATTAATGGACGACTGAATGATAATGACATCGTTATCATTCAGTCGTCCATTAATCGTGCATGAATCGGGCACTAAAATGTCGGAAACAATCAGCGATGTGCGCTCCAGCTGGTCGTTTTCAACATCAATCATCGCCCAAAGCATGCAGGCCGATGTGCCGATAACGACAGATTGACCGTGTTCAGGGATGATGGAGGGTGCCTACACTGAACGATATATCGTTCATTGTAGATACTGCACTGTACACTGAACGGCTGAATGATGATATCGTTATCGTTTGGTCTTTTCATTGTCACCTAGTGGATGTACCCCCTAATTGTAATAGCCAACATCATAGTTTTAATTGCATTTTGTTAGTCTGCTAAATAGTATGTGTTTATGCAGTGCTGTCTCTTTTGGAAAATTGTTTATTTTGCGAAAGGAAAGATTGTATGGCAGTAATCATGCAAATATGCAAAATGTCCTATTGCACAGTAAATTCGTTTGGCCTGAATTTCCACCTTAAATTTGCTCAACTTTAGCCTAAACATATACACATAAGGCAGCTGCAGGGAGAACTACATCTCCCAGCAGCCACCTCCCCTCCAAGCAGCCCCCTGGCCTCCCATCAGCCTTCGCGAATCCCAGCAGCCCCCTCCGCAGTTCAAAGAGGAAGGGGAGCTGACCAGGAGCTGTGGAGACCACCAGAGACCAACGGACCGCTAAGTAGGTTGTTTTTCCTCGCACCACGGGCATTTTTTTTAAATTGAACACCGCGGGGGACATCGAGAGCACGCATACGCGTGGTATTCCACAATTGTTCTTTTGCAGAGAAAACCATGCTCCCAATTGTATCTACCCCAGTGTGTGCTTGATTGCCTTGAAAAGCAATGATGTTTAGTTTGGTTGCTCTCAGTAGCAGACGCTGCTATGCATTCTTAGAACTTTTTGACCCATTCTAACTTCAAATGACTTTATTGGCTAAATGTAATAGGGTGAGAGTTTAGAAAATGTCAGTAAACTCTCACACTTTTTAAACTCAGCCAATGTAATAGAGTCTGAGAACATGCACTCATATGTTTTAGCCTCGAAAAACTCTCATGATTTAAACTCTCATCCAGATGTTTACCCATTTTGAAGGTAAAGCTCGACCAATGTGAGAGCTTACTGCTAAACTCTCACATTTTCTAAACTCTCACCCTATTACATTTGGCCCTATATGTTACTTTATCTGCAATTATTACCTCTCTGCATAAAGTGTCGACACTGGATGGTGCAACCAAGCTACAGGATATTTTGTGATGATGCAAAAAGGGAGATACAGATACTGCTAATGTATGTATGTAATAGATGATTGGGACTTTAGTGTTCATGCCACAAAAATTACTGCAGATTGCAGTTTCACCAACAGGAAACGTTAGATAGTGAGATTAACAATAACTCATGCAAAAATATTACTGGAGTCATAATAACAAGGCAAAAACATGGACATTGCTTGGGCAAAAATTATCTTTATTGAATATATTTTTTGAATATATATTTAACTTTTAAAAGCATGCACCTTGCAAAAGTAGGCTGAAATAGACATATATTTGACATTGATAACAATATTTCCTAAAAACATCTTTATAATGTGTCATTTTATAGCATCTATTATAACTTATATTCTCGAAATAATAATTTGCATAGCATTTGAATTTAAACATAGAGCACACATACAAAGGAAACAAATGTGTGCTTGGAATGGTACATTGATTTTTGCCTATTTGTTTATCTTTTCCACTTCTCCTAAGGGATTGATTAACACTTATTCTGTCCAATACCCAGAGGAGTGTTTAAGCAACTGAGCAATGATTTAAGCACCTTGTCAGAGAGAACAAAAGTTTCACTTTAATACCTTTCTCTAAGCTGCTCTCTATAAAAGATTTGTTTTGAGAATTTAATTTACAGCATATGCAAAGTAAGAGGATGCCACTGGAAAAATGCAGGCTTAGATCCCTATCTACGAAAATGTAATGCCAGCTTAAATTACATTCAAACACTCAAACTATGTAGTGCATAGGACTGCATTGTCAAGTGTTTAGATAGCATACTTATAAATATATTTATGATATATTACTAGTGGGCATACTACGTAGAAGTCTATGTACTCATTCTGCCTTTAATTTTCCCTACATATTTAATGATCCTCTGAGCCCTACAAATGTATCCACTGTCAAAGAAAGATCTTACTAAGCACAGTTCAGCAAAAAATACCTCATCTAGCTGTACAGTACATGGGATAATTGGGACAATTAAAGCCTGTATTTAATCAATATATAATTATTTGAATTTCATTCTTGAGAATAAACAGGTATTGAGTAGATTGAGAAATTTACAGTCATGAATATGTAGTTTCCCCATAATAAATATCATATTTTGCAGAGTAGTACTAATATTAAATACATATGTAGATATTGAGTAGCGCACCATTTACAACTACCCTCTCTTTAATTGCTTTTTAACTATTCAACTTTTTGGCATTTTGGTCATACCTAGCCACTCTCACTCTAAATATTTTTAAGACAATTATATTCTTTGTGATACCTTATTAGAGGAGTAAAAATGAATACATGACCTTGGATTGTGTGGTGGATCTTTGCTTTTCCTTTTCTAATAAAATATTTCCTAAATCCAGTCCTCACACACCCTTTTCAGGATGTCTATAATCTTGTACACGGGACTTATTGTAGTCTACCAGCTGGGTCAGTCATTAGCCTATCTGTTTCTACTGACAGAAGTTTAGAAAACTTTAGTTGTTGGGTATGCTTAAGGACAAAACTTTCGAAATACTGTTATATGGTCAAAGAGTATCACAGCTTTGTGCAAAAACAATAACTCCCACAACCATTGCATACATTTTATAACAGCTCTAGAAAGTAATTTTTTTGTAAAACAAAAAGTGATTTTTTCATCGAAATTATCCAAAACACATGAGAGCTGGATAGCCAATAAGTTATAACCGAGTAAAACCAAACTGCTCATCTCTAGTCTAAATTAATCTGCCCTTAAGTATGAAACAGGCAAAAGTTTGTAGACAAATGTAAGATAAATATTAAGTAAATTTTACACAAATCTGTTATGAGAATGTAATTTCAATTAAAAATGTATTCCTTTTTACTAAAGTGATCATGTAACAACACATGCAATTCAGTTTAGAAACAATTCTCAGCAGCCTCACTGTTAACCAAAAATGTGTGAATTGTAAGACTTGTAATCAAGTCACAATATTTGACAGGTTTTTTGTATATTTTATTACATATTCATACTATATTACTGTGAATTAATTTTGTGCAAATAAAAACCTATATGCATTTTATTTTCATCAACCTAAAAATACAGTAATTTATAGTAAATTTCTCGTCTGGAGAAAATGAATCAAACAAATAATAATGTATTACCTTATCTATATGTAAATTGATATTTTGAAGCTGAAACTTTATTGTTATGTTAATTGAAACATATTTCATTCCTCTGGTTACATGGTGCTTTTCATTTATTTTATTTTCAGAGTACAGTACAGTACGTAATTTGTGAATGCCATTATACATTTTTTAACCTTTGTATAATAAACATAATACATTATACTTTAATGGTTCAGATAAATTAAAGCTACAGTAGTTTAAGGCGATTCTTTGAAACCCTCTTTTATTAGATAGTCATACAGACAGATAGATGACAGAAAAATATGCATGGATAAAATCAGATAAAATCAGAAATTAGTTGCTACCAGCCTTAACCAGCTAATTCCCACTTTATTCTGGGAGTGCCGTAACATAGTGTTAACGCTAACACTATCTTACAGCACCCTCAGCTTCCCCTCACATGATCACTACACATCGCCAAGTGTACTAGATCCCTCTCTGCATACCCATAATGAGGGACCCAGAAGACTGGTAGGCGGCTCGTACACCAGCATCTCAGTTACAAAAATTGCTCTTGTTTTGCAACAAGGAGCGCCAATATTCAAATAATCCAATATTAAAAAATGTACATACATACACTCCAAATACATTAAAATTGTTCCAGATTAATATATAACACCACAAGATACATTTCAATCTGCTTTCAATCTCAATATGTATAATTAGAGTGCATTCAAAATAGCAGAAAAAAGTCCACATTACATACAATAGACCCAATTGGTATTGGGAGCAGCTGATTTGTGTCCTTGTTTTATAGGATTCAATATATATAGCCAAAAGTATGCCTTTGTCTCCAAATTATATTGCCAGGTTTTATTGCTTATCTCCAACCTCCCTTTCTTAGTAAATCCCGTGAGACAGACTCACAGCCCACCAGGTAAAGCATTATGATTGCAGTCCTGAGAGGAGCACTTTCTCCTTCTCTGTGATCTTACAGCTCCCCTGCTTGGGCTTTAGGGGTCTATTTATCAAGCAGTGAAAAGCATGGAGAAATGAACCAGTGGAGAAGTTGCCAATAGCAACCAATCAGCTCCTACCTATTATTTTATAGACTCTACTTGATAAATGCTACTTCAGAGCTGATTGGTTGCTATGGGCAACCTCTCCACTGGTTCATTTCTCCACACTTTTCACTGCTTGATATACATACCCATTAGTCTCCCCGTTCCTTGTGTTAATTTTTCATCTTCTGTAGAAACCGCTAACCTTAATAGTGGAGAAACGCATAAATTAACAGGGATATTCCACCTACTTGCAGCTATTTGTAGGATCTAACATCTGTCTAACTTGTCTACCAGCCAGAGAACTTTTTCTACTCAGCGTACTCCGTCCCACTAAAGTGACTGTGCCGTGTGTAACTGGATGCCCTGCGCTAACACAAGGAGCAGGGGGAGCAGTAAGATCACAGGGAAGGAGAAAGTGCTCCTCTCAGGACAGCAATCATAATGCAATACTGCTTTACCTGGTAGTCTGTCTCACGGGATTTACTAAGAAAGGGAGGTTGGAGATAAGCAATAAAACCTGGCAATATAATTTGGAGACAAAGGCATACTTTGGGCTGTATATACTGAATCCTATAAAACAAGGACACAAATCAGCTGCTCCCAATACCAATTGGGTCTATGTAAGGTGGACTTTTTTTTCTGCTACTTTGAATGCACTCTAATTATACATATTGAGATTGAAAGCAGATTGAAATGTATCTTGTGGTGTTATATATTAATGTGGAATGATGTTAATGTATTTGTATGTGTATGTATGTACATTTTTTAATTAAATATTGGATTATTTGAATATTTGTGCTCCTTGTTGCAAAACAAGAGTAATTCCGGATTGTTCTTGGGAGTAGATCAGAAATACTCAGTAGGAGCAGCAAATTTGTTATATATATATATATATATATATATATATAATTAAGATAATAAGGAATAATTCCTTATTAACTCTATTTGAAGCACCTACATTTTATTTAAGTAATCTCTGCTACGAGCTGCTACAAGTTTTATCATAATAGCAACATACTATCTTCATAAGCTACATTTAGCTGAAAGCATATTATTTCTGAATATAAAAGACACAGACAGCCTGCACAAGGCAGACGGTACAGCTGCACCTTATGTCCCCTTATTGTTACCAAGTGCTATGCCTGCATTGTACAGTAGCCGGACAATCTAAACTCATTTTACTGCAATTGAACTTTTATGTGTTTTAGTATCTGTTTGTTTTATGTGTTTCTTGTATAATTGATTTTATTTGCTATTGTTTCATATATCTTGCATTGTTTGTTCATACTATATCTATCATTAAACCCTATTTTTATGCTCACTGACTTACTACATGCCCATTTATCTCCACATACTATACTTTTATTTTATTGTATTTTTCCACCATACAGATACTAATCTACACATTACTGCACAAACAAGGTCACCTTTTGCGCCTATACAGACCCAATTTTCTACAATAATTTTTACATAGGTCTCAATTAACTATTCCTGCCACCGTAGGCCACATTTGTTTTTTTCCCCATATTCCTCTTCTCCCAACCTGAAATTGGTATTTCAGGGAGATTGCAAAAGTAATAAACAATGCAACTGGTGCTAAAGAGGACATGTACTGCTGTTTCTGAGAGGCATGTAAAAAAATTGACTTGCGTCCAACTGTAAATGATTGCCAAAGCAGCTAGATAGTTTGGCACATATAATCTATGTTTAGACAGTTATGATGTGATAGGAGGCTGTGTGAAGGTGCTTTGAACCAATGATGATGTCATCTATGTGTTGTGCCCACCTGACTTGACATTAGGGAGTTATGGAGATCACCACTATTTTAAGAAGTCTCCCTGACATTCAGGGACAGTTGACAAGTATGCTCCTCCCCTATCCCTGCAGCTACTGTGCTTTAATCTACGTAAACCAAAAAACATATTTTATCAACAATTTGTTTTTACTTTTTTTATTGTTATACTAGAAGGCACAACTAAGAAAGGAATACCTATGAATAAAGGGCGATAATACTTGCTGCCATCCTGCTGTCCATGGGCCAGGCCTATTTGGCTTTTCCACAAATCCTGGCTTGCTTGTTAGATTCTTTGTACACATTTGCATTCAAGGATGGTAATTTATAAAACTGCTTGAGTAACTAGCCTGGTAAGGCACATTATATGTGTGGCCAACCACTTAGAATAAGTTCATACTACATTAGCATAGTCACATTTTCACATTGACAAATTGCTCCATATTCATTACATAATGGCCAGGGGGAGGAATAGTCATTTCATCCATTTGCCACTGAGGCTTTTCATATACTTGTGCTAACCCTGTTTTGGGCTGGTCACATCCATCATATCAGTAATTACTTCATGCAGTACTTATACTTGTTTTTTTTTTTTTTTCTTTTTAAATAATGACTTTGAAGACTACCCCTATGGTCAAATATGTTCTTTTTTTGTCAATTGAAATTGCAAGAAAGCGAGCTAAAAGTAAATGTGTGTTTGTGTTTTTGTTTTAAATAAACACCACAAAGACATACATTGTGGTTTTTGCTTTACCATTTATCCACCATTCCAATAAAGCAAAAAGCAAGATTCTACACAGGTTTAAACAATAAACTCTGCAATTGAAAATGATTATATTTTTCACTTTTGTTTGAATGAAACGCATGAATATGCAGGAATAACAGGATAGCCCATTAATGCAAACCATTTTGAATGTTATATAAGTTACTGCATTACATGAGTATACCCCTGCACTTACTGACATCAAGATGAGGGCAATCTGGACATCAGAACCCCTGATCTCTGTTATTGCTGGTGATCAACAGACAATAAGTACTAAGGGGGCATATTGCTTTACACAGTGATTCCAACTACAGTAGGTGTGTTGATGCCAGGATTGGGTTACTGAGCACTTTAAATGCCACCACCCATCTGCTGGCTCTTACTGCATTTCTGCAGTGCTGGGTGATGCTGATACTAGTTATCATAGGAAATCACCAAACAAAAACCACTAAAGTGCCACATACAGTAATATGATGGAAGGGACACCCCTCATAGAAATGAGGATTCTCTTGAGTTGATTGAAGTCAGAATGTGGGAGACCATACCCATCCCTATTTATAGGAGTTTATTTTCTGGTAAACCTATTGATCACCAAAATATAACTATTACAGAGGCAACTGTAAAAAGCATGTTTAGCTGAAAGGATGGGGAAATGATAGCACGTTCATTGCTCTATTCCCATAATGTGATTCTGCTCTACATTCTGTAGCCCAGTGGGACAAATGCCACTCATCAGTGATATCACCACATACGAGCATGATGGCTGCATCCGCCATCAGACTGTCTTTGCAGTAGCTGGGAAATATGATTTTTCTCGCATTGGACTCCTACAGTGCTGAGAGTGAATATGCTGAGGATGATTCATACTTGTCTTTAGTACTGAAGATGTTAATCTAGCATGGAAGCTGTTGTCTCAGTATTATACATATCACCTTAAAAGCCACATGTTGTTACATTATAGTATAGTGCATTAAAAACTGCTCTGTATTTTATAGTTTGTTAGTTGCAAAAACATACATTGCTATTAATAGTAATCTCTTTATTAGTGGGCAATGAATTGGTCTCACAGGCAAGACAAGAGTAGCCCACATGCTATACTATATAATGTGAATTCCATTGGATTGCCCAAGGCATAATTTGCAGTTTTACATAATTTAGATTAAATTGCTGTACATAACAGATTAAATAGCAATAACAATACTGTATGTAAAATTTCACACCAGAAAATAACAAATGAACACATTGACTTCTAGAGATTAAATCAGAGATAAGACACTGGCCCAGGGGGAGATGCACTAAGCCTTGTAGAGTGATAAAGTGGAGAATGATAAAGTACCAACCAATCAGCTCCTAACTGTCAGTTTACTGGCTGTGTTTAAAAAATGACAGGTAGGAGCTGATTGGTTGGTACTTTATCACTCTACTTTATCACTCTCCAAGGCTTAGTACACCTCCCCCAGAGCCCGATTCATAGGTGCACACTATTGCAGTCCTGACTTTGTTTATTGCTGCAGCATGACTGGATCTATGCTAATGCTGCAGCCAATGGGATTCCTACAGAGATACCAACCGGCTGTTGCACTAATCCGCCACTGTGCATATTAATATGCACCATCGGTCACACCAATGAAACATTGCACCAGCTCTATGGGGATGCAGATTATCCATCTAAACATGGCCACCGGTGTCAGTGCAACTGCAGCTAAAGACTAAGGGGTCTATTTACCAAGCAGTGTTAGGAAACAGAGTGAAAAGTGATAAGAAGTGATAAGGTGCCAGCCAATCAGCTCCCAACTGTCATCTCACAGGCTGTGTTTGAAAAATGACAGTTGGGAGCTGAATGGCTGGCACCTTATCACTTTCTCATCACTTTTCACACTGTCTCCTAACACTGCTTAGTAAATAGACCCCTTAGTCGCTAACCACGCCACATCCGCAACACTCCCACGTCTGGCTGTCTAATCCCCTGTTACCAACCAGAAATGCCCACCAAAATTGTCTTTCTCTGTGTACAAATTTGTTCTGCGGCACCCGGAAGTAACTAATGGGATGCATGTGTAGCGTGGCTCTGATGCATGCGCATACTGAAAAACAATGGCTGCTTGCATGCAGCATCGACACTGCATCCACCACTGAATCAGGTTCACTGAGTGTTTTGCTTGCATTATATTTTTTCCTAGTTCCTATCAAACAAGGGTAAAAGAACAGGTCCACTGGTACTTGGTATGTAATTTGATTATCAATGTTAACAACGTGGACAATCAGAAGGGGGGCAGCCAGAGCTGAAGTAAGGGGGGCATGAGGGCAAGTGTCTTGGACCCACCCCCCTCATCATATATTGTTTGTGTGTGTAACAGTACATATGTATGTATATATGTTTGTGGCTATGTATGTATGCATTTTCCCCAACCATCATGATTTTGGTGGAGCAGTCCTGTTTTTCTGTTACTACCCCATGTCTGGAGAAAAGGTAAGGACTGGGCAGCAAAGCAGCTTGGGAAGCAAGGTGCATGCCCCCAGCATGAAATGAAATGAGGGTTTGATGTGGGACCATGCCCCCTTTTTGTGTGTGTGCACAAAGCTTGTGCACAAGGACCCGATCCCCATGTCTCAAATGTTATTGTATAGGGCCCTCTGTCTTAAGCGCCCAGGTCCCCCAAAGCCTTAATCCAGCTCTGGGAGCGGCATTATGTCAAACCCGATATACCAACATGTTACTAATGACATTTAAAGCATTTTAACCGTGACGGCTTTAAATCTTTAAACTTGATGCTTTACCAACATGATTAAAGTTGTAAAGCCGATACAATTACAATGCTGCACATCGCAATAGAAACACCTCGACATAATGGGTCTAACATCACGTTGCCCCACTTCTAACTATAGACCTTCTATCATCTATCACCCATACCCAACCCGTGGAACTCAGCTTTGGGCTGGTTATATGTAGGTTTGTCTGACAAGCCCCCAACCCACCCCAACCTCCTTCCTTTGTTGGGAGGCAGCAGGCATGTCTAAAAAGGAATGAAGTGGTGTTTTTTATTCTTATTTTTTATACTAGCAGGAAAAACTCCTAGAAATAACCTGCACTTTGTTTCATCGTGATCCGTCAAGTTAAAGCTGAGCAATACCAAAAACAAAATTTATTGACATCATCAATGCAAGAGATAGGTGTGGCACCATGCACTCGGCCGCTAAGGGGTGGGGGAGAGGTGCCTTGGGCCCACGTTAACATGAATAGAATAGGCTACATAGCAGTCTGTGCACAGGGTACATAGTGAGTGGTGGGTGAAGGCACTGCTGCCACCAGTCTGTAAAGCATTGCTGGGCACGAGGGGCCACTCCTCTGATAGGACTCCTATGCAAAGCAATAAAACTAAAACACTTCAAATAATAAAATGTTGGCATAAGCAATTTCATCATGGGCGAAGCCGTGTGCAACAGCTAGTTTTTAGTAAGAGGTCATTATACAGAAGTGAATTACCATAGAATAGCTACTGTTATTGTTTGTAAATTTGAGGAAGGTAAAAGAACCACAGCAAGGAAGAACTGTACAATCATGGCATTGTCCTTTGTTTGGATCAAATTTATTTTCCTTTTCTGTGTACAGTATACTGTATTATTTTTATAACTGTCTCCTCTTCCCCAGCCCTTACTCATTACTTATTGCAGATGAATGATGGCATGACACTGTGCAAGGTCAATAGGCACCAGGGCCTGGAAAATCAGATTTGTTAGTGTGAACATAATCAGAGTCTCTCAGCATCAAGCTTGATTACTAGACAGAGAACACTAAAAAAATAGACAGTTGACCAGCGCAAACTACAATGAACTTGACAATGAAGTTGTAAACTGTTTATATCTAATATAGCAAATGTTCTTGCAGGTACATTGCTGAAGCAATGTGCCTGCAAAAACAGATACAATTCAATCATAATAACAACTGCTACCAGTTTTACCAACTATGATAGTAATACAAAAAGAATTAATTGCTACAGTATGTCAGGAATCACATCACTGCGCTACAGATCTCACCTCCACGCTGGTGTACTGGCCTGCACAGGTCATCTTTTCAGGCTAGCTCTCCAGTTCCTGCTCTGGGCTGCTGTCCGCAGTGTATCCCATCTTCCCCTGGCTTCTGTAACCCCTCTTGCATGTCCGCCATCTCCAGGCCTGGGCGCCGCCATGAGACCTGTGGTCAGCTGATCACTGATCCTCCAGTCCCTGGGCTAGCAGTGATCATGTGAATCTGAGCTCCACGCAGTGTGGAGTGTCATTCATCCAATTGGACACATTGCTACAGACACCTGATCCTGTCAGCCAACTAGCACAGACCAGGGGAGATAAAAGGATTGCACTGACTAGCAGTTAGTGCCTTGGACAACACATCTCACTCCTGTGCTACATTACTAGGCTCCAGACTTCTCCTCGCTACTGTTGCAGAAGTACTTGCACCATCGGTCCCTATCCGATACCAGTACCATCGGACCCTATCCGATATTCAGCCAAGTGGTACAACTCAAGTCTAACCTCATCTGTATCTATTCGATTGCCGTCTTACCGGTTAAACATTCATCAGCTATATCTAGAACCATTGGTTCCACAATCATCAGCTGTTTCCAGAATCACTGGTTCCACATTCATCAGCTATATCTAGAACCATCGGTTCCACATTCATCAGCTGTATCCAGAACCATCGGTTCCACATTTTTCAGCTGTAACAAGAACCATCGGTTCCATATTCATCAGATATAACCAGAACCATCGGTTTCAACATAATCACCTGCAACCGGAAACATTGGATCATTTATATTGGCTATTGCTATCCTTCCCCTTTGTTTTGTACATGGTCCTGGGGGCTTGCCCTTAGTATCTTTTGAGAGTTCTAGACAGAGTCCTTGGGAGACCCTACCAGGGAGCCACAAACTGCACATCAGACGCAGCAAAATCCATATGCCCATGCAGGGTTTCCCTGGTGAAAACCGCTGGTGTACTTAGACTCAACACCATTGGTTAGGGTATTAGTCAACGCCTTAAACCTGTCTAGTTCCCCGAGTCCAGGGCTACCTGTGCCATCCCCTGAGTACAGTCTCCTTGTGTTCCTCCATAGTCCTGGTCAACACCAGGCTCCAGTGTCTGAGTTAATTCCTCAAATCCTATACACATTTACACTGCTGCCTCCTCTCCATCTGCTTCTGTATCTGCATACAGTATGTGTAGAAACTACATTAAGCCTGCCAATGTCCAGACCCCGAGTTCCACCACTAAGCTACCAGTAACACAGTAAGGAACATAAAACACCACAGTCCTGACATGCTAAAATTGCTAATAGCTTCATATTTTTCATCACATCCGACATCATAAATGAATCAGGCCCAAGAGGCATGTGGCACCAAAAAGATAGATTAGTAACACACAATTAAAACTGGATTAGGGGGGTTCTTGTAAAATTACTCATCTGGATATTGGGTATCTGGTCAGATGGTCGACAGTAACCATGTCTACACCACAATGTCTACATTAGAATGTCACATAGTACAACATGTTCACAATGTCCACATCTGAATTGTTGCCATGTGAGATGTCCTCATTCTGAAAATGCTAATGGTTACGGTTAGGTGCTGCCAAGGGATTTGGTTTAGTCTGCTTGAGGAGGTTAAGGTTAGGCTGCTGGGGAGGGAAGATAGATTAGGTTTAGGCACTAGAGGGAGGGTTAGGGTGTAGAATACTCACCGGAATGCCGTTGCAGAGACGTTGTTGCCAGGACTGCTTCTCACGTGATGGGAGCCCGGAAGAAGACCCTTGAGCTGCTGGTGCCACTAGAGAAGCTAAGAAGTCACTAGACCACCAGGGATGGTTTGTCTATAGTTCATTATGTCAACATATCATCCGTCTATTACCCCTAGAACCTAGTAGAAGTTGGTGTGCTGTGTGGCTAAGGGTAATAAAATACCCCTGCTCTATCTGTATTGTAATTTTGTGGTATTAGCCAGAATTGGCAAAGATATATCAATATAAAATGTTAATACAATGTAAAAAAGTTCATAAAAAATGCTGAGATGCCATATTTTGATTGATATACACGCGCCAAGGTCATTTAATATTGCTGTATTGCAAATTGCTTTATACTACTGAAATATACTACCCACAGCACTCTTCTCCCTACGGCATTTCAGGGAAATGTTAATGGTGAACACATGAAAATGCCGCTTTCAATATGATTTTTTATTAATTATACTTGAGCATTGCATTACTGTATGTACCATGTTAGGGTAACTTCTTGTGATACTGAATTTAGATTCAATATTTTTCTGTGTTGTGTCAGTGTCACAGATTCTCTAAGCCTAGAAGGTTAGATTGCAATAAAAATGGAATAAAAAATATTATCAAATTTATTAGATCCCAGAGTATTCATTGACCCTCAATATACATAAGGTATTCATGTCTTGATCTCACATAATTCAATTTTAATTATTTTCTTCTGTTTGGATATGCCATAAAAATACCAGAAATAAAAATAGCAGATCCCTACAAGTAACAGCATGCCAGTAGGGGAGTTTTAGTTCTATGTTTGGAGTACACATCTCCCTTATGGCATGGAGAATAGAGATAACCCTATCTGTGTCGCCATGTTTATAATGTTGCAACTAACCTGGCTCCAATAGTGGGGACATAAAGAAAGCACTTAGCCAGGGGGATTGCATTTACTTTAGTTTAGATGGTTAATGCCCATATCATAAGGCAACAGGTCATATTGATTAGAAGTAATACTGGTTCCAAGTGAGGAAGGGTAGGGACTTTAGACTAGGTTGGGACCCATTACTCATCCACATCCGTCTTTACCTCAAGCAGGAAGAGTTAAAGAAACTTCTATAATTTCTTGGTTTTACATCACATTATGTGGGTCCGGGAAGAAGCCACACAAGTCAGGCTGGATATTTGATTCACTGCTTACTTGGCTCCATTTAACTATAAGTTCTCCTAGTGCAATATTTACTGATGTACGGTAAATGCCAATTTCAGTTGATGATTAAACTAGTCTTTTGTATATTTTCCTTTTATTATCTACTAATTTATATAAAACTGAAACTGTTCACACTTCTAACTGATTGAGATGTGGACACTCCCGTTACCTCCCACAAAATGACCCCTGTCTGACAATCACTTGCAAATAAATCCTCACTACAGCCATAGTCCCATTTGATCACAAGTCAATCTCCACGCGTGCGCATTGTGGCTAAAACGCAAGTGCAGTTCACTGATAATCGCTCAACTGCTGAAAATTAAAATAGCGTCCTCATCTGAATAAGGCCCTTAATCTGTATGTATTGCATTAAACTATAATCCCTTTTGTTTTGTGTATGTTTGTAGACAATGTCTTCATGTTATGGCCACTGTCAGAAAACTATAGTATGTTAAAAAAAAAAAAAAGAAAAAAACAAACCCAACAATATTCTGTGGATCAATAACTTTGTATCACATTTGTAAGAAATCTCCCACTGCTGCATCTGCTATTGTTCAATATGAATGAAAGTGGATGGCTTTTAAAATTGAATGTCCCACTGCTTTCTATTATTCTGTATAACATTGTCTGAAGAGGTAGCTTAAAGCTTTCTATCTAATCTTGTGTTATATAAACACCGTGCCACATACTGTCATTAGGTTTCTATTAACAAGACCTTTATAGCTGTCACAAGGTATTGCATTGACTTATTAAGAAATGGCATTTACTGTCAGAATTTCTGTATTATGGTATCACTGTTCATGGTACTGTACATTGTGCTGTAAACATTTTGTTCAAAATTCACATAAGAGATCAGATTAACTACAAAAATAGAAAAGTAAACGATTTTCTAATATCCACCTTTATATTTAAGGCTTTGTGCTGCTTAGCATCTAGGCTATTGGTGGAAACAAAACTGTGGCTCAGGCAGTATTATACCTGGATATTTCAGAGTCGAGCAGCGCCACTCCATCCCTGTTCTCATTTGAACTTGTACAAGCCCCTCTACCGTTGCTCATTTATTCAATTGCTCCTCAATGTTCTCACCAACACAGACTCTCTCCAGCGCACTTCACCCAACATGTTGTCCTGGAATCTGTACTTCCTGTATGGTTGCTCTTGGCTACGGCTCTCTCTATTGTCATGTGCACTGCGCTGGAGGGAGCAAAGAGCCAAGAACAACTTCAAGGACTTGTACCACTGATATCAAGCAGACATGCTGCCCACTCATCCTTCTGCCCTGGGCGTACCATTAGACCTGGCTCAGTGCTCTTAATTTAATAGTTTGGGTACTATGTACAGTATGTACTATCAATATAAAAGTTAGAGAGGGGAAAAAGGCACTAAAAATGCCATGTTCACATGGAATTATTGATTGAAAGTTTTTTCTTCTATCAGTAACAAACATTTTTATACATTACAAGACTTTAAATCGACTTGATCCTCATTAGCACATGCGATATCCATTCACTGACAGCTATATTCCATTATAAAGGACATAAGAGCAGTGCCTCTCTACTGTAAAGGTTATTATAGAGCTGTCCGGGTGGTTTGAGTCTCGCTGCGCATGCATCTGAGTCACACTGAGGTACATTACCATAATAGCTCACAGCGAGTATTTATTTGCAGTGTGATTGACAGTAAGGAAGTGTTTGGGGGAGGCAACGGGGAGTGTTGGTTAAAAACGCAGGCATGTCGCAACCGTTTCAAGGGGAAAGTCAAATCCTGCATCTGCTATACCTTACTTCATTAAACTTACTCCTGCGTTTCAGTTCTCGTGATCATTCTGTGCGACCATAGAGTTACTCATGTCTGCTAATATTGAATTATCTGCAACCGTTGCTGCGTCTTTGTACACAGGTGCTTGGATTTGCAAAGACGCTGGTGCACGTCTCAATATATGTGACATTTGCATATTTTCACACATGGCGTACAGCCATAGTCATTTGTAAGACTAAACTCATTATTAAAATAAAGAGAAAAAAGAAAAAGTACTCTCTTTGCTGGGGCACTCATCCTACCCGATATAATGAAGCTAAAACATAGCGTTTATTGGTATGTATTAAAAAATATCTGCAAATGAATTCTATAGTAAAAAGTCAAATACAAATATATTAAGAAAACCTTTGACAGACAGTGGGCCTGATTCAGGCCCGCTTGCAAGCGGGTCGATGGTGGGGTACTGCGCACGCTGCGCGCATGTGCGAGCTCCGGAGCGAGAGAGAAATTCTCTCGCTCCGGGACTCACTATAAAAGGGACGGCTGTTGATGTTGATCGACAGCTCGTCCCGTTTTGTAGGCGGGGAGGGGGGGTGGCTACACAAACTGAGGCGTTCCCGAAGGAACGCCTGCCGTTTGTGGGAGGCACCAGTGATGTCAGTGGAGAGCTTCCTGATCTGTTAGAGCAGGAAGCTCTCTGGGGCTTGCGACGGACGAGACCCTACCACAAGGGTCTCATCGCAAGCCCCAATGGTCGTGACCATCGCGACCATCACCTGGCCGCTCGTTAGCGAGCGGCCTGGAGGGCACAAAAAAAAAAGCCCTGATTCAGAGCGAACGCTCTTAAAGAGTGTCTGGCTCTGAATCAGGCCCTGTGACCCCAATTTTCCACCTGAAAAAATGGACATCAGCTGTCTGTCTTCAAACAATCTGGGATGGTGGAATACTCCTGGATTAATTCAATCAGGTGATCAATCGATCATGTACCAGGGTGAAAATATGACAAAACAATTCTGTTACTTACCACACATAAGACCTATCCAGGTCCAAAAAGTACAGTCTGTGCCTACAAATGTATCCTTCCAGACAATTGCTAAAAAATTATTAGGCACAGATTCAAATGCATAGGATATTGTTTTTCACAGTGTGCCAAGAGAGACGTACCGGTCACGAATCACACCTAATCAGCTACAGTGAAGAGCAATCATAATTCATCAATAGAGCACCTCTTTGTACTAGATGTGATGACAGTATTCATACAGTATCTGATCATAACTGTATATCTGAGATTTGGTATGGTAATCCAACATGAAAATCATTTACCCCTGACATGCTCAGCTGTAATAAATACATACTGTATACAGTATGACCTGCACAGAATCCAATGTAAAAGTGTTCAAAGTAATTGGAATAATGTCATATGTGATTATAATGTAACAACAGTGAGTACATACAAAATCTGCACAGAATCCAGTGCTTTCACATAGTACAGATTATAATGCAGTAACAGTGATTACATACAGTATAACATCTGCACAGAATCCAATGCAAGAAAATAGTTGGTTTTAAATTAAAAACGTGTTTCATAGTTCAGATTTCTGTTTTATCGCATAATCTAAGGCTTAATGAATGTCAAGACCATGTCACAGGGGACTACATTCAGAGTCTCTCGCTAGCACTGTGCGCTCACAAGTGGCCCAATGGTTTGCGTATGCGCATGCGCACACTTCATTCTGTGCATGCGCGAACTACTATCTGCGATCGCAGGCCGCTCGCTCGCCCAGCAAAGACAGCCAAGTGAAATGAGTGACAGAAGAGGCCGTTTGTGGGTGGTAACAGGGGCAGGACACTAATAACGGGGGAGTGGAGGTGTGAACGCAGGCATGCCTGAGTGTTTCAACGCCATTTTAGAGGCGTCCATAACTAATACGCAGCATCATAGAACACATCACATGCCTGTTTTTTACACAGTGCTTGCGCTAGGGTAAGGCAACCACAAGCGCTGCGATCGCTTCCGATTGTCCTCGATGTACCAATGTTTTAATACACTTCCTGGAGATAACATGTGCTGGTGGGCTGCTCTGCCTGTGCGATTGGGCGTACGCTGGCTGCTCGCTAAGACATGGTGGGCGTTCTTATGCCTTGGCGAGTGATCGCTTCCCGTGGCGTCACTTTGACAAATTTGCATATGCTGGGGGCGAGCTATCACATCTAGCTAGAGACTCTGAATGAGGTCCAGAGTATAATGCAGTAATGGTGAGTACATACAAAACCTGCACGGAATCCAATGCAAGAAAATATTTAACTTTAAATGAAAAACGCGTGTTTTCATA
Source organism: Taudactylus pleione (assembly GCA_031769625.1). Classification (NCBI taxonomy): domain Eukaryota; kingdom Metazoa; phylum Chordata; class Amphibia; order Anura; family Myobatrachidae; genus Taudactylus; species Taudactylus pleione. Next base: position 1,229,170 of record JAUIMM010000213.1, read on the forward strand.
GTTAATGCTGTCGGGATGTCAGCGGTCGGGATACTGGTGTCAGGATTACGGTGTTGGCATCATGACTACATCCCTCTCCCTCTCTGGATTCTTTCCCACTTTCTTTTTTTTTCTCTCTTCCTACTCTGTCTCTTTTTCCCTCCTTTATTTTTTCACTCATTCTTTTTCCTCCTTTTGCTCTCCTGCCCCTCTGTTTCTCTCCTGCCCCTCTGTTTCTCTCCTGCCCCTATGTTTCTCTCCTGCCCCTATGTTTCTCTCCTGCCCCTCTGTTTCGCTCCTTACCGACTGTTTTTTGTTCTTCTCTACCCACTCTCTCTGTCTTTTTTTGTTAGACTTCAGTAACTCCTCATCGAGCCTATCTTTAGTTCTGCCATTTGTTGGTGCACCAATGAGACACTGCCTGTAGCATATGCTGTGCACATCATTGCATTGGCTGACATGCAAACATAATGGATTGTAATTTTAAATTTTATGGGACTGGTGTAATTATTTGGTATATGTTTATGGGGGAGCCAGGCAGGGGTGTCAGGGGGTGCTGAGCATGTGAGGAACTTTATTTAACCATTTAACTGGTTAATATTTTTTTCCAAAAATGTCTCAAAAATTGTCCATTTTCTTAAATTAGCAAATTAATATTCAGATCTACATGCAAATGCCATCGCAGTTGTAATTTCTCCCAGAACACAATTGCGAAAATATGCTAATGACCCACTCGGCATCGAGGGCTAAAAGATGCCCACTATAAGCATCTCACATCTGATGCTCACGCACAGAACTGGAAACATTGGAAACATGATGCTGTACACACAGGGAGTCTCCAGACATGCAGAGAGCTCTCCTACTGCAAGCAAGGATGCAGTGGCTAATTTATGCACATTCTGAAAACAGTGTTTAAATGGTCTGATACTCCTGTGTTTTTCTAATCACCACCCGTTACCTCCCCCAAAGGCTGACTACCTGTCATTCACTTTGTGAGTGAATCCACTGTGTGTGCGTGATCGCAAATCCCTGCGCGTGTACAATACAACTTTCATGAATGCGCAATGGCTAACAAGCACTCAAACTGCGTAAATATCGGCATTGTGTGTGGGTTTGAATCAGGTCTTATCTGAATAATAGTTATTTAAACCCAATTCAGTATATTTTATTAACAAATCTGCATATTTGTTCACAAAATTATATTAAATAAGGCTTAAATAACTCTTATTTACATAGTTTGATCATTTAAAAAATCAACAATATTGCAGACAATTTTGGAAAAATATTGTTTTATACAGGTAAAAATACTTCATAGTCCTGCAAGAGCAGCCAGCATCAGGAGTTGGGAGATCCTATGGGTTTCCCATGACTCACACTTGGCTGAGAAAGGTAGAGGGCAGTGGTACTGTAGGTGAGGCTGCTTCAGTGCAATCAGCCCCAGCTGGTGGATGATCCCCAATCACAGCGACTCCTCCAGCAGTGCTTGTAGCTGGGGGAGAGAATGGAAACTACAGCTTTCCTGAGTCCGGGCTGCAGAAAGACTGTCTTCCTGCAGTCACAGGTGGTTGATCCTTTCAGGGTTGCCCCCCTTCTATAGCACAGGAGGAGACTGCGGGGAGGTTGCCGCCACAAGCAAGGGGCCGGCCAGATAGGCTGAGCACAGCAGTTGTCTCCTCTGACAATGTCACATCAGATTCGACCGTGTCAGGGAAAGTCCAGATTGGTATGCTTGCATGTCATGCAACAACGCCAGACAAGTGGTTAAGCAGACTCTGTGGTAGGCACGCCATGCATGTTAGGTCCAATGTACAATGTGCATGCATGGTGACAATTTTTATCAGCAGTTGATTTTATTATCTAGGTTATCCTTAGAATTACGTTTTTGTTTAATATTGTACATTTTAATCTCTGTGTGTGGCCTTTGCATCTCTGTGTGCCTTTTTCCTTTCTTCTTTACTGTTGTACATTTGATTGTAGATAATGTTGTGATGTTATTATTCTCTGATTATCAGGAGTGTCTTTGATTCTGTAATGATATGGTTACTTGATGAGTAACTACTGTATGGGAAATAACAAAAGTGTTTGGAGACTGGAGATAAAGAAAATAATTTCAGCACATACCCTGACGTGCAAAATAAATAATTATATGCAACGTGCAATAGAGCTTTGCTCTGGGACTAATGCATCTGTTCATCCTGAACCACGCCAGGCGAGTACAGATTCATTGATTGGATCTCAATGGACACCGTGAATACCATCATGGTTATATGGGAGGTCTGCTGGCAGACACTGAAGCCACCCTGGACTCCAGCGAAGGAGTAAAGGCCCCTTACCTCATCTGTGGTGACCAGAAGGGACTGACACTGCCAAGGTAAATTTGTACATGGCATTTTGTATATACTGCATGCTGCACTTCACCTTAGGGGGCATTCATACTAATTAAAGGACTGTCCCATAAAATGAGCAAAGCTCTATTGCACGTTGCATTTAATTAATTTATTTTGCACATTGCACTTTATACCTATACCAGGAGATATTAGGGAGTACGGAGTAAAGAGGACTGTATACTGCATGCTGGACTTTTTCTACATACTACACAGGGCTCCTTGCTCTTGTCATTTGGAAACTGTACCCGATCATATATTATAGAAGATCATATTACCCGGAGTCTCTTCATATCTATTGCAGGGGAAGTAAAATGCTAATGCGTATTTCACTATTCTCAGATACCTTACTTTTGGAGTGAACTTGGCTTTTAGGAAATGTAAACATTTTTAATTCACATTTTATGTTTTATGTTGTATTTTGTTATATATACCGGTATTAGGTTGCACGATTTATGATATACAACTTATAAGAAGAGTTTATATATATTTTTATTTATACACATATTCTTAATGAAATAGTTTGAAATAACAACCTTTTTTAGTCTTATTAGACAGAGTATGCGCTGAAATTATTTTCTGTATTATTGTTTTCATTGAAGTTAGGTGGGACTTCCACATTTTATGGCTGTAACTTGTACTAATATCCAGGGATAGCGCAGTTACTGTTTTTTCTATTTTGGAGATATGTGTTAATGCCTGAACTCTCTGAAAGTAAGATCACTGACAGTGTTGGGATGAACATAGGGGTTTATGTATCAAGCAGTGAAAAGCATAGAGGTGGAGAAGTTGCCCATAGCAACATTGTTTTTATTAATTACATCTTAAATGCAGTTTGGGTAAATATACAGTATGTATAATGTGCAAGAAGATGTTAAATATAAAATTCTCTGCAGAAGAGATATGACAAGATGTTCCCAAATTTTGCACAGATTGAATATATTTTAGGTTTGGCATATTGCACTGCATTTATAATTTTTGTATTTTCTCAATATGTAGAGTTTATGATTTCAGATGGGGCACATACTGTATAGTTTGGGTAGGAAAACTAAGATAAAAATGGAGGTTTGGTATTTATGATGATATGAGAATAATGTCGACAGTGAACATGTCAACATGTTCATAATGTCATCATTTACTGTGTAAAACATTCATCTTGTCGACACTGAAACAAAGTTGACATGGTCATAATACCATAATGTCATAATGTCGACTATGTTTTCTTAAGGTAAGTGTGAACCTAACGATAACCCTAACCTGACCCCCAAAACTTAAACCTAATCCCTAACCTTAACCCCTAAAGCTAAGCCTAACCCAAGTGTCAACATTTATGATGTTGACATTTTAACTATGTAGACGTATATGTCAATATACTGACCATAAACACCACGACTGCATACTAAAAATGTATTATAATTATTAGGTATAATTTTTTATTTATAGTCTAATAAAATCTATCTATACATGGGAATTATATATTTATTTTATATTACAGTGGTATTTTAACAATTAGGGTCTTTTAAGTATGAAGTCATTGAATAATATTTTAAGCCCATAAGCAGAGAGGTACAGATGTTTGTTATAATAACTTCAGACTAAAAAAACAATGATGACTTCTTACAAACTGTGAAGAAAAGATAAAACATCACTCCTCCCTGGTGACAGACTACTCTAACACGTCAGGCAGTAAGGACGACGGCTGCAGCATTTTTACTGGAAAGTTTGGCAGTTTTTTGGTTGTTTTGAGACGTTGACACTTTTGTTGTTTTCCTATTAAGACCTAGAAGGTCAAACCTATTACAAGCCATTGAGCTTCGCCTTTCCTTTGCGATTTGAAAGTTAAGCCCTTTATGAAAGCTGCAGCCAATGATGTTATACAAGGTCAGACAAATAAAAAATACCAAAGGGTAACTGTAGCAAATGATCTTATGCTTAGCAGTATATTGCAGCTTTTCCCTGATACTGTGGCTAACCAACTAGAGGATGATCTCCCAAGTGACATTACATACCAGAACTTGCTGGGTCATCATCTAAAATCTTAAACAGTATTACTACAGCTATGAGGCAGTAACAGACATTGTTTATTTACTGCCTTAGGTACAAGAGACACACAAATAATCTTATATTCTACTAATAATACTTTTGGGGGTTTCTACCATTACACACATGACGGAGATATACATGACCTTTAACATTGTATTTAATGTAACAAACACAAAGCTACAGTCCTACATTTTAAAATACTTTTAGGAATTATGTAGGAGCAATAAGTGAATTAATATGCACACAATACAGGGTCAGTTTAGGAGAGAAGGGGGCTCGTGTGCAGCCTCTGTACGAGCCCCCTCCTCTCCAGCAGCGCAGTAGACCCTGGCTTTGTCCGTATGCACAGGTTTCATTTCTCAAGGCAAAGTGATCCCAAGATCTCCTCAAATTTGAAAATAATTACCAATTTAAGCTAATAACCTTATTTTCTAACATCAATCAAAGGGGGTCATTCAGACCCGCTCGCGAGCGCAGGACGCTTGCAAGCGGGTCGATGTTCCCCCACTGCGCATGCGCACGATGGAGGGAGCTCCATCGTGCGCATGCGCGAGACCATCGCGACTATCAGGGCTTGCGACGAGACCCTATGGTTGGGCTCGGCAACCGCAAGCCCCAGGGAGCTTCCTGCTCTGATCGAGCAGGAAACTCCCCACTGACATCACTGCTGATGTCAGTGCGGTTGCCCACAAAATGGCAGGCGTTCGCTTGGGAACGCCTCTGTTTGTGTAGCCACCCCCCCAACCCGCCTACAAAACGGGGCGAGCTGTCGATCACCATCAACAGCCGTCCCTTTTGTAGTGAGCTCTGGAGCGACTTGCGCTTGCGACCGGGTCTGAATGAGACCCTATATCTTCCTGAGCAGGGCACACTACTGCACATGCAAACGATGCATGCGCTAGTGGTGAGAGCTGGGCAGAAAGTGCAAATATTACATCATTTACACTTAAAATATATAAGCAGCAAAATTATTTGAATATACCTTTTAGACCCCAACTTCCCATAAAATACACCCTCATGCACTAACACCGCCACAAGTATCAAATTAATGCTGAAGTTCAGCTGTACTTTACAGTGCTACACAATAGGATAGAGGGCCGCTGGCACATTCCCCCTAGATGTCTTCGACATGTGTCCTGCCTATGTTAGGGATTTCCTTCAACCATCGATGGTTAACAATCATCAATTGTTAACCACCGATGGTCGATGGTTTTGCCACTGATGGTGGAGACCCAACTGTTCTCCGCCATCAATGGCACAGAGCAATGTAATATTTTTTTTCTTCTCCTGTGCCGACAATGAGCATAGCTCTGCCCCCCTACATGACCCGCAAAGCCCCACTCACTGATTGGCACTTTGTCCAGCAAGTATTCAAGTAGGGGTGACCATCGGTGGATGAAGCCATCAATGGTTGACAGTTGATAGTTTAATACCATCAATGGTTAACCCACCGACGACCATCTCTATCCTATGTTCAACCCTACTACTGAGCTCCAGAGGTCGGATTGCTTCCCCGGCATGGATGCAGCTAACAGTGTGCTAGCTGGCAGAGACTGCTGTCTGACCACTGATTGTAATACAATTGGAGTGCCAGGGGAGCACTTTATGCTTACTGCTTGGCTGTCAGAATGTGCATGCAATGTGCTTGGGGGCGAGTGGCAGCAAAATGGTACTGGCCTGGGGGCAGATGCCACCTTGCCCCATGGCCCAGCCCGCACCTGGATCCCGACAGGGTTAAAGCATTTCAACCATGCTCCATGCTTTTTCCATTCTACAGTAGATATTCACTGTCGACATAGCGACTGTAGACTCATCGTATTTTTACGTGATACTTGGGGTCCAATAATGCCTTCAATCACCCTTGCTGTAAAGTTGAAGAAGCCTTTAGGTATATATTGAATATTTAATTGTTTGGTTTTCTGTTGCATCCTTTTAGAAAATGTTTGACCAGTCTTCTCTTGTACTGAAATGTAGCTAACACAAAAAATGAATAGATCAACAAGAATTATTTTGTTTCATGCTACAATGCAGCAGTCAGCAGATTGGATTTTTGGTTGACGATAACTCCCTGTTACTGTATGTCTATTCTACAGTGGAATCTATTTTTGATGTGTATTTTTAATAACAGAGAGAAAATAAATAATGCAGCAAGATCCTTCGGCATATAAAGAATATATCAGAGCAAAAAATTTCCAGTGAAATCATTCAGTATATGTGTACTTAGCTGGCCAAGGCTAGTTTGCTGTTTAGTTATGTACTGTATACCTGCTTGGCTATAATTCCTTATAATATTTATCTTGCAGCACATTATGGGGGAGATTCACATACTATCAAAGCATAAATGCTAATGCCAGATAGTCCCGTGATTAGCATCTCACTTAGAATAAGGGTTACCAAATGAATCTCCTTCTTAATGTGAAACAACAATGTTCTCCTTAGTGGAAATACATCTTTACCTGCCTCTCATATGAACTTAGGGCCTGATTCAGAGCCACTCGTAAGCGGCAGCTCGTTCGCTCTGAGCGATGTTTGCCCAACTGCGCATGCGTACGGATCGTTATACGCATGCGCGAACCAGTCAGTGCGGCCGAAATTCATGTGCTCGCAAAATAGCGAATGCCTGCTAATTTGAGTGACAGAAAGAGGCGTATGTGGGTGGTAACAGGGGAAGGTGCTTGAAAACGGGGAGTGGAGATCCGATCGCAGGCGTGCTTAAAGGTCAAAACGGGCGTTTTATGGGTGTGCATATTTAAAACAGCAGCGTCATTGACCATGTCACTGGGTTATTTTATAGCCAGAACTGCTCGCAAAATTGTGGTAGCAAAAACCAATCACAAGAATAGTGAGCAGTTCATACCCTGTTCGATGTACTCGATTAATCTAATAAATAGCGGACATGACGTAAGATGCGAGCAGCCAGGGGGCGTAGTTTCCCAAAAAACGACCGCAAGTTTTGTACGCTCATTCAGACCAAGAGGCGTGAACAGACCGCAAACAGCGAACGGTTCATTTGAATAGCCACCCCTATTTTCTGGACGAGCGAGCGCTAATTGCGTCCGGCTCTGTATCAGGCCCTTAATATCATGGCGTAAGAAATGCTATAACATCACAAACAACAAATACTGTAGCAAACTTAGGGGCATATTCAAATAGCCGCGATAAGCAGTTTTCATCGAAAAAGTTTTGCCGATGACATCATTCCACCTGACGAAAACCTATTCCCGTATTCAATTCCAAAGACTTTTCACCTAGGCGGAAAGTCAATGCATCGGTATAGGCGAAAAAGATTTGCCTATGAAACCAGAAAAAAGTGCAGATTGGTGGTTTTGGGGTGCAAAGGTGCGGAAACCACCCTGCACACTTGGGACAGGTCCCCAAAGGTTACCTGCATCAAAAAAATCCTAAAAATATGTGAAGAACACCCCAAAAAATGACATTAAAAAACTAGCGATATAAAAGTTGGGGTGCAAACTAAAAAACTAGCGAAATAAGCTTTTGGGGGATCTGCAAGTATGGGGGAGGTGTTTTTTTATTGCAGTTGCTTGCTGAAGGTGCGTTTTTCACGTTTTTTAAATCTTCACTTTTAGCGATTTTTAACCATACTTGCACCCATTTTCATGTACCCCAAATTTGCTGGGACTAGTTATTTCTTCCCAAAAAACGGCAAAATGCTATTCTTCACCACTTGTGCAAATATGCTAATTAGCAGCTATTGAGAGCATTAAAGTACTATTTGGGGGCAATTACATTGATCCCCAATGTTAGTGCAGCTTTTCGGGGTGTCAGGCTGATTTCCCCAAATCTGACAGCAGTTTTCTCCTGTTTGCATTCGCCGGGTCCTGTTTTCACGTCCTTTGTATTTGAATAGGACGAAAAGTGAGGTTGCGCACAAGAAAAATGTTCGCCTCCAAAACACACGAAGTCGGCGAAAAGTACGGAGGGCGAAATCTTTCCGACTTTTCACGTCTAGTTGATAAAGAGACAGATAAAATATAATTTTCTTCCACCATATTTCCTGCAGCTGAACATGCACAGGCTTCTAACACATTTGTGTTTATATTTTATACTCTACTGTTACTTCGCCAAATGACTTCAATAAAAATTATTATCAGATAACATTCATATCAACAAACCAAGCCATAGTTTCTAGCAACCAGTGATTATGGGAATCACACACCAAACTACACTGGAGAAATTGTTGGCTAAAACAAGACTTTTCAGATCAAGGGCTCCATTTACTAACGAAACAACCCCTTTAGTGTGCTCTAAAGGGGTTATGCCACCTTTCTGCATTTAATAGGCTTTCACAGCATCGCTCTCACCATCTTTCAGATGGTGAGTGCGATGTAGTCCCCATTGCCGGCAATGGAGACCCGGCGGTGCCTTTCCAGCTTCAGCGAAGCCTTCTAGGCACTGCCGAGTCCCCGTGTCATGCACAGGTGCAGATGGACCATTGCGAATGCGCATAACACTGGAGCCCCGTTACTGGCAGTGTTAGGCTGCCAGCAGCCCAGCAGAGGACCTCGCCGAGGACTTCACTGGACTTAGCGGTACCTCGCCGAGGACTTCGCTGGACTTAGCGGGACCTCGCCAGAGGGGTAAGTATTAATAAATACTAGTGGCATTTTCGTTTGTATCACAGTGATACTATTTTCGCTCATTTTTATTTAGGGCCCAAAGGGGTATATTTACCATTTATCTGGACTTGGTCATGATAATTATCATTACAATAAGAAATTAAGGGGGAGATTTATCAAAGCCTGGAGAGAGATAAAGTGGAGAGAGATAAAGTACAAACAAATCATCTCCTTTAATTTTTCAAACACAGTCTCTAAAGTAACAGAAGCTGTTTGCTTGGTACTTTATCTCTCTTCACTTTCTCTCCATGGCTTGAAACATCTCCTCCTAAGTTTAACTTGATAATATTCACAAGCAGGGACAGGGGGTCCAATAGGAGCCCATTCCTGTGATGTGTAAGAAAAATTTTATTACAATCAGTGGTTTTCCCTATCACTCATCACATAATGCCCCTACATGCCCCCCACTTCATCATAACCATTATCATCATTGTTTATTTGAAAAGTGCCACAAAATTCTGCAGTATAAGCAGGGCCAGATTAACAATGGGGTGGATGGAGCTACAGCTCCAGGCCTCCACATAAAAATAGGCCCATTGTCATGACAACATGATGTTGACTGGCCATCTGCTCTCCACACATTCAGCCATAAATCATAAGTAGTAACATTATATTTCTATTTACCTCACAGAATGAAGCATTTTTTTTCTTTTACATATTTAGGTGCCTATTTACTAAGCAGTGTTAGGAGACAGAGTGAAAAGTGATAAGGTGCCAGCCAATCAGCTCACAACTGTCATTTTTCAAACACAGCCTGTGAGATGACAGTTGGGAGCTGATTGGCTGGCACCTTATCACTTTTCACTCTGTCTCCTAACACTGCTTAGTAAATAGACCCATTAGAGACACATTGGGACTGAGAGTATAGACATACCCACATGGCACTGGCCACACTCACACAGCACTGGTCACACCTCCTCTGCGTCTCATAATAGGCCTTTGGTCATTTTCAGCTCCAGGCCCATGTGGCCCTAAATCCGGCTCTGAGTATAAGACAGAGTTATACATCATTCAAATACATTACACAAAAAACAAAACAAACACAGAAGAGGTATACAAAAGATGGTGCAACTCTGGACAATGGGTACAGAAGACCAATGTCAGCGCTTACAGTCTATCAGTATAGGGTAAAACTGAGATAAAAAGAGATCCCAAATTACTTGCTAATATTTCAGCACTTGCCACTGACACATTGTACTCACTACAAAATAGCCCCATAAACTTTTTAGACCCCAACTTGCCACAAAATACACCCTCATGCACTAACACCGCCACAACCACTGAAATTCCATATGTATAGTACTACAAAACTTCCCCAAATGCCCCTCAAACCTCTTTACATGACCTTCACATGATGACCAGATCTCCCCCACATATTCATAAATCCTCCCCACATGTCTCTCACACCTTCCCTACATGCTTTTCACATCTCCTTCACTTTTCTATTTGTTTTATTAATTTTTTTAATAAAGAAACAAATGATGCATGAAAATGAGGGAAGGGGGGGCACATTATGTACAAGTTACATAACTTGCACAACAGAAAAAGTTTGTAGCTCACCAAAAGTTAGATATATCAAGCATACGATACATACCGCATGCATACCGGCATTAATAACACCAGTATGCACGTACATTTGTGATTAAAATTACAATGAACAGCTGTTCTGAAAGGAACTGTCCTTTGTGATGAGAGAACTTCCTGGTTTATGAACCAGGATTTATTGTGCGCATACGCGCCCATCATCCAGTGCATTTGTGAGCCGCGGGGAACCTGGGAGGGATCCTATTGTACCCCTCTCAGGGATTGCTCCGAAAAGAATCCCATAGGCTTCTATTAGACAACACCATCTACAGATGGTACTGCCTATCTGGTTCAAAGCTCTGGAAGGTTTTGCTTTATGGAGCTTTGTAAATATGTGAAATGCGGTTAAACCCCATTTTTTGGAGTATTGACATATTCCACATGTCATGTGACCCAGAAGTCATCTGATTCCATTCAGTTTTATCAATGCTTTGTAGCACAGCAGAGAATTCAGAATCAATGAGCCGGGAACTGCAGACTCACCCACAACCCGCCTGTTGCCCATGACTGATCTATATGGTTCAAATTGGTCACCATCTATAACAATATATCTATGTTTTAAAGTTAAATAGGACATTTGTGTCTCTTTTTATTGTTTATAGAAGTAATTTTATTAGATAGTGTACATTTATGTAAAAAAAATCACTTACTTTTTAAGTTTCCATATCATAATAAACAACCTATTAATTCATGCAACTTTTCCATTATAATAAATAATATTTAGGGGTAGATGTATCAGATCTATGAGATAAACAAAGTGTAGAGAGCTAAAATATCAACCAATCAGCTTCTGTAATTTTTCTAGTACAGCCTGTAAAAAGACAGAAGCTGATTGGTTGGTACTTTTTTTCTCTCCGCTTATCTCTCTACAAGATTTGATATATCTCTCCCAATATCCCTATTTAGATATGTTATTGCTAAATGTTACAATAGTATACAGTATATGCTTCATTAGGAAGCTGTTGGAACTTCACAGAACATCATAACAGTTTTTCTGGAAGTCATCTAATTCAAATATTGTCGACAGCAGTGGCAGATTTTATATAGGGGCTGTGGGACTGCAGCCCTCCCAGTAAAATCCACCACCTGCAAAATTGCCTACCAGTGGTAGTGATTTCTCATTGAAAGCACTCCCTGCTGATCACAGCCAGACAGGCAGTCCCAGGGGGAGGTGTTTTTCCCCCTGGGACTGCCTTTCTGGACTGCAATAGCAGAGAGAGAGCTTCTCATGGGAAGCCATTCCCCTGTTATTATGGCAGCCCTATCTAGCTTCTAGGGGCTGCAGCTCATGCAGTCCCAAAAAGCCAGCCTGTCTGCTAGTAGCTCTGGGCTTAAACCATGCCCTCTAATTTAGACTCCGTCCCTTGTGGCCACCAGCCTTAAGCCCAGCCTCCTGGTGACATCAGCTGTCAATCACCAGAATGGCAGGAAGGAGAGAGCTGCAAAGACTGCAGAATATGATGTGCAGACCCCCCGGCCATACAGGTAAGGAGCCGCCACTGGTTGACAGCATATCTGGCTATTGTTGCATAAAAAATGAAACTGCAAAATTATGGTGTTTGTTTCCCATTGTGTGACACACTGTTTAGAATACACTAGTCTAGTTCTATTAGCAGCACAAAAATAAACAAAACTATAAAAGTAAATCCTATCTAAACAAAATGATTCCTATCTAAACAAAATGATTCCATCTCTTTCTAAACAAAATGATTCCATCTCTCAGAGTGGAAGGACCTAACCTCTTTCTCACAAACAGAAGTCTTTAGCACAGCACTTACATTCAGCAATCACAGGCCCTGATTCAGAGCCGGACGCTCTGACAGAGCGCTCGCTCTGAATCAGGGCCGTCCTTCTTAATTTTTAGAGCGGCCTCCTGGCCACACGTATAGCTGTGGGTGACCACCCACAGCTATAGCGAGCGGCCATGAAGATGGTCGCGATGGTCAAGACCATCGCGACCATCGGGCTTGCGACGAGACCCTTGTGGTAGGGTCTCGTTGCCGCAAGCTCTGGAGTGCTTTCGGCTCTATCAGAGCCGAAGGCACTCCCACTGACATCACTTGTGATGTCAGTGGGGCCGGCGCCAGATGGTAGGCGTTCCCATGGAAATGCCTCCATCTGTGCAGCCACGCCCCCGGCACGCCCACCAAAGGGGGCGTGCTGTCACTCACCATCGACAGCACGCCCCCTTTGGTACGAGACCTGGAGTGACGGCTTGCCCGTCGCTATCCAGGTTTCGCGCATGGGCACGATGGAGCTGGCTCCATAGTGCGCATGCGCACTGGGCCACCATCGACCCGCTTGCGAGCGCTCAGCGCTCACGAGCGGGTCTGAATCAGGCCCACCGTGTCTTTCAACAGACCTCTGACCTGTTCCCAGGGCAGTGAGAGACTGACTGCAGAGACTGACACAGCCTTCAACAGTTTCTCACAGATTGTGTGGCAAACAAGGCAGCTAATCATCTTCTTTCCAGTGTTTTTGTGAATATATATATATATATATACAGAATAAAGAAAGTGGCACTGTATTTAAGATCATTTAAGGTTGCTAGGGACAATATGTGCTGTGTTTGAGTATGTAGAGGCACACCATGATCTTATCTTACAATGACCAGTCTTCATATTTTTCCTCCTACATCAGTGTATCAGAAACACTGTGATTACAGTTAAGGATGTAAGGGAGTGTGCAGCGATATGTGGTCTGGTTGAAGGCAAGATAGCAAAGAACTGACCTGACCTTGAAGTAATATTATATTTTCTTTCAATTAAAGTAATAATAAATCCTGCTCTCCTGTACATTAAATCACCAAACACCTGCCGTTGTACAGTATTCAATTGTTTATTTCATCAACACAAAGATCTCTAGCCTTGTTGTAAGTACCACTGTGAGTGAACCAGTTATTCTGAAAGATTTACTTGTTTTCATGCTACAATAGCCTGAAAACATGATGACCTAAGCCAAGTTTGAGAAACACCAAACAAATACCCGAGCCATTCTGTTTCTGAGACAGCTGAAATAGCAATTTGCAGTTTCAAGCGAGTGTGCTCTCCATTCTACATGTTTACAGTCAATTTGCTCTCACTCTACCTTGCAATAATAATCTTATTTTAGATTGAATTCTCCACAACACTTGCTATCCCAACTCACTCTCCCCTATGTAGTACTATTGGAAAAATGCAATTGCACAGTTAGCAAGTCAGCAGTATTGAGAAGCACAGTGCAATATTTGTTTTTCTAAGAAAGATGAGTGGTGCACATTTGCAACAAATATTCTAATTATTTGTTGTACATAAATGTTCTCATTAATAAGATAGTAGACAGACTTATATGATATATAATGTGCACACATGTAAGTATTTACATTTCTAGGTACATATCAGCATAATTAATGCCAGTATGTACCCGATAAGATGTGGGATGTACCGCATCATGGATGGCATACTTAGTACATCCCGCTCCATGGGCTGTATGCAATTAGTGGCGAAAAATGCCATTTTTTCGCCATTGGCAAAATCGGGAAATCTTTTCTCCATTTTTTCTTGCCTACTGCCATTTTCGCCTGTTTTTTGGCGAAAATGTTTCAGTTTTTTTGGCAAAAAACAGCCGTTTTTGCAACTAATTGAATGCAGCCCATCTGATAAACTTTGTTCAGTTCATAAATGATGAGCAAAGTGAATTATATATTGCAACAAAAACTGATGTAGTCAAATGAAAGTACATAAAGAGCCAGCATATCTTTGCTAAATACTATCCATCAGGGGTGTTTTAAGAGTGGAGAGGACCCGTGTGCAAACTCAGTGCGAGCCCCCCTCTCTGGCGGCACAGTACATTCTGCCCTGGTGCCAGAATCTACTGCACATGCGCGGGTCTCTGGAAAAATGGTGCCTACGTCTTATTCCCGGGGATATCAGTACTGCACATGTGTGAGTCACCGGGAAAAAGGACTCTGGAGATTACGGACAGGTAAGTATAACATCTGGGCCGTATTCAATTAGAAGCAAAAAGCTGAGATCCGCGAAAACGTAGCGTCAATTGCGACTTTTCGCCTATCGGAAACTTATCTCCGTATTCAATTCGATACGCTTTTCGCGTATGCGGAAAGTTAATGCAATGTAATAGGCGAAAAAGATTCACCTCTGAATAGCATGAGAAAAGAAGTGCAATGTTTTTATTTTTGGGTGCAAACCTGGGGGAAACCACTCAGAACCCTTGAGATAGCCCCCCAAAGGACAACTGTGTCAAAAAAATCCACAAAATACTTAAGAACACCCCAAAAAAGTACTTTGAATTTGGGGGAGAAAAAGCAGAAAGTGGGGGGACAAGTTCGCAAACTAGCGAAATAAGGTTCTGAGAGTGCTCTAAGAAGGGGTCAAGTGTTTTTGAGATTGCAGGTGCTTTTATGAGGGAGGAATTTCACTTTTATTGAAACTACACTTTAGAGACATTAAAATATGCTAGCACCCCTTTTCAGGTACCCCAAACTTGCCAGGACTACTTATTTTCTCCAAAAAATACTGCTTTATGCCATTCTTCACCACTTGTGCAAAGATGCTAATTAGTAGCAATTGTGCGACCTTAAGTACCCCAAACAGATTTATTAGGACTAATCGGGCACTAATACATTGATCCCCAATGTTTCTGCATCTTTTTGGGGAGTTCAGGCTGATTCCCCAATTCTAACACCACTTTTTGCCTGTTCTGACTTCACATGTTGCCATTTTCGCGTCTTTTGGAATTGAATAGGGCGAATAGCTGGTACACACACGATAAGTTTCTGCAGCTAAAATGTAGATGTAGTCGAAAAGTCCGGCATGCAAAACTTTATCGCAGGTGCGAAACTAATTGAATACCGCCCTCTATTGGTGTAGGGCATGCGGTGTGGGATTATGCATACTCTCTGCATAGAAATTAAAATACTGATGATACATAACATTTCTGTTCTACCTTTTACTCACTTACAAAGGCATAAGTGTGTGGCAGGTCAGATTTTGGGGTAAACAATCTATGCCAACTTAATTATGCCATTAGAGATACTTTCCGAAACGTAAAACTGTTAATACAATCCACACATGTCATCTCTTGTCAGTAGTTAAATAGACAATTTCAAACTTACCAATGTACAACACAGTGTAATATATATATATATATATATATATATATATATATTTATATATATGTCTGTAAAAAGTGCTTAGGTTGTATGATTTTTGCAGAGAAGTAAGATCAAAGCATTCTTGAACTTTTAGTACTCACCACAATAAAAAAAAAAAAAGAAAAAAGGAAAGAGATTTGTTGGATGCATGAATCCATCTTGACAGTACATTACAAAGTCTTAATTGCTAACACATAAGCCTGGAGGGGTTTGAGGAATCCTACTGGTAGTACAAAACGAGCACCAATTTGAATTATCTCAAGGAAAAGATTATAGCCTCCCTTTATAAGGGCAATATATATTTTTGGCATTCTTTGCACAAAATAAAGAAATTACTGTGTGTATTGATTCCTGAAGCCATTCACAAAGTATTTCCCCTCTAATTACATACATCTTAAAGGCTTTTCTTTCTTTTGTTTGATGTAACCAGACCTCCATGGGAAGTGTTCTAATCAAAGTTCACTTCTGAATACGAATCATTCAGGAGTGAAGTTCAAAATGTTCTTCAGTGATGCACAATGTTGCAATGTCAATAAATTCATAAACTCTTGGAGCATTTACTTTGCAGTATAACAATCATTATTGTTAATCAAGTAGCTGTCATCAATGTAAATATATATATATATATATTATATATGTATATATACATATATTTGGCATTGGGAAATTCAAACTTGCAACCCAGTCCCACTCATAAGATAATTACTTATGGATTTTTATACAAGGGCTGTGTTTATTGATTGAGGTAACGGGAGGCCGTAGCTTAATATTCTTTGGCTTTCATTACAAACACAAAGGTTAGACATGTAACTGGTATAGTTTAGTATTAAAAAAAAGCCACTAAGCCTGATTCTGTGCCAAATTACTAGTCACAGTGGGTGTGAACAAGGTAGATTTCATTTAATTTATTTAAAAAAAGATCATGGCCTCTATAATCAGCAAAATATTTTAGATAAGACTAGCTAGAATGCCGGGCGTTGCCCGGGATTTTAAGAATGTTTGTTTACACATCATCACATCATCCTCCAACCAACCTCTCCTTAGGCAGGCCTCAGGAAAAGTGTGACAAACTTCCCCATCAACAGTCCTAAGGTCTTCGAAGAAAGTAGGACCTGTAACTGTGTAAAGTAAACTTCAGAGATAGAAGCATTCAAAATTTGTAGGATGTACAGTGTACGGCCAAGAGCTTCTGTATACCAGGATGACCATCTACAGCGACTCCCTGTTTTCTGTACAGAAAAGCTTTGGGAGAAGCATGCCATGTGTAATATTTTGGCAGCTCACAGTACAGCAGGGTCCTTGCAAAGTCATAATTTTGACACAGTTGGAAAAAAGAAGTAAATGTTGTTGCATAATTTGGTATAGTCAGAGAGCTGAGAATGCTGGCAAAGCCTGCTAAAGCTCTCTTCAATAATAAACATTAAGATCATGACAAAACATGACAACACAAAACGCTTGCACCGAGGCCCTACCCATATGCCGTGAGGCCCCCCAATGAGCGTCCAGCAAAAACTGTGGTTTTAAATTAATTAAAAATGAACAGTAATTAATTTAGATTTTAAAAAAATGTTGTTGCCTGCACCGTGTTTTAATATGCTCATATGTGAAATGTCATGATCTTCGCTTGTAAACTGTGGATTTGTATAGAAAGACAGAAGTACAGAAGGACAAATTTTTGCTTTGATATAGTAGAGAAGATAGAAAAGAAAAAATAGATAAGCTAAATCCTTTTCTAATTCTGTACCTGACCTGTAGAGGGCAAATGCTATGCAACAATTGTGGGCTTGTCGATGGAAATGCGGGCTATGCAGAGTTATATATAAGTGTAAATACTGTTTCCATGCTAAGCATTTCACCTATAGGCTAGTGCAATTGGGCACTGATGATGATCACAAGTATTAAATTAAGTGTACGGATAGAAGAGGTGTACTGCAACATGAGTACATTACTGTAAATATACTCATTTATTGTATGAGCAATTGTGGACAATTTACATTTAACTCTGCACCAGGCCCTTAGTGTACTTTGGGTCTGAGTCTGATGAAGGACAGTATAGCACAGTCGCAGGGAAGTGGCGGTGCAATACCGTATAACTATAATACAAATGCAGCAGAAGGTGTCTGTAGGACACCTGCTGCGTGCACCTGTGATCCGTGTGCTGCACCCAAAGATGCAGCATCGTATCACCATTGTGACCATCAGCCAATATGCACAAGCCAAAGCTTACTCAGATTTGCCGTCGCAACTGGTCAGCGGGGTCCAGAAAGTCTGTTTCTAATGACGTAGTCCATGGGCTCTGCATGCCTAAAAAACAAGGGTGTCACCCCCGTTTTCTACAATGGTCCTGGACTCAAGCCCCCATATGGGGGAACTGCGAGTGTTTATGCAGGACTCATTATGCAAGATCACTTTTTTTTATTTAAATAAAGTAATTACAGTATCACTCATGTTGTGCTCAGCAGAAGTTTTATGCTTCAATTTGTAAAGCGGCACTATATTGTTATAATAATACACTGTATAACAGTACATCAACAGTCAGAAAAAAAATATTTAATGGTTTTATTTTTTTTCCTGATTTCACAATTCACAATTCTCCAATCAACTAATATGCACCCAGTAGCGGCTCCAGGCACGGGCAAGCCGGTCTGTGGTCCGGAGCGCTACTGTTTCCGGAGGGCACAGGAAATGCCCACCTCTCTCCCAGCGCTATAGTACATATTTAAGCTCAGGAGGAGGGAGCGGAGGAGGGAGCGGAGGAGGGAAGGGGCTGCAACATAGGACGGCGCTGGGCGCAGCACAGCCTAGCGCCGGCCCTGTATGCACCCATGCATCTCAGATAGTTTTCAATGATTTGCAGATAATTTTTAGCAAATAATAGATCTGCTAATCGTGAAAGGCTCATCATTATATTAGTAACGGTTGGCTGATCCTTACCATATACTAGCAATCTACACCCCCGATTGGTTGGTGAAAATCAAAGTGTTCTACAACCTGATTTACCAATTCCAATCACTTTTTGGTCGGATTTGGCAATCAGTGAACCCCATACCTTGCAGATATTTTTACACAATCATCTGCAAAATAGGGAATTGCCCCAATTGATTGCTGATGTAGGGTTGCCATAAGACAATAAGTTATTTTTCACACGTTCCTCTGCTTTAGTGTTGGGGACTTTTAACTACATAAATTATGTAGCAGAATAGAAAAATAGAAAGAAAAAACCAATAGTTAAAAATCTATTTATATTATTTAAAGTGTATCAAATAAAATGTACTTGTAAGGTCCTACTTTAAATAAATCTATACCATATCTAAATACCAAAACATAAATTCTGCAGTAGATTGATAAGTGTAGAAGTTGTGTGAAGCAACCAATAAGCTTCTAACTGTCATTTATCTAGAACAGGCAATGAATGACAGAAGCTGATTGGTTGCTTTGGGCAACTTCTCCACTGTATCTCTTACTAGGCTTGATACATCTCACCTCCAGTCTGTTTCCTGGGTCCCCTGTAGATCCAACAGTGGACATCATTATAATAATTTTGCACATGCTCACAGTTAATAGGCAAAAGCAATACAAGGTAGCTTTTGGCCCTTAAGTAGTGGTTTCTCAAAGCAAAATATTATTGGAGACCTAATGCAATTTTGCAATAAAATACATTATACTACAGATTTGTGTGTTAGCTTTGCATTTTGTGCTCCAGTGATTTATGGACACATTGTGGTTCGTGGCAATTTTTAGACATGTATGCATTTTGACATGGCTTCACTGTTCATTTATCAATTTAATTTATCTTTTCATATCACTCAATTTATTCATCGTCATGCATTCAATTACCATATTCTACACACATTCAGTCTAGTTTTTATAGTCCCAATTCTATAGATTAGACAAATGTCTCACTAGCCTCATTTATTTATGAATTCATTACTTTTCCCTTGCATTTTCCTAATTGCGTTATCATGTACATTAGATTTATTTGTGACTACATGATGGGTTTTTGGGTGGAATGCTGTGAATAGACTTTTTATATTTGTCCTGCATTTAATTAGCACGACAGAAGTAGCTGATCCTTTGTCGTTATTATGATTTGTATACATTTATGTATACTTAAATTACCTTTTCCATTTTTGTATTTCGTATAAACTTTTGCGGATTTAATAATACTTAGTAAATCTTGTTTCATTTTTGAATGTGAGGGAGCCATTGGATTTAATGTAAATTTTCATCTGTGCAATTGATTTGTAGTGTACACCGTAGTATTGAAAAGACAGGGGTTTTGTTATGAGCTGTAACAATAAGATTGTGAGATGACTCATCAGCACTCAGCATATTGTT
This sequence comes from Taudactylus pleione, assembly GCA_031769625.1. Classification (NCBI taxonomy): domain Eukaryota; kingdom Metazoa; phylum Chordata; class Amphibia; order Anura; family Myobatrachidae; genus Taudactylus; species Taudactylus pleione. The sequence continues at coordinate 1,249,287 of JAUIMM010000213.1, forward strand.
GATTTACAAATCCATGCTGCATGTTCGAAAAGTACTCGGTTACCGATGTAGCATAATAATCTATTTTAGTAGCTGGGTATTGTTTTCTATCCCAGTTGTCTGAAGCGGAGATTTAGTGTATCATGTGGCTTTGCAATGCTGTGTGTATTTGACGTGGCTTTTCCATAGCACTCAGAAGTACAAATAGGAATTGGGTACATACTGTAATGTTCATGTGACAATTTTGGTATACTGTAACATGTTTTAAATTTCCTTTAAAATGTGATACTACTTTTTTTTCTCCCTGTTTATTTCTTTAATGCTCTTCTTACTGCCGCTTTAACTCTGGTCAATCATTTTGTATGTGTCACTAAATGTATGCGAGAAATACTGAATGTCATCCGCAATACATTTTCTCTTAGGGGAGATTTATCAAGCTTTCTAAAGAGGACAAATGGAGAATTTACCCCTTAGCAACCAATCAGCTTCTAGCTAGCATTTATTAGGTACATTCTATAAAATGATAACAAGGAGCTGATTGGTTGCTATGGGCAACTTCTCAACTTTAGAAGTTTTAATACATCTGTAGTTGATACTAGGTACACCTGACTATAGGCGTCCCATGTTTTCAGTACTATTAAAGTGAATATTACATTTAATGGTAAGGTGACATGAGGTTAAATTTGTATATAGCACTTTGGTTGCACAGCATCATCAATAATAATAATAATAATAATAATAATAATAATAATAATAATAATGCTTCACATTTCATGTTTCCCTAGGAAACAGAAGGAAAATGTGGTAGCCCTGAAATGCATTACTTAATCAAATTATGAAATAGAGTGGGTTGCATATAAAATCACTGCAAATATTGATAAATAGGCAAACTTAATAAATAAGTGAGTGAGTGAGGCTTGCACAATAGTATTGTCTTTTAGCCTCCAGTAGACACATGCCTGTAGAATTAGGCACCCTTGGGTTGCCACCTATTCACCTGTAAACAAAGCTCTGGAAGCCTGTAGAAAGCGCAGCCTTATATGTATTTAGTTTTTTACTGATGTATAACAAATTGTCGAAAGACTCAAACTTGTATTTATGTATTCATAAATATTATTTAAGCAAAGGGCATTGAAGATTTTGAATTGAAAATCAATTTTAGAAAACCCTATTTTAAGTAGAATCAGCATGATTGTTATAGCTACTTAAGATTCACTTGAAAATAAAATATTTAATCCATTCTATAATTCCAGGCATGTTCTGAAGGCTTTTCATGTAAACTATTTTCTTTTTCTTCACAATCTTAAATATAATTAATAACAATATGGCCTGAGGGATAGACCTATATTTTTTCAGTGCTTAATAATTTTTGACTGAATGTGATACTTGTATGTAATTATCAATTGTATTACTTATTAGAGTGAAATAATCATACATCAAAATTATCTGAAGAAGCTTTTTGAATTTATTATTCATACATCATTTCCATATTATGCTATAATGTCTACATATTTAGCATACCATTACATTCACCTCGGTACACATGACTGGTGCTCCTGTAGGCAACAACAGATGGAAAATTAATTTAACCTAGTACCAATGTCTAATCATGTTATCCCAAATCTTTCTGACTGATTGTCTTTCATTTAATATTCTCCTTAACTGACTATTGGAAAGTGGAGATCTCTAAAAAAACAATACAGTCATTTAATTAAGCTAAATATCTAGGTGGCTAAATTGACACAGATTTACTGAAGGATTTTAGACCTAATGCATCTTATTTGTAGAAAGTTACTGGTAGTTAGTTTTAAAAGTTTGCACAACTTTGTATATCTCTGCTTATTCTAGGACTCTTTAGCTGGACAGTTTGAGGTAGGCATTATTATATAGGGGCATATTTATCAATTAAAAACCCATTTTTATAGGCTACACATAAGTATTAAGTATTCCTAAGATGTATGTACAGGGACTGCAGCCAATTTTGGAGATACAGTATCTTCTGCAGTCCCTCATTTTTAATCACAAAAGCAATCCCATAGGTTTCTAAGGGGGCTGCTTAATTGTCATATTTCCCAAGCTATGGGAAACAAAGCATTCTAGAGCCTGGCCCTGGTAGCTAACACCATATTCAGATGGCATTAGCCATTGTAGACTATGGGCTAAATTTCACAACATGTTTAGGGAGAGGGATCAGACAGTTCCCTTCCCATTACACTTCTCTGGTCACATTCACCATGCATGTGACCTGCATGCACAATAACCAGAGAAGATATTTTAAATTAAATAACATTCCTGATCAGATGGGACAAGCCTACAGGAGCTTCAATGAAGGTTACAAAAGTAGTGTATAATACACTCAAGCACGCTAAGACAAACTCAATATATGTCATTATTAAGTAAAAGCAAATGTTCATAGACACTATAAAATAATTATTTCTAAATGTTTCTCATTAAAGAACAGAGAGGGAAGCACTATTTATATGATACAGTTTCAATTCATGTATTAAACAAAAGATGGAAAAAAATGTCCTTTAGACCTAATTAATTAATTAATTAATTTAAAAAAAACCTGTTTTTATTGTACCGGCATTTAAAATACATTTTAATCTTAATTTCTTATGACCTAATAGTTATCTAAGTATATCATTTTTGACCTATTGTACTAAGGTATTCTTAAAGCTAAAACTCCACTAATGTACATATACAGTGGTGTATGTGAAGAAAACAGGTAGGAAGATTCTCTGCATAAGAAATTATTTGCTGATGTACCTAAAGAAAGAGTAGAGAGTAATGGGGAAAGGATCTCCCACTTTTATTCTTAGGAGTAGATTTACTAAGCCAAGGAGAGAGATAAAGTGGAGAGAGCTAAAGCATCAACCAATCTGCTCCTAACTGTCATTTTTGAAACACAGCCTGTAAAGTGACAGTTTGGAGCTAATTAATTGGTACTTTATATCTCTCCACTATAATTCTCTCTGAGGCTTAGAAAGAACATCTCAGCTCTCTATGTAGAGTGGCTAACTAGGATTAGTCCTAATGCCTGTATGCTTGTGTTTTTTCTGTGCATAGGTAATAGTATAAGGCATGTAAAGTCAATTCCTTATCGAGGAGATGTTCAAACTTCAAAATACTAACTAATAATAACAATAAGTATAATCACTTACATGGCATTCTATGATAGAATATGTCAGCAAGCCAATCACATACACAGAATTTTGACTCCTGCTTATAGTCCCACAACCAAAAAAAAAAAAGTGCAAGGGGCATATTTATCAATTTTTTTCTAAAATAATGTGAAAACTGGTGTACACCATTTTCACATTATTTTAGTATCACTTAAATGTATCAAAGGTCTTTTGGAGCATCTTTTTTAAAAAACTACTCCAAGCTCTAAAATTCATATTCTTTTAGTAAGCAGATTGCATTTACCAAACTTGTAATAGGAAATGCTCTCACTTTCAGATTTACTAAAAGAAATTGTAAAAAAACTAACAGTTGGGAGGCTTGCAAGATGACGTTTCACCTACTCTAGCTCAGCCTTCCCTGCTTGCTGACTGGGAAAGCAGAGCCCGAAGCAGGCTTCTGTGATCAATCTGTTTGTCTGATAGATCACAGGCTGATCACAGTAAACAAAAAATTGGAATAAATAAAAATATATACTTACCTGCACCCAGGGACCGGTGATCAGTAGGCTCCTTCTCTAACCTTAGTCATCTGATCTGTCCTGTGAACTGAGATGCAGTGAAGTCCCAGCCAGCATCTCAGTTTACTGCACAGATCAGATGACCAAGGTCATAGAGCAGGAGACCTGTGATCAGTTAACCGGTTCACAGAGGAACTCACCGGATCACCTGAAAGGAAATAAATGTAAGCTGAGCAGCGGGGGTAGACATAGGCAAACACAGGGGGTTTCTGTCTGCCTGGAAACCCCCCTCCCCAGCACACACCATGACCACAATAGAAATAGTAATATAATATAATGTTACTAGTGCTGCATATTCTTCTCAGTATTACAAATGAAATGATTAGCACCAACTGTGGATCTTTTACAATGTGTCAGCCAGTAATAAATATACCAGTGCACCAACTAGAAGATGTGAAAAACATGCACTGTTAGGGGTGCACTGCTATAGATCCTTCAAAATTTGTAATAATTAATACTGTATAATAATACACTATCCAGTACATAAGGAGACCGATATATGTACGTATATGTCCAGGGCAGTGCTAAGTTCTTTTGCTGCTACCTCAGACTCCCGGAATTGCTCCAATGCTCAGGAATGGTGCCTACATCTGAAAAAAAACATTCTGCTCAGACAGGATGGACCTACTGCCGCATCTAATGGCATACTGTGATCGCTGGTCCAGTATATGCTGGAATTATGCAACACAATACACTTTGTATGTAACATATTAAAGCTGGATAAGTGCTAATTATGCCCTCGAAAATCAAGCATTTGGAAACCCCCCTCTAGAAATCATGCATTTGCCACTGGTATAGGGTGTGGTGATGGGGAGAGCCAGCAGTGCATGAGCAGGTACAGTCTCAGGGTATTTTTTACAAAAAATACCCTGAGATGTGCAGACAGGAAATTCGCAGTAACAGAGCTTTCTTGCAAACTCTGTCCCGGCATGCAAATTTAAATACATTAGGCGAACATATCACACCACAACCACATTTTAAATGCAGATTGTAGTTAATAGGCCCCTATGCATGTGACAGGGAAGATTGAATTTTTTTTATAATGCTGATATATGCTTTAAGTGGGCTATAATAACTGACTGCTGACAATATATAGAGTGTTTGGATTGATTTTAAGCAGTTTAAAATAGGAGAAACATCCATGGGTCTTTTAGCAGGCCCGGATTAAGGTCTGTGGTGGCCCCTGGGCAACAAACATGTGGGAGCCCCTATTAAATATGGACGAAATGGGTGTATGCGCAAAGGGTACTGTATTGCTTGTAAGCAGTACATTGACAAACAGCAATAAGCTAAGCTCAGCGCTGTTTGTTAAATACTGAAAGTAGGACATAACCCCTTTAGTGAGTGCTAAAGGGGTTATGTATCTTTGTGAAATGGGGCCCATGGGCTCCACATGAAAAAAAAAACACAGACACACACCCAAAAAAAAACACACAATATGCTGTACACCCACAAAAAAAAAACCACATATAGGCGACCACATTAAAGATTACTCACCAGATGTGCAATCATATCCACATTACACCGCACATAGGGCCTGATTCAAAGCCACTCGCGAGTGCACAGCACTAGCAAGTGGCTCAATGTTTGGCCACTGCACATTCACCGCGTCTGGCGTGCGCATGCACGAGCCCCGCCGAGCGGCTCAACTTCAGTCGCTGCGGGGCTCGCTGTCGATGGTGAGTGACAGCTCGCCCTGTTTTGTAGGTGGGGTGGCTGCACAAATGCAGGTGTTCCCTTAGGAACGTCTGGCATTTGTGGGAGGACCTACTGACATCACTAGTGATGTCAGTAGTGGACTTCCTGCTCTATTAGAGCAGGGATCCACTCAGGCTTGCGGCAGCCGAGACCCTACCCCAGGGTCTCCTCACAAGCCCGATGGTCGCGATAATCATGATGGTCTCCAGCCCACTCGCACAAGCTGTGGTTGGACACCCACAGCTTTGCGAGCAGCCTAGAGACAAAAAATATGCCCACAGACCCGGCGAGCTGCCCGCGGCAGTGAGCTTTTCTGAATCAGGGCCATAGTGTCCCTGATTCACATTACACCACATAGTAGTGTCCCTTATTCATGTTATGACACACAGCAGTGCCCCTTTTACACAATGCCCAGAGTAGTGCCCCTTATGCCCCTTAGCAGGCCCCATACACAATGCCCACAGTAGTAGTGCTCCTAATACACATAATGCACACAGCAGTAGTGCCCCTTATGCAATGCCCTCACTAATAGTGCCCCCAGTAGTTATGCCCACAGTAGTTTTGCCCCCTGTTGTAGTGCCCCCAATAGTAATGCCCCAGTAGTGATGCCCTTGTTGTAATGCCCCCTATAGAAATGCCCCCAGTAGTAATGCCCCCTGTAGTAGTGCTGCCAGTAGTATTGCCCCCAGTAGTAGTGTCCCCAATAGTAATGCCCCTTGTAGTAATGCCCCAGAAATAATGTCCCCAGCAGTAATGCCCCCTGTAGTAGTGCCCTCTGTAGTAATGCTTCCAGTAGAAATGCTCCCTGTAGCAGTGCCCCTGAAGTAGTGCCCTTGTAGCAGTGCTGCCCTGTAGTAGTGCCTCCAGTAGTAATAGCGATGCCAACTGTTGTAATGCCCCATGTATAAATGCCCCCAGTAGTAATGCCCCCTGAAGAAATGCTCCCTGCAGTATTGCACCCAGTAGTAGTGCCCCAATAGTATTGCTTCCTACAGTAGTGCCCACTGTAATAATGCCCCCTGTAGTAGTGCCCCCAATAGTAATGCCCCAGCAGTAATTTCCCCTGAAGTAGTGGCCCCAGAAGTAGTACCCTCTGTAGTAGTGCCCCCAGTGGTAATGCCCCAGAAGTAATGCCACAGTAGTGATGCCCCCTGCTGTAATGCCCCCTGTATAAATACCCCCAGTAGTAATACCAACTGTAGAAATGCCCCCAGTAGTAATGCCCCCTGTAGTAGTGCCCCCAGTAGTAGTGCTGCCAGTAATAGTGTCCCCAATAGTAATGCCCCTGTAGTAGTGCCCCAGCATAATGCCCCCAGTAATAAAGCCTCCTGTAGTAGTGCCTCCAGAAGTAATGCCTCCTGTAATAATGCCCCCTGTTGCAGTGCCTCCTGTAGTAGTGCCCCAATAGTAATGCCCCAGTAGTGATGCCCCCTGTAGAAATGCCCCCAGTAGTATTGCCCCCTGCAGTAGTGCCCCAGCATAATGCCCCCAGTAATAAAGCCTCCTGTAGTAGTGCCTCCAGCAGTAATGCCTCCTGTAATAATGCCCCCTGTTGCAGTGCCTCCTGTAGTAGTGCCCCAATAGTAATGCCCCAGTAATGATGCCCCCTGTAGAAATGCCCCCAGTAGTATTGCCCCCTGCAGTAGTGCCCCCAGTAGTAGTTTCCCAATAGTAATACCCCCTGTAGTAATGCCCCAACTGTAATGCCCCCTTTAGTAGTGCCTCCAGAAGTAGTGCCCGCTGTAGTTGTGCCCCCTGTAGTAATTTTCTGTCTAGCAGTGCCCCCTGTAGTAGTGCCCCCAATAGTAATGCCCCAGCAGTAATGCCCCCAGAAGTAATGCCACCTGTGTAAGTGCCCCCTGTTGTAATGCCTACATTACTACATTACTACAGGGGACACTGATACTGGGGCACTGCTACAGGGGGCATTGCAATGAGGGCACTGCTACAGGGGCTTAAGGTAAGTATTTTTTTTCCGTATAAGCAGCTTCACTACAGGGGCACTACTATATGGGACATTACTACAGGGAACACTACTACAGGAGGCACCCCTGCCCCATATCAGGACCATTGCTAGGGGCAGATGGGGTGCGCACCCCTATGATTGCATGGCTCACAACCCCACAGTGTGCTGCAGCCAAGTCTTGGGCCCAGCCCCAGAGAGAGAAAAGAGCATGTCCGCAAGCCTGCCCACTTCCCCGCCTGTCCACTACCCCGTCCGCAGCCCATTCACTTCCTTGCCTGCCCACTTCCTCGCCCCGCCACAGTCTGCACACCTTTCAATAAAGTTTTTTTTTGATCAGGCGTGGAGTGTGACTCCATGGCTTCACACCACGGAGTCGCGGCTGCTAAAAGAGGAACCACGCAGGAGGTAAGTGAGAGTGCTGGGCAGGGGCTGGCTCTGGAGAGACAGAAGGGGGGCTGGGCTGGAGACAGAAAGGGAGCAGACTGGCTGGGAAAACAGAAAGGGGGCTGGATGGCTAAGGAAACAGAACGAGGGCTGCCTGGGAACATAGAAAGGTTAGGTCTAAAGTGAAGTGGACCTCTGATGTCACAACTATGTGACTTGGGACAACAGGGGGATGTGCAAGGTTAAGAACAGGGGGCCAAAAGAGTCCCCTTGCGGGCTCGCTTTGCTTGCCACGCTTCAGGCAAGTTGGCTCACTTTGCTTGCCACAGGTTTGTATTCCCCCTCTATGCCCATGTGGATAGTAACACCGATAGCTGACCAGCCCTGCTGTAGCAGTCACGTGCTTGTGACATCAGTGAACCATTTTACAACTTGGATCTAGCAACAACCAACATAGAAGGGGGTTTGGCTGGGGACAGAGTTGGTTCTATTTTCCCTTAATCCTAAGGACCTGGACGAGACACGAAGTGAAGGTGGAAGTGCGGATGCATGCCCTCACAACGCTGTTATCTTGTATTAGCTGGAGTATCTGACCCCCGACAGTGGTAATTTGTACCCATGTGGGCTCACTTTGCTCTCCACACTTTGCTATCCACAATTTGCTCACCACATTTCGCTCGCCAGTCTTCAGGCTCGGTGGCTTGCTTCACTCACCACAGTTTTATATTCCCCCTTTATGTCCATGTGGATAGTAACTGATGAAATCAGGGTCCATTCGGTGAAGGGCATCTAGATGCTACCCTGGGGACACAGAAGTGTGGCTTGCTGGCTGGGGACATTGAAGGAGGGCTAGCTGGCAGGCAATATAGAAGGGGCAATGTGTTTTTTTTTCTGTGGGGAACAAAGTTATTTCCTCTGTTGGAAGCAATGTTATTTTCTTTGTGGGCTGTGGGGAGTAATGATATTTTCTCTGTGGGGGGTAATGTCATTTCCTCTGTGTGGAGCAATGTGTTTTTTTCTATAGGGATCAATGTTATTTCCTATGTGAGGAGCAATGTTATTTCCTCTGGACGGAAGCTTTGTTATTTCCCCTGGGGAGCAATGTGTTTTCCTATGTGTGGAGCAATGTTATTTCCTCTGTGGGGTGCAATGTGCTTTTTTATATTTCGGGATCAATGTTATTTCCTATATGGGGAACAATGTTATTTCCTCTGTGGGGATCAATGTGTTTTTTTTTTCTGTGGGGAGCAATGTTACTTCTTCTATGAGGAGCAATGTGTTTTTTTCTTGTGGGGGGGGAAACTGATGGTGTGCCTTGGAAATTTTAACAGGAAAACAGCAATTGGTTTTGCTGTCCATAATCCTATGTTAATGTCATTTATTCATAGGGAAGTCTTTTAATTTGAGGCCATGCTCCTTATTGTGAGACCACACCCTTACTCTGAGACCATGCCCCCTTCCGGGGTGCGTGCAAATTTACTATGTTTGTTTGAGGGGGAAGCACATTTTGACTGTTCACACTGGGAACCCTAGCCCCTACAAATGGCCCTGCCCCGTATCCAAACTTATTTGAACACACCCTATTCCCACCTCAACCCACAATCCTGTTACTTTGCCATTTTAGCACTCGCTCCCTTCAATCCCTGCCTGTATATATGAGCTTAATGTCCCTTTAGCCGCTATTGTTTCTCATTACCTCTGAATGCAAGGGTCCTCTATTATATGTTTCATATCTGTCAACTGTCTGTGTGATGTGTGCCTGTCATTTTTATGCTGAATATTTTCTGTATGCTATGCCATTTGTTCTATTATTATACTTCTATTATACTGCTCTGCAGGAGTGTATTTAGGTATTTGAAGGTCCCATAGCAAACATTTGTAAGGGCCCCTATGTTCCATATAATAGCTAAAAATTTATATAGCACATGTAACTTTGACAAGGAAGATGGGCAACTAAGCTCTGGGCCCCATAGCAGCTGCACCCCATGTACCTATGGTAATTATGCACATAGTGCTCTGTACTCATATACGGGTCATTATATTTACTGTTTTCAAGTATACTGTATCATATCTGTATAATTATGTTATGCAATACAGAATCTGTGGTGCCATGCACTTAAATGATGATGATTAATGTACTGTAATAATAACTCATAACTATGAGTTGATACATCATGCCCACTCTTCCTATTTTGGTTTAGACCTCTTTGGATTGAATACAGGTACATATTGCCTGCCCATTTCCCCATTTTTGGTGCCTAGATGTGCAATTAATATAGGTACATTATGATAATTTGCATTAAAAGTTACTCCCTAAGGTAATAGTGTATCTTTCTAATACCTGATAAATTCTCTTCCCATAGGGGCTTGGGTATGCAGTCCCCACCACTATGACCTATACATGATTTTGGTGTTTGAGTTGAAAGCTGCTATTCAAAGCTTTGCAAATGTCTCCACCTCTAAAGGACCTACAGAAAAATGATTTGGTTGGATTCACTTTGCTAGAGACTAGATATAACCATTAATTAGATTTAGAATGAGAACACTATTTGCATGTAAGTCTATTTTGGACGTTTACCCCACCCCCCCCAAATGAAAGAGTTCACAAGTGTCATCTTATCATATAAGTGTGGTATAGTACTGTATATATAATCTAAAATAGTTTTTATTTGCAAACTATGAGATTTCTTGAAGACCTAAAGTATACAAATGTGTCCACATACATTTCACCTCCTTGCACTAAAAGTCACATTAAACATAATGCGTGAGCACCGTGCAACTCAGTAGCTCTGACCATCTTTTCCAGCGATTTTTTACATTAAAATTCATCTTATTTGGAAAGCAATGCAAAGCAGGCAGTTTCTGCTGATTAAATGATATGCGGCATGCCTATATTCTGTGTGTGACTGCGGGTGTATATGCATGTGAAATGCTTCATTACAGTGTCAACGACTGTAACACTGTAACGTAGCATTTTGCATGCAGATACAGCAGCAGTCGCACACATAGTAAAGGCATGCCGCATATCATTTTAATCAGCAGAAGATGCTTATGCAACCTATTCACATCACTGCATTGCATTTGAAGGTAAAAGTCGCATGAAAAGATGCTCAGCGCTACCGAGTCAGGCCACGGCATCACACGACTAGAAGGGTTGTTTAATGCGCAAGGAAGTAAGAATGTATTAAATTGATTTTCACCTGTTTAGTATCTGTGCATACTGGATGGTTGTGTGCAGGGACATAACTAGGTATTTGAATGCCCCATAGCAAAAGTTTGTAAGGGCCCCTATGTACCACCCAATGGTGCAAAATGTATGTAATACGTATAGCTTCGACAAGGGAGATGACCCCCTCCCCCGGTCTGTGCCCCATAGCAGCAGCACCCCCTTCACCTATGGTAGTTACGCCAATGGTTGTGTGAAGTATTTTATGATGGAGAATACTAGCCATAATAAGTAAAGATAAGTAAAATAGGGGAATAAATGTGAAATTATTGTTTCCCTTTCTCTTACTTTAGTGTACTGTACCATGTATTTCATTTTAAACATCTGCAATTTGAACAAAGTTCAGGAAATGTAATTGCAAAATAGAACTAAGCATTTACATTTAAACAAATATATATGCACTTGTTGTCTGGAATTGGTGCTTAAATTATATGCAAAATTACTCTAATCATTTTTCAGAAGTCTTTCTAAGGAAAATAGTAGAGACAGTCAAATTGAGAACATATTCTCAGACATTCTTATTGCTCTTACATATAATTTGCATGTTACTCTTAGAAGAAAAAAAAACTGCTGGCGTGTTCATATTGTTTTAAAGATTTGCTGTCTGAATGATTATTTCAGGTGGCTTGCACCAGCATCACAACAATCCCTGTGGCAGTTGAAAGTTTATTAAATTATTGCATGACAACTGGAAATTGCTTGGAAGAGAGTTTAGAAAACATGTTAAAAGAAAAGCTGTCATGACTTAGGATCATATACAAGTATAAATAGTATATAAAGCGTAATCTCTCTAGACTGAAAGGTTTCATCACTCTAGCAATGTAATGTTTGCCTTAAAGGTATGATTACATATTACAAAAGTATGGGATCAACTGGTCTGTGCAATGTATGCAGTATTCTTCTAACAGGGCAACATTCAGGATCTATTATATTCACAAGGTTATCTTAACACCTTTATGACCATAGACATTGCATATTATTAGGAATAACTTTTTGTAGTTTAATCTGATAAAATTGTATTGTTTTTGGAGTCTAAGGGGCCTATTCATCAACACTAAAATAACGTTTGTAAGGACATTTTCCTTAATTACTGTTATTTTAGTATTCATGATGACACTTAACACAGGAAATATCACTGATATCTCCTGGTTAGGTCTGCCTGCGTTAATTTCCACACTCTACATACATTAGTATGGGGATATGGAAATTATGCTATTCATCAAATTCCGAAAATTATGTATTTTCGGAATTTGATAGTGTTACTATATGTCACACTGAGGTGGCGTACAGCGGGTTACACTTACCTTCTGTCAGCTGGCTCTAACACTGTGTTCTCCCGGCAGAATACAGTAAAGTTTAGAAAAAAAACAAAACTTTTTTTTTCTAAACTTTACTGTGTTCTGTCGGGAGAACACAGTGTCAGAGCAGCAGCTGGAGCCGGAGGTGGCTGCAGCAGCCAGGTAAGTGGGGGACAGGGAGGTGAGCGGAGGGGTGGAGGGGGAGTGGGGGGGGCACACAATTACCGAAGCTGTAGGCAGTGCTGCCCATGTGCTGCTTTTACGGATGTAACAGCGCATGCACAGTGCTGATTACAGCTCCGGTAAGGTAGAGTAGATAGGGAAAAGTATCTATTTCCCGAAAAGTTGTCATCGCAAAAATGACAGCTTTTCAGAATAGATAGTTATGGAGAGGAGGAATGATGAATTCCTCCGGTAATTAGTAGAATTCCATGCAAGTTCTAAACCTAATTACCTCTATCAAATTTTTAGTAATGATGAATAGGCCCCTAAATTACCTTTCCTATTTGTGACGTAGTCATGTTAATATTTTGTTTTATTCATTATTCTATGATCACTGTATAGGGAAAGCCAAGTAAAATGTAAAAAAATAACACATCAGTTATTTTTGACAAAATACAATGATTTTGCTCTTGTGTTTATTTTTATGTTCAGTGTTGGACTGCAGTTCTTGGGCCCATGCTTAAGGGCAGTGGTCTTCCACCAGTGAGGGTGATTCCAGCCCCCACAGATTCATGGCTCACCATTAGGCAAATCTTGGTGTAGTTTCTATAAAAGAGAACCAAGCCCCCATGCTGATTAGTGGTCCTGCTCCACCACGTGACTGACTGTCTAGTAGAGTAACAATCTATTTTTTGAGGTCTGGAACCTGACACCTAGATGAGGGTGGTGGGCCCAAAGGCAGTGGGGTCCACCAGGGATTTCCCCTGTACCCCAGTGGGCCAGTCCAACCCTGTTTATGTTTATATTATTATTTTTTATTGATTTTTACACAGTTTTTTAATCCTTTTTTTTGCGGACCAAAGATGCAGTGAGATCTATAGTAACTCCGATGTGAATGTTTCACTTCTGCTTTGGGAACACAGTGCTCATAGTGAGGGTGTATTTTACAGATCATGTGCCTGAGAGCCATATTATAAAAACTAATGGACCTAGTGTAACTGAACTCAATCACAGCCAGCTTCCAGTCAGGAAGGAAGGTGGAAAGCACTCATTTACAGAGTCAATTAGTAGCAAATCTACATACACCCTATTGTGGTAAGGCACAAAGCAATATGACTACTATGGCCAAGCCTGAAGGGCAATAGAAAATGTATTTTTATGGGACATAAGAAATATTCTACAAGTTTCTAATTAGCTTTATTAATATTTTACAACTTGTCTCTGACCTACTTGTGTTCTGGAGACTTCAGTCAGCATGTACTAAGTGAACTTGAAACTACTGTACCTGAGCTGTCACATCTCTCTCCTTTCCTTAATAACTCAAGAGAACATGGCATGCAGCAATTATCTTTAGTTTGTGCAACAATGTTGTTGTTCTCTACAACTAGGTTAATGCTATACTGAAGCAGAAGTTTATATGATGTTTTTTTAAATTACATTTGCCCCAATTGTTAATAAAACAATTTGCAAATATTGCTTAAAAAACAACTTATATCTTTTAAAACTGGTAATTTCCTCTGTAATATACATTTGAACAAAATATGATTCAAAATTATTTTATTATTCTTCTATAGTTGGAAGCTACAAATTTGTAATAGTCCATATAGCAATCAGTTACGGTTATGCTCTCTGTTTTAAATCCGTTGACTGAGTAATTGGTGAAGTTCACAAATATTTACTACTTTCTGATAACATTTTAATATCCTGTGGAGTTAAGAAATAATGTGTTGTAAATTGTACTCATGCTATTAAAACCCTATAACAGATTCATTGGTTGGAATCTGTGAACTTTTGCCAAACGTATTAACCTTGATTTCAGTAGGGCAGCATCTATGTGAGAGCTCTACCCTACTGTCATGATAGGGACTAAAATGTCTTAATTGCCAAGCATTTGGAAGGTATTTCTGTTCGCTGTTGCTCTGCACAGCATGCACATACCACTGGTGTGTGCAGGAGTAAAAGGGTGGTAGAAGGACCACTGGAGGGGCATAAAATCCAGCTTAGCATTTTTCAGCTCTAGACACACACATCGGGATGTGACCATCCCTTCCATTACAAGGCCATAGATTCTTCTTTATGTGATCTTGACTCTTTCTTACATGGCCACACCCTCTTTCCCAATCTACATACCTCCAATTTTGTGAGGTATGCCTTTGGCTCATTTTTGCTATTAATGGTACCACCTTGTCCTGTAAAAAGATACATACTGTACCTTTCATCAAATAATCCTTTTTTTTCTTCCAAGAACGTGAAAAGCTTATCTTATTTAAGATACATATTTTTAAGAATATATGTTTTTTCTCTATTTGTTCAATATCTGAAACAAGCCAGAAACTTCCATCTTCAGGGAAGGATCATTTGGAGTATTTTTAGTTAATACCATATAGGCTTAATATACTTTATGAATTAGTATGGGACCAACCAATATATTGGGCACTATTTTTAATAATACAGCATTTTGTCTTTATTTTATTGCACTAAAAGGAATCTTTTGAGTTTTTCCTTGCTAACATAACATTTGGTTTATGCTGTATAATATTTAAATTTTTATGAACTTGATAAAATCATCATATTTGCAATGTTGTCAGTCCCTGTTTTTGTTTGGAAAATTTGGAGACCTAATAGATAAAATTCACCAACCTATCTAAAGAATATGACTCCTTCAAGCTGTATTTACTGGTTCAGTGCAGACATTTGCCTTCAGGAATAATAGCAGTGAAGTGTCAGCAATGCAGTTTCAACAAACTGTGGCAATCAACAAGAACTAACAGAGTAACCTCCAACTTTTATTGCTTCATGGCACAAACATTAATTGTTTTCATTTTTATAAAATGTATTGAACATTTTTTTTTTTTTTATAAAATGTATTGAAATTAAAAAATATATTGATTACACCTATACCTATTCCATTTGTTAGACTACTTTTAAGATATTTTGAAGTAAATATAGTGGTTTTAGTTTACAAGTAATTTTTTTACACTAATATAGTCAGAACCATAACAGTGATTTAAATGTGAGTAACTCAATTTCAACTAAAGTTAGAGTTAACATTTGTAAATACAGTGTTAAATTGGCCAGTAAATAGAATAAACAGTGATAAAAGGTAGCGCTATATAGAGTATTCTAAAGTTCCTCTATCTCTGGTTGCTACAGCTGCTGCAAACAATTACCGGGTAGTGTCCTGGTGAAATATAGAAATATAGATCACAAAAAGATAAGCAGCGCTTGGAGCATTCAATTAATAGGGAAAAAATTTTTTATTCATATATAAATCAAATATTGAATATAAAATGACATATACAGTTTAACGCAAACTAAAAAGAGGAGAGATAAATTCCCACATGTACAAAAATACTTAAAAAGTCACAGCCTATGCATATAATAGTACCACTGAAGGGTGAAGCAGTGAAAAAAGGAACTTGCATATGTTCAGTTTAAAATGTCCTTATGTTTAAAATTTGTATCCAAACAGTTCCAAAGGCAATAGTGTCTATTTCTGTTGGTAACAAAATAATTGCTGAGTATAAGAAAAATATGCTCAAGGCAATGTCCCGATGTGGTGGAGAGCAATACGGGATAGAATGGAGTCACTTTACAGCCCTGTATGGTGTAAAGGTAGATGTCTCACATCCAGGTGGGGGGATGATCACCTGGGATAAATACCTGTATTGTCCCTGGTGTAGTCACCGGGTGGAGCTGGTAGATGAGAGGCTCAGGCAGCAGTGCGGTCAGCGGTGATAGTCTTTGCTGTGGGAGGAAATCCCTTGTATTGGGAGATGTAGTACGACCCTGGATTCCGTGATTTTGCAGCGGTAGTGAGTTCAAATATAACTCAAAATATGTGACTCGCTGTGTGACCAAGCCGGGTATAGAGTGGAGTTCAGCAGCTGCAGTCTGCAGAACAACCCGCCCGGAAAGGAAATCTAATGATGTGCGGCTGGATGTGCTGCATCAATAGCGGGCTCTTCCTACAATGGTAGTATGTCCTAGAAGCTCCGTATGTGCAGTATCTACTTTTTGACGGTAACTACTGGAAATCAGCAGAATATCCCTATTAATTGAATGCTCCAAGCGCTGCTTATCTTTTTGTGATCAGTCTTAAGAATATAATTAATGGCGCACATAAAATGATGAAGTCTTGTATTTTAAATCTGGTTTTACCACCTCCTAACCCACAATAACAATATGCAATGTTGTTAATTTTATTATGAATGCATAATTTTAATGTTATACTGTATTAACACCATTTTGTTTGTTAATTTGTTGTGAGATTATAAATAAATAATATTTTCATAATCATTAATTGTTAGATAAAATGTAAATTATGCAGGTTATATTGGTTCAAATGTACTAGATTTCTGCATTTTGTAATGTTCTATTTAAAGTTTGAGTTCACTGAACTACTGTAAAATGCTCATGCGATACTGCAAACAATCGGTGTTGGCAGAATAAATCGATAGGATAAATAAATTAGATAAAAATAATAAAAAAGTAAAAAGAATACATATAAATGCAATCCCTTGAAGAGTTCATAGGAACATAAACCTGCCTATACTACGGCAGCTAACCTTCCCTAATAAATGTCCAATTAGAGTCCTAGATTTTTAAGACATGTCTTACTTATTTGTTTATCACAGACAATTTTGCTGAGTATAAAGAGTGACAAACTGCAAATATAAGGGTTTTCCAAAGGGAATTTCCTGTCTTTTCATACACTTCCATTGTTATTCATTTCCTCATTATAGTAGGACTGTGGTAGAAGGCAGTTAATGAGTATATCTGTGGGTATTATATTATTGCATAATAGCAGCAATTCTTTAGTTTTTTTCCCTTTATAGTTTATGGTAAGTTATTAGATAAGAAATCTGGATAAGAGATCTATCTGTTCTTTTTCTATTAATCTGTAAAGCGAATGCAATTTTTTTATTTTTGAGGAAATGCTTAAAGTACAAAATAATAGTTTTTCTTAGGTGATGTAATGCCCTATGTATCCATAGAGAGCCTTCATATTGTCTGCATAGATGTATTCTGCAAGGGGGCCTGCAATTTGAGCAACAATTCTAGCAACTATATGATATACCCCTGTGCAGCTCTATCTTGTCACAATGTAAATAATTTAAACAACATATCAAAAGTTTATAATATGCTTTCACATTGAATAAAATCAATTGTATGCATTTACTAATTATATGTATGGCAATTCTATAGCTCATTGTAGAGTTTCCCTTTTTTTTTGTTAACATGTTTACATTATTTCAATTGTACATCTGTTCTCATGCTGACTGGGATGTATTTTACGTATACAGTACTTGTCAAAAGTCTGAGCACACCCCCTGAAATCGAAAAGAAGCTTGTTTATCGTACAACTGCTACTTGGGTATGAATGGAGTATGATAAAAATAACAAAATATATAATTTTCGTGCCAATGCAACCCGGAAAATCGATAGAGGACAACTTCATTGTGACTACTAGCGAGCGTAACAGACATTTGACTGCTCCAGAAATAGGAAGGGAGTTGCGGAAAAGTAATTCCCAGCCTGTGTCCGATAGGACGGTGGCCAGGCGCTTGCAGGAATATGGCCTTAGTGGTACGGCTGCGGTAAGAAAACCACTTCTACCTGCTACAAACGTAGCAAAAAGGTATGCATGGGCTAAGAAGCATAAGGATTAGACTGAGGAACAGTGGAAGAGGATGCTTTGGACCAATGAATCGAATTTGTACTCATTGGCTCGCATGTGATGGTTTGGGGATGTTTCGCGGGCAATCGAGTTGGTGACTTAGTCAGAATCGATGGAATAATGGATCAAAAGGTGTACCACAACATATTAGTGTGTCATGTGATTTCCTCCGGAAGGCAAATTGTGGGTCAGAACTTCGTTTTCCAAAAAGATAATGATCCAAAACATACGTCCAAGTTGTGTACTAATTATTTGCAAAAGAAACAATATGCTCAAGTCGTAACAAAAATGGAATGGCCACCTCAATCACCAGATGTTTCACCCATTGAGCTTTTGTGGGAAGAAATAGACAGGGAAGTCCGAAAACAGGTGCCTTCCAACACTGAGGGCCTGTGGGAGGCTCTTCAAAGCTGCTGGAGTGAAATGAATCGCCAAAAGCTGGAAAAATTAGAAAATAGGATGCCAAGGATATGCAAAGCACTTATCAAAGCTAAGGGTCGTCACTTCAATGAAAGCAGACTACCTAAAACTACCTAAATAAACTTGCCTAAAAGTCAAAACAAGTATTTTTTATTGTTTCCTTATTGTTCAGTATATGGGAAAGATTTCTTGATTGCACACCCTGAATATATATATATATATATATATATATGATGGGAGGTGCTACCTGATGAGACTAATTGCAGGCACAGAAACAGACAAATCTCAGGTGCACAACTCCAAATTATTAACAATATATAAATGCAATAAAATTTTGCAATCAGTAGAGGTTTTTAGCATAATCTTGGCCAAGGTTATGGGCCTACCCACCATATCCAGGTAACCTCTGTAGGGTAGGTCCCTAACATACTACGATTCAAATGCAGAGCGCCGGACACCCCCAAACTAGCCCAGCTAAGCCACCCCAGGGCACCGCCATAGTAAGAAAAGTGCAGTGTGAAAGAGATAGCTAGGAGCAGCTACTGCTGCATATAAAGAATGAAAATAAAAAGTGAGGTACATATATAATAAACAAACAGTGAAGGGTTAAAATGTGTTATAAAAGAAAAATGTATTATAATGTGGTGCCCTGAAACAGATCAACAAAGGCAATCTAGGGGGACCCACGCCCCAAAAATTAACCAAAGTTGCACTACAGTATATAACTTGTAGGACTTACCTAGAATTGTGCCTAATACTAGAGTGCATATTCATTACAAGACTCCATGCTTTTAAACCAATAAGGTAGGGGTGCTAATCCAGACTGAGGGCGTCACCTTTCCCTCAGGTGTGCAATAAAGCACATTAAATTGAGTATATGGGAAAGATTTCTGGACTGCACACCCTGAATATATATATATATATATATATATATATATATATAATGGAAGGTGCTACCTGATGAGACTAATTGCAGGCACAAAATAGACAAATCTCAGGTGCACAACTCCAAATTATTAATAATATATAAATGCAATAACATTTTGGAATCAATAGAGGTTTTTAGCATAATCTTGGCCAAGGTTATGGGCCTACCCACCATATCCAGGTAACCTCTGTAGGGTAGGTCCCTAACATACTACGATTCAAATCCAGAGCGCAGGACACCCCCAAAGTAGCCCAGCTAAGCCACCCCAGGGCACCGCCATAGTAAGAAAAGTGCAGTGTGAAAGAGATAGTTTGGAGCAGCTACTGCTGCATATAAAGAGTGAAAATAAAGGTACATATATAATAAATATAATAAACAAACAGTGGCGGTGGCGGTGCCCTGGGGTGGCTTAGCTGGGCTAGTTTGGGGGTGTCCTGCACTCTGCATTTGAATTGTAGTATGTTAGGGACCTACCCTACAGAGGTTACCTGGATATGGTGGGTAGGCCCATAACCTTGGCCAAGATTATGCTAAAATCCTCTATTGTTTGCAAAATTTTATTGCATTTATATATTATTAATAATTTGGAGTTGTGCACCTGAGATTTGTCTGTTTTTGTTCCTTATTGTTCAAACAGTTGTTTATTTTGTAAACAAAGCCAATAAAACAGGTTTTATTTCATTACAGTGCAGTTAAATTGAAAATTCCTTAAAATATACTGGTGTGCTCAGACTTTTGACAAGTACTGTATGTCTTTTTGCACTTTGTGAGGCAAAAAAGATGTGGAGAAGGCATGGCCAAAGTTTTGTATTGACTGTCCACACAAAAAGTGAGAATGCTGACCACAATAAAGCTCCACACATACCTGTTAGGAAATGGACCACTTGCTGGTGCCCGACCATTGGTGCAAATTGCAAACTGATGATAATGACAGACAGTGGCAGCTTCTGATTGGCTGAATGTGTCCTAATCTCTCCCACTTTATAATATTACTGTTCTAATGTGGTTGATGCAATCTATTTACATTATTATAGTGATATTTGCAATCAGTTAACAGCAACAGTGAATGTTTCCATTACATTTTTTAAAGGGATTCAGGGCCTGATTCAGAATTAGGAATAGAGAGAGAGATCTCTCTCAACTGATCATCTTGGTAAAACCATGCTGCACTGCAGGTGGGGCAGATTTAAAATGTGCAGAGAGATTTAGATTTGGGAGCAATGTTTCCAAACTGACATCTAAATTGTAGAGTAATAATAAAGCTCTGCAG
The DNA here is from genome assembly GCA_031769625.1 of Taudactylus pleione. Classification (NCBI taxonomy): domain Eukaryota; kingdom Metazoa; phylum Chordata; class Amphibia; order Anura; family Myobatrachidae; genus Taudactylus; species Taudactylus pleione. The sequence goes on from JAUIMM010000213.1 coordinate 1,270,001, forward strand.
TATTTGTGGGCTACATGTAAAAGAAGCCAGTATTTACCTGTAAAAAAATTTATGTATTTACACCCCTTGCATTGCAATATGGTTTGTTCAGGTTCACAGTTGAGAGAGATAGCTCTCTCTTATCCCAACTCTGAATCAGTTTCTCAGAACGGGAGGTCGGTACTCACTACCACACTGAGTATGACAACATGACAGTATTGGTGCCAGGAACCTGACACTGGTGTAATGCTGCTTAAAGCATTTTCCCAGTGCAGGTGGCATAACATTATACATGCCAGTAAGTGCCATATATAAAGTGATAACACCCACACGGTGAAAATGCTGTAAGTAGCATTAGCATTATGCCTGTATTAGGATCACAGCGCTGTTATTGTCATGTCGAAATACTCACTCACTAAAGGCAGATGTGTGTATTAATTTGAACTTAAATAGTGCTTTCATTTTGTCCTTGTGTCTTGTTCTAATTACCTTTTTCATGGTAAATGCAACTCTATGAGTTATTAATAACACTTTTCAGACATATATAATAATGTGCAGTGGCGTCACTAGTGGGGGTGCGGCCCACACCAGGTGACACCATCTGAGGGGGTGACACTAAAATAGCAAAGCTGCTCTGCTATTTTGGTGTCACCCCCTCATATTGTGTCACCGAGCAGAAGGATGATGCACACATTCTCGTGTCATCCACTGTCACAGGAGATGCTGGAGGCTGCACAACAGCTTCTGGAGCACTGGGCAAGCCCCCAGCATGATGAGAATTTGGGCATGGCATGTGGCTATGCCCCCAAAATGTCACAAACCAGGAGGCATGGCTTCACAAGCAGGAGTGAAGATTACCCACTACCGCACCAGGTGACACCACTAATAATTAGGGGTGTGCACCGGCCACTTTTCGTGTTTTGTGTTTTGGTTTTGGATCTGGATCTTTCTTCGTGTTTTGGATCTGGATTGGTTTTGCCAAAACCACCCTTCCGTGTTTTGGGTTCTGGGTTTTGTGTTTTGGATCTGTATTTTTTTGAAAAAAAGCATAAAAACCACTAAAATCACAGAATTTGTAGGTTTTTCTGCTCCTATGCTATTATTAACCTAAATAACCTTAATTTCCACTAATTTCCAGTCTATTCTGAACACCCCACACCTCACAATAGTGTTTTTATGTCCAAAAGGTTGCACCGAGGTAGCTGGATGACTATGCTAAGCGACACGAGTGGGCGGCACAAACACATGACCCATCTAGGCGTGATACTGCAGTGGCAGACAGGATGGCAGTTTGAAAAACTAGGCCCCAAACTGTACATAATGCAAAGAAAAAAAAGAGGTGCAAGATGGAATTGTCCTTGGGCCCTCCCACCCACCCTTATGTTGTATAAACAGGACATGCACACTTTAACAAACCAATCATTTCAGCGCCAGGGTCTGCCACACGACTGTGGCTGAAATGATTGGTTCGTTTGGGCCCCCACAAAACAAGCTGGCAATTAATCTGTCCCTGCACAAACTGGCTCTACGGAGGCAAGATGTCATCCTCAACCTCCTCATCCACCGATTCCTCACCCTCTTCAGTGTTGTGTACATCCTCATCCTCAGAGAGTATTAACTCGTCCCCACTGGAATCCACCACCACAGGTCCCTCTGTACGTTCTGGAGGCTGGTCTCCCTGGAAGAGCCGATAATTCATTTTGATGAACATCATCTTCTCCACATTCTGTGGAAGCAACCTCCTACGCCTTTCGCTGACAAGGTTCCCGGCTGCACTAAACACTCTTTCGGAGTACACACTGGAGGGGGGGCAACTCAGGTAAAATAGAGCCAGTTTGTACAGGGGCCTCCAAATTGCCTCTTTTTCCTGCCAGTACAGGTATGGACTGTCTGACATGCCTACTTGGATGCTGTCACCGATGTAATCCTCCACCATTCTGTCAATGGTGACAGTATCATATGCAGTGACAGTAGACATGTCAGAAATTGTTGCCAGGTCCTTCAGTCCAGACCAGATGTCCAAACTTGGTCCTGCCTGCCCTGCATCACCGCCAGCGGGTTGCTTAGGATACATAAGTTTTTTCCTGGCAGCCCCAGTTGCGGGAGAAAATGAAGAAGGAGCCATTGACGTGTCACGTTCCGCTTCAGCTGACAGTGTGTTCACCAGCAGGTCTTTGCACCTCTGCAGGCTTGTGTCGGCCGGAAAGAGAGACACCACATAGGCCTTAAACCTAGGATCGAGCACGGTGGCCAAAATGTAGTGGTCTGATTTCAACAGATTGACCACCCTGGAATCCTGGCAAAGCAAATGAAGGGCTTCATCCACAAGTCCCACATGCCGAGCGGAATCGCTCCGTCTTAGCTCCTCCTTCACTTTCTCCAGCTGCTTCTGCAAAAGCCTGATGAGGGGAATGACCTGACTCAAGCTGGCAGTGTCTGAACTGACTTCACATGTGGCAAGTTGGAAGGGCTGGAGAACCTTGCACAACACGGAAATCATTCTCCACTGCGCTTGAGTCAGGTGCATACCCCCTCCTTTGCCTATGTCATAGGTGGATGTATAGGCTTGAATGGCCTTTTGCTGCTCCTCCATCCTCTGAAGCATATAGAGGGTTGAGTTCCACCACGTCACAACCTCTTGCTTCAGGTGATGGCGGGGCAGGTTCAAGAGTGTTTGCTGGCACTCCAGTCTTCGGCACGCAGTCGCTGAATGGCGAAAGTGGCCAGAAATTTTTCGGGCCACCCAAAGCGTCTCCTGCACGCCCCTGTCGCTTTTCAGAAAATTCTGCACCACCAAGTTTATTGTGTGAGCAAAACATGGGACGTGCTGGAATTTGCCCAGATGTAATGCCCGCACAATATTGGTGGCGTTGTCAGATATCACAAATCCCCAGGAGAGTCTAAGTGGGGTAAGCCACTGGGTGATGATTTCCCTCAGTTTCTCTAAGAGGTTGTCGGTGGTGTGCCTCTTACTGAAACCGGTGATACACAGCGTCGCCTGCCTTGGAACGAGCTGGCGTTTCTGAGATGCTGCGACTGGTGACGCTGCTGCTGTTGCTGCGTAAGGTGATACATCTACCCAGTGGGCTGTCACAGTCAAATAGTCCTTAGTCTGCCCTGTTCCACTTGTCCACATGTCCGTGGTTAAGTGGACATTGGGTACAACGGCATTTTTCAGGACACTGAGGACACTTTTTCTGACGTTTCTGTACAGTCTCGGTATCGCCTGCCTAGTGAAGTGGAATCTAGACGGGATTTGGAACCGGGGACACACTACCTCCATCAATTGTCTAAATCCCACTGCACTATTGGCGGATACCGGACGCACGTCTAACACCAACATAGCAGTCAAGGCCTCAGTTATACGTTTTGCTTCAGGATGACTGCTGTCGTACTTCATCCTCCTCGCTTAAGACTGTTGGAGGGTCAATTGTTTAGTAAAAGTAGTGGTGTTCCTACTTCCTCTCTGGGATGATGAACGACTCCCAGCAGCAGCAACAGCAGCAGCGGCAGCAGGAGGCGTAGCAATGCAGGATCCTCCAGAGGAATCCGGGATAGGAGAGTCAGTCATGCCAGTGACATGGCCTGCAGGACTACTTCCGATCCTGACTAAGGAAGAAATTGACGAGGAGGGAGTTGATGGTGTGGTTTGCAGGCGCTTTGATACAACAGGACAACGGGATTTAGGTGTCCCTGGACTGCTTACGGTCTTAGCCAAAGTTTCTGAACTTGACAGTAACTTATTATGAACGCGCTGCAGGTGCCGTATAAGGGAGGATGTTCCTAGGTGGTTAACGTCCCTACCCCTACTTATTCCACCTTTACATAAGGTACATATGGCAAGACAGTTGTTGTCCGGATTTGGATAGAAATATTGCCAGACCAAAGAGGTGGAATGTTTGGTCTTCTGCCCAGGCATGACCGTGATGGGCTTTTTCATCCCACGGACAACAACTGTCTCCCCCGGAGCCTGATTTAAACAAACCACATCACCATCAGAATCCTCCTCGCCAACTTCCTCCTCAGCGCCAGCTACACCAGTATCCTCATCCTGTTGTACTCCTGTTGTACTTCAACAGTGACATCTTCAATTTGCATATCAGCAAGTGGACTGTGGGTGCTCCTTTCAGCACTTTTAGTGGGAGGAGGGCTTCCATCGTCATGTGAAGCTGAACCACTAGTCATGAACATACTAGGGATCGACCTTAGCCGTTCCTTGCCACTCCGTGTCGTAAATGGCATATTGGCAAGTTTACGTTTCTCTTCAGCTGATTTAAATGTTTTTTTTCAAGGTCATTTTCCTGAACTTTGTCTTTTGGGATTGTATGTGCCCTCTATTATGACATTGGGCATCGGCCTTGGCAGACGACGTTGATGGCATGTTATCGTCTATGTCATGACTAGTGGCAGCAGCTTCAGCACTAGGAGGAAGTGGTTCTTGATCTTTCTCTATTTTATTTTTATCGGAGAAAGTTTGGTCCTCCATTTATGTTATATCGATTTGATATATACGTGCGGCTAAACACAGAAAATATTTTTTTATTTTTGCTGGAGAGTAGTGCACTTTGTGGGTTACACCAGCCTTTAAGAAATGAGCCAGCCGGCTCTTTACTTATGGGACACAGGCGCACGCTTGGCGCTGCTCCTTTGTTGATGCACGTGCGGCTACTGCGCACACAATTCACAAACACAGAAAATAATTCTTTTTTGGTTTGGACTGGAGTGTACTTTGGGGGTTACAGCACCCTTTAATGGTCAAGCCAGCCGGCCCTATACTTATGACACAGGCGCACGCTTGCCACTACTTTGTTGATGCACGTGCGGCTACTGCGCACACAATTCACAAACACAGAAAATAACTTTTATTTTGGTTTGGACTGGAGTGTACTTTGGGGGTTACAGCACCCTTTAATGGTCAAGCTCAAGCCAGTCAGCCCTTTACTTATGACACAGGCGCACGCTTGGCACTACTTTGTTGATGCACATGCGGCTACTGCGCACACAATTCACAAACACAGAAAATAATTGTTTTTTTGGTTTGGACTGGAGTGTACTTTGGGGTTTACAGCACCCTTTAACGGTCAAGCCAGCCGGCCCTTTACTTATGACACAGGCGCACGCTTGGCACTACTTTGTTGATGCACGTGCGGCTACTGTGCACACAATTCATAAACACAGAAAATAATTTTTTTTTTGGTTTGCACTGGAGTATACTTTGGGGGTTACAGCACCCTTTAACGGTCAAGCCAGCCGGCCCATTACTTATGACACAGGTGCACGCTTGGCACTACTTTGTTGATGCACGTGCGGCTACTGCGCACACAATTCACAAACACAGAAAATATTTTTTTTTTGGTTTGGACTGGAGTGTACTTAGGGGGTTACAGCACCCTTTAACGGTCAAGCCAGCTGGCCCTTTACTTATGACACAGGTGCACGCTTGGCACTACTTTGTTGATGCACGTGCGGCTACTGTGCACACAATTCACAAACACACAAAATAATTTTTTTTTTGGTTTGGACTGGAGTGTACTTTGGGGGTTACAGCACCCTTTAACGGTCAAGCCAGCCGGCCCTTTACTTATGACACAGGCGCACGCTTGGCACTACTTTGTTGATGCACGTGCGGCTACTGCGCACACAATTCACAAACACAGAAAATAATTGTTTTTTTGGTTTGGACTGGAGTGTACTTTGGGGGTTACAGCACCCTTTAACGGTCAAGCCAGCCGGCCCTTTACTTATGACACAGGCGCACGCTTGGCACTACTTTGTTGATGCACGTGCGGCTACTGTGCACACAATTCATAAACACAGAAAATATTTTTTTTTTTGGTTTGCACTGGAGTATACTTTGGGGGTTACAGCACCCTTTAACGGTCAAGCCAGCCGGCCCTTTACTTATGACACAGGTGCACGCTTGGCACTACTTTGTTGATGCACGTGCGGCTACTGCGCACACAATTCACAAACACAGAAAATATTTTTTTTTTGGTTTGGACTGGAGTGTACTTAGGGGGTTACAGCACCCTTTAACGGTCAAGCCAGCCGGCCCTTTACTTATGACCCAGGCGCACGCTTGGCACTACTTTGTTGATGCACGTGCGGCTACTGTGCACACAATTCACAAACACACAAAATAATTTTTTTTTTGGTTTGGACTGGAGTGTACTTTGGGGGTTACAGCACCCTTTAATGGTCAAGCCAGCCGGCCCTTTACTTATGACACAGGCGCACGCTTGGCACTACTTTGTTGATGCACGTGCGGCTACTGCGCACACAATTCACAAACACAGAAAATAATAGTTTTTTTGGTTTGGACTGGAGTGTACTTTGGGGGTTACAGCACCCTTTAACGGTCAAGCCAGCCGGCCCTTTACTTATGACACAGGTGCACGCTTGGCACTACTTTGTTGATGCACGTGCGGCTACTGCGCACACAATTCACAAACACACAAAAAATATTATTTTTTTAGCACTTGGGGGGAGCACCCCTGATGGACAGAGCACCCCCTGGACAACACTACAGCACCCCTTTAGGACTGGGACACTGCACAGGACTTTGGAGTGGACACAGCCCCTATGGAGAACTGACTGCACAACACAGTCCAGCCAGCCCCTATGGACTTTAAAGTAGTGGACACAGTCCCTATTAACAACAGCAGCACAGCACAACACAGCCAGCCCCTATGGACTTTGAAGTAGTGGACAACAGCAGCACAGTGCAGCACAGCACAGTACAGCACAACACTACTCTGCACTACACTACATTACACAGCCCAGCCAGCCCTAACTCCCACCCTCCCTCTTCACTGTCCACAGCCGAGTGAGAAAATGGCGCCAACGCGGGTACCTTATATAGGTTCCAAAACCCGCGAGACTCGGAAGGCGGGATGATGACGTTTTGCCTCGATTTCAGATCCGAGTCAGGCGGGAAAACTCGAGCCTGACTCGGATCTGCCTCGGATCGGGGGGGCTCGGGGGGGTTCGGATTTCAGAAATCCGAACCCGCTCACCCCTACTAATAATGTGTATGAATTGTGAAATATAGAGTTAGCATTTACTACTACAACTTTGAAGTAACACTCCTTGTGCAAACAAGGTGCATATACTACTGTTGTCTCAATGAGTAAATGTTGTGAATATGCTACCCTTAATGTTTAATGCAACTTGTAAATATGGACAGTTTTGCAAGCTAAGCAAAATGTACATTTTGCTTTAGAGATTTAGATGCAACATCTCATCCAACTCAACATGAGCCTCTTAGAGTGATAAATATATGTTATATGTTTTTGAAAAGATAAAAAAAAAAAGATTGGCATTAAATGCTGTTATGACCGTTTTCTTCAATTAAAGTGCCATTGACAAATTGATTGTGTTTGTTCTGTATACAGTATATGGCCACTTCTTTCATTTATATAACTATATTCTTGATACAGTGTTGACTATTCTCTGGCACAAAAACATTTTCCACATGAAATCGTGTTCTACAAAGCTTCACTAGGACTTTTTCCTTAGCATGAAAAATAAAATAAATTATATATTGATCACTGATAAAGATTTGTTTTAATTTTGGCATTGTCAAAATGTAAGAAACAATTGTTATCCACTGAAACATCTGTTTATCTGCTTAGGCTCAACTTGCAGTACATGAAATCCCTTTATTTGAAATGTTATAGCTGGAAATCAATAACGGGTTCTAATAGAAGATTGGTTGACTTTTGTTGACTTTTTTCTAAATGAGAATGGCAAAAGTTTTTTTGTACAATGTATTTTCTAGCATTTATCATTGGATAGATAATCTTTGTGTTTTATATTACCTTACTCTAAATACTCGGCTCTTCAGAGGGTAGGGGTTGTATAGTATGCAGTAATACACTATGGGGGAGATGCACTAAGCTCTGGAAAGTGATACATTGGAGAGTGATAAACTACCAGCCACTCAACTCCTAACTGTAATGTTACAGACTGTGTTTGAAAAATGACAGTTAGGAGCTGATTGGTTGGTAGTTTATCACTCTCCAATGTATCACTTTCCATAGCTTAGTACTTCCTTCCCACAATGGTATCACATCAAACAATGTATTAAATGATTACAAGAAACATTATTACATAGATTGTTATTGTATATAATTGATGTCTTTATTTTTCTCTTGTTTTACCAGTATGGCATAAAGAAGAAAGAAGAAAAAGAAGCTGAAGCACAAGCTGCCATGGAAGCAACGTCCGAAGGGAGTTTGACGCGTCCAAAGAAAGCAATACCTGCTGGCTGTGGGGATGAAGATGAAGAAGAGGAAGAAAGCATTCTAGACACAGTTATTAAATATCTACCGGGTCCACTTCAAGATATGTTCAAGAAATAAAACACAGTAGACTGTCAGACTGTTTAACAATAAACAGAAAAGCAATGGATTTCCCCTTGGTTAGTGGGAGATTTCAGTATTTGCCACATGCTATCTTCCCTCCCGTCTCTAAACCTTTGCTCACTCTAGTCCCTCCACTTTCTTTTCTCCTTTCCTTTTGTACATAGTTACATACAGTAGACACTTCTCAAAGGATGTCAAGATTATGAGCTGCAGTCTACGCAATTTTATTATAAGCCATAGTACAATTGTATGTTCAATCTGGCAGTTGTGTACACAATCAACATTATACTTTTCAATCATGTAAATTCATTATTATCCAGTGAGAGTCAGTGGGTTGCTGTTAATGTGATACACAGTTTCTGGCCAGCTTGTAAATGATCAGTATTGGTTTGTTTCTGGCAGACTAAATGACAAAGAGGCAACTTATCATTATAATGTAAAGCGATGTCTAGTCTTCATCTCATGTCTATTTGACAGTAAGAGAAAATTCAGAAAATGAACCATGTAGAACTCCTATGCTTGGGACTTCATAATGAACTGTAGAACAGCCTCGGATATAATGTAATAATATACATTACTGACATACACGCTTTTCTATTTAATCCAAAAAAAGAATGTAGGATTTTATAGAGAAATATTTAAAATGCTGATTTTTGTTTTTTTTATAGCAAATGTACTTTCAAAATCATGGTTACTCAATTTATTTTCTAACAGTTTCTTTTAAGTTCGTAATTGCTAGATGTGATTGAGATAGCACAAAGCTCCAAATTATTTGTACCATGATTAACATTTCAATAGTCGCTAATCCGGTATTTTTCAAATTTGTCCATGTGCTGCCTCTTAATATGCATACAACAATGCTAAGTGTTTTACTGGCAAACAGGAGCTAGCAGGGAATCCTGCTTTGGAAGTATTTATGGCTGCACATATTGAATGTATACTGTGTCACTGGTTGGAATCTAAATTTTACATTGAGTAATAATTATATACCCTTAGTGTTTGAAAGTGGAATTTCTGTAGAGTACTTGGAATTAATTAGAAAAAATTAAATTGTGATAAACAATTGTAGCCGAGGTCTACCATAAAATGCTGTGGTTTGAATCAATGTTATCAGCTCCCAGTGAATTATTTACAAAGAACCTTGAACTTCATGAAAACCAAAACCTGCAGAAGTTAAAAACACAGTAACTAAAATACTGTAACTAATGACTTTATAGCCTAATTCACCTTACACAATGTAACACTCAATAACACCAAGTGCATGCCAACATGGAAGACAGAAGCCCAAAACCATAATTCACTATAAGCTGGCAATTAAAATACTGTAGCTTATATTGTTGTGTTAGCGAAGAATATAAGTGTACTTTCCAACATTTTAATAATCTGCAAAAGCATTTACCGTTGTAAATATAATTTTTATGTGCCGATTTCATTTATTTATTTAACAAATGTAACATGAGGCTTTAATGCAAGACCAAAGAGAAGCCTGGTTCATTTGTTTAATTAATGCTGAATATCTCTGTCACCCTTCATTGCTTTCTGTCCATAAATGTGTTTAATCTCAGGTAATTGAGGTAGTCTTTTGTAATTTTCTTTGTCTACTAATTAGGAAGGGGTGCATCACATTAAGCAAGGCCTAAGGTTCTACCAACGATTGAGTGCTAGATTTGCAATCTCTTCTGTTTTACAGCAAGAAAAAAGGGGAATCATCACCCTCTGATTGTTTTTTTTAATTAGAGGGTAAAGACTTTTTTTATTTATTTTTTATTTATTTTATTTGTTTTCATAAATTACATCTACCTTTAGACAAAGCCATATATAAAAACAGACTGCAATATTAATTTTGAATGCTACTATGTGTAAAAGAGAATAGATCACGTGTTAATTTGCACTGGAGTTTCTCAGTCTACGTTTAGTGTGTGTTAGTTTAGTGTTTTCCCCTTCTGTGTCAGAGTAACACATATCAATGCTGCTCTCCTGTCTCCTTTGACAAGCTTACTGATAATACTGTTGTCATGTAATGTTACAGATTTGCTGTTGTGAACTAAATGTAATGTCTTCTGTGTATGCTACGTTAACATGTGTTTCCTCTCTATGTTCGTAAAATGTTTAGGTAACAGTCTTTTAAAAATGTTTTCACACATAGAAGTTTATCCGCTCAGCCATAATTTTGTGATTAGCTGAATCATTTTGTAATTTAAAGGCTCACATACCCAGATCAGATGCATGCTTCAGTCTCCTCGGTGACAAGAGGAAGATATAGAGACTTTGTGAATGTATATCTCATTTGTATTTTGCCTGCTACTCTTCATTGCATGATCTCAGTTCAACTGTTCTTTTAAAAGTGGAATCACAGCCAATAAAAAATAAAGTGATTTCATGTTTTTCTTACATTGTATTCAATTATTTTATTTGTTATAAAAACAAGATGTGAGTTTATTCATTGTAGTGTACTTTGTTTTAAATGTACACAAATGTAGAAAAATAGGAAATAAGAATACCTCATATTTAAAAGATGCTGTAATTCCATGTAGAAAAATGTATTAAAAAAATGAACCATTGAACTCTAATAATTGGATTGGAACTTCTGATGATATCAGGCTTCACAGATGAGAAGCCACTACACAAAGATGATTCCTGTCCCTATAGCATTTTGGTGTTTAAGGCCATCAGCAGATTAACAGTCAAATGTTACCACATCTCTTGACCTATGTGTACTTGAAATGTTGTCAGGATCTACCAGTGACATAACTAGGGGTATGCAAGCTTTACCATCACACAGAGTACAGGAACAGGGCCGAGGCTAGGGTGGTGCGGCCGGTGCGCCCGCACAGAGTGCATATGCCCTGTGGGCGAAACCGGCCGCCTCCACCCGCGATTAGTGTCACTACCTTTACTACTGCCTGCTACAATGTATAATAGTAGCGGTGTGCCCGGCTCTTTATCTGCCGGGTGCACCGCTACTAATCCACATTACAGCGGGCTGGACAGTAGCGCTGCAGCTGCCTGCCCTTGTGGTCCGCCCCCTCCCTATCTATCTCCAGTATGACATTCTTCAGGGAGGGACTGGGAGAGACGTCATGACGTCTCTCTCCAAGTCCAGTCCCACAGTGTGGTGAGGAGCCAGAAACTTCAGCTTCCCCTCCCCCCGGCTCCCACAGTGACCCGGCTGATGCTGCAGAACCAGATTAAGGTGGTGGGTGGGTGGCACAGGACAGGAATACTAGCAGATTCTTCGCTGCCCTCTCCCCGGCGAGTGCGGTGACAAGCACCTTTCAGTAGATCTCCTCCGGCGATGAGCGGTGATGTGCTACTAAGAAGATGCTGAGGAGTGGGAGACGGGACTCTGGAGCTGGCCTGCCTCAATGCTGGGACTCTGGGAGCGCTGAGCCCAACACAGCCCACCAGTCAGCACTCAGGTAAGTGAGCAAAACTGAAAGGGTATGGGGAGGGGGAATCATTAAATATACAAGATTTGTGGCCTTGGGGTGAGGGGGAAATCAATAAATATATAAGGGATTGGGGTGAAGGGGGGAGAAGATAATTAAAATTATATAGAAAGTTAACATATATATAATCTCCTACGTTACTGCCTTATGGAGGTTGCACAGCCAGTGCTGTCAACTGGGAGAGGCTCTCCTATATCTTAAGTGCTCCGGGCCCCCCGAAGGCTTGATTCAGCACTGGATGCTGAGTAACTTTGTAATAAAAGTGTGCTGCTTTTAGGAGAGAGACCCAAAGGAAGGGGAGATTATTTCTGTGGGCAAAATGTATAAGGAGAATCACTACTGTGTGGCATAATCTGTAATGGGCAGTACTACTGTGTGGCGTAATGTGTAAGGGGTATTATTAATATGTGGTCATAATGTAAGGGGCATTACTAATGTGTGGTCATACTGTGTAAGGGGCAATACTACTGTGTAGCGTAATGTGTAAGAGGCATTACTACTGTGTGGTCATAATATGTAATGGGCATTACTACTGTGGGTATAATGTGTAATTGGCATTACTACTACTACTGTAAGGGGCATCACTACTATGTGGTCATAATGTGTAAGGGGCAGTACTACTGTGTAGCGTATTGTGTATAAGGGACACTACTATGTAGTGTAATGTGAATAAGAGGCACTACTGTGTCTCGTAATGTGAATGGAGTACTATAGTGTGGCCACGCCCTTTCCCTATGAGACCACGCCTTTTCCCTACAAGACCACACCTATTTTCTGGCCGTGCATCTGTGCGCGCACTGTCCCTGTTTACAGTATGGGGGGGTGGGCACCAATGCTCTTTTTGGCACAGGGCACCAAAATGTCTAGTTATGGCTCTGTGCAGGACTTTCTGGTACCATCGCTGACCCACGGCCCTTGGCATCTGTCCAGCAGGGTGCCTGTAATAGCACCTTGCAGGCAGGATCACTGCTACAGCACCACCGGAAGCATCCTTTGGACACTCCATACATGCACACTGCAGCCTGTACAGCCGCTCAGAGCATCCTCAGAAGGCTCGGGCAGAGCTGTACTTCCTGATGCTGATGACCACGCCCCTCATGATGTCATCTGGTCATGGGCTGTAACCAGCACAGGGCACAATGGTGGCTGGTTACTGCACGAGGATCTACATTATGCCCTCCTGCATGAAATGCTGAACATTAGGTATCATTTATAAATGCTTAATTTCATCAGGATTGACTTGGCAAAAAAGAAGGTAGCCATAGAGTAGACACTCCTAATGTTTAATTATGGGAGTAGGTAATTAGTTTTTTGAAGGGAACTTTACATAAGAAAAGTGTCCTTGAAAAGGATTCTCCACCCCCTCTGCGTACAGCCATAATGCTATATTTGAAGTTCAGGCAGCAGGTTTGAGACAGTTAATGTCTCAAAAAAAAGGTATTTCTTTACTGGACTGATATGAGTTAAATCATCCCAAATTAGCAGCTTGGTACTGTATCATGTTTCTCTCTTCAAATCTTTATGATGGGATGGAGAAAAGCTGTAATTGTAGTATAGTCATTTATTTTGCAGTTCGTATAAAGAAAAAGGTTGCCAGACAATCTACATACTATGTCCCACTGCAGTGGGAAAATGAAGATCGACTGATTAACACAAAAAGCATTCATGTTATAAACTACAATAAGAATTGGACATGTTGTGGTGCTATGATAGACCACTTATAGGAATGTTGTACAGATGATTGATAACACACTCTGAAAAAAATATGTAAAATCATTTAGTAAATATTTAAAAGTTAGAAGTGTTCATATATGATGCATGTAGTTAATGGGCACAATTAGCATAACTTTTTCCCTACTGTACATCATTAATATGTTAAAACAAATTTGAAGTTCCCTTTTAATTCTTTCCTTGGTTTACTCCTTACTGGGACATATGTATCCCTACTAATTAGCTGTCTCAATATCTCTTTCTTGTGATTAGTGGCAGTTGTTTTTTTATATTATGAGATAAAATACGTACAGAAGTGCCGTAGCCAATACTTTCTTCGGGGGAACTGTTCTGCCCCTCACTAAGCCTATTGACAAATTGGAAGCATACAGTATAACCACCTCTACTTTTCAATAATTACAGTCAGATGTGATGATCTGAAGAATGGTGTTTTTATAGTACAATAGAGGAAAGTGGTAAAACTGTAAAAATAATGAAGGAATGCAATTGCAACTGTTCAGATGAGATACTACAATGCAAACATGCAGAATGCAGAAACATGAACTCAGTATACAAACATTAATGAGTCACATATCCAAGAGTATGCTGGAATACATACACTCTATCAGCAGATCTGTAATGGCAAATTCAGGGATAATAAACTCACCATCGGATGCTGGCTGAGAGGAGCACATGTGTGTGGATATCTGGCAGACCATTTGAGGAATGAAATGGCTGCCCCAAGTCATTACCCAGAATACACTAAGAACTAAGCTAAGAACTAAGCTAAGGGACAATGTACAGTGATCTTTATCTAGAGCCCAGGGATGTAAAATAGGAGCTGCTCATGGCTGGAGAGACCACCACACTCTCTTTAAATAGAAATAGATAATAACAAAATTAGCCTGCACTCATTTCCTGAGAGTATTGTGGCTGGATAATAGGTGTATAATAATGAAATGATAACAGTGGTACGTATATTTAAAATAGTGGTATTTTTTAATTCTTATTAGAGCTCTTATGGATCTAAATATAAATCTAAAAATGACCAACAGACTCACATTGATACATGAGGGAAGGGTGATGGGAAGGGAGGGGTAAAAAGAAAAAAAATCTAGAAAAAATAATATATCTATAAAAAAAATAACAATAAAGAAAAAATAAGTATCCAAAGAAGCCTCAGTGGTCAGGCAATAAAATCAAAAGTTTTAAAAGATTGTAGACAGGTAGAATGAGAAGAAAAAGTTGCTTTATGTAAAAATAGAAAAATGATCAATCAGATTCAATTAAAATCATTGTATCCAGATATACAAGTAGCAAATATGGATAAATGTGCACTTTGTAATGTTAAATAGGATTAGTCATTTGTTGTACAGACAATATTATTGTACAGGAGTTAAACACATCAGCCGATTAAACAAGTTCCTTGAAGGGGTCAGACCCGCATGTTGTTAATACACAAGGCTGTCAGTCCTGCAGTGGCTGACAGTCCTTCCAGGACTGTTGTAATGGTAGGTAAGTACCAGACTAGTGCTCCTTTAAACTGCGGTGACAGGCAGTAAGAGAGCGATCCCTAAGGTAGTGGCTTCAGGGGCCTGATAGTGTGCAGAGTATATGGGCAGAAAGCGCAAGAAGCGGGTCCACCTCTGGCAATGGGCTTACCGCTTGTGTCCGGCACTAACAGAGTCCCCAGCACAGCATCTCTTCCTTGCTTAAGTTACCCGTGGCTTGACAGTAGATGTTGTTAGCTGCTGCGGATGTTCCTTCTGTCTGTCCTGGGGATGGGTTCTGCCGATGATTAAGTGGTGTTGATGTGATGAGATGTGGTGTCCTGTCCAATGCGTTTCAGCCAACTGCGGTGGCCTTTATCAAGGATGCTTATCAATATCCATGTATCTGTTTAAGTACTTGGTCAATGTCCCAGGTCTTATCTGTGACTTATTTAGTGAGTGTGGTTTGATAGGTTGTTTCCATTGTCAATCAGGGTGAGATTGCAATCCTTTACACAGGTGTAATGTGCCTCCAAAAAAGAAATAAAAGGAAAGAAGGAGTCAAGAATAACAAGGAAGATTGAATGCATCACAGTGAGGGAAAAGGGAACCACACAAGGCATCTAAACATATATAATTAAACAAGATAATCCTAAGTGGTTGATTTCTGCTGCATATTAGTTAGACTGCATACGACAGTAGAGGTAAATCAGAATTATTTATATTAAATGAGTTACTAATTTTTTGTTGTTCCTTCAAGTTGATTGATTTGGCATTCTGACTAGGGTTAGGTCTGGATATATCAACCTAATTTTAATCATTAATTAAGTGATCCATCTACAGGTTAGTGACATGTGGTGTTCCTAGTGAGAATTTATTAGTCATTTTAAATGAGAATAAGTGATTGGTTTCCAATGTGTAGTCGATGTTCATATAATATATATTCAACTCTATTTGGATTATCACTTACATCAGCAATTATTCATTTTGCATTTGATCATAGACGATCTAACCGATCAGCTAATCCATTCAGACTGTCTCCATCCACATCTAGTGTGATACTGGGAATATTTGGATACATTATCTCAATCTAGTTACCAATGCAACTCGATTATATTAATTTGCTATAACTGGTTACAAGCTTGTTATTGGGAACATTTGGACACATTATCTTAATCCAGATACCAATGCAATTCGATTTTATTTATTGCTAATTGCTTATTGTTCATGATGTTATGTGTGTGTGTGTTTATTTTTCTTGAACTGCAGTCCATTTTATATGTTTAATAAATTTTATATTCATATTTAATTGGAATTGTGTTACATGTATCAACACCAGCGCATATACCTCCTTTCTTTTCTCCCTTAATTCGTATGGTCTCGTGTGTCCCCCCCATTTATGATAAGATTAAGAAATGGATTTATTTATAGGCCATAGGTGTGTGTCTTAATGTGCTGAAGACTCGTTTCAGATAGAGATCTAATGTATATTAGTGTCTGCCATATGTCTCTATTGTGCTAGTTCTGAGGTCCCAGATGTTCACAAGATTCCAAGGGGTTTGCTCTTTACATTAAAGAATATTCTGGATCTCTATATCTAAATTCAAGCCAGTAGGTGCTAACCTTTTTAGGGAAACAATCAATTTTATTTCTTCTTTACTGAGTGTTTTGTCATAGTCTGCCCTTCTCCAATTTTTCTTGATGGCCTTGATACCAATGAAACATAGTTTGGTAGCATCTTGGTTAGGTTTCATTTTTAAGTGGTATGACACACTATGTTCCTCCAATCCTTTTGTGATATTTCTTCTATGTTTGTTTATTCTTTGTTTTAAATCTCTTGTGGTTTTTCCCATGTATTGTATGCCACAAGGGCATGATAACAAATATATCACTACCTTTGTATCACATTTAATGAAGTCTGTAATCTTATGGCTGGTTTTTTTGTGATGTTTGAGAGGAAGTTGGTGATGGGTTTGGTAGTGTTACAATCAGATATTTTGCAATTGGTACATAGGGCCTGATTCACACCCAGTCGCAAGTCCTGAGCGCTCGCAACCGGGTCGATGGTGGCCCACAGCGCATGCGCACGACGGAGCTGCATGTGCGAGACCCGGCTAAGCAACAGGCAATCTGTTAGAGCCGAAATCTCTCTAGGGCTTGCGGCCACGAGACCCTACCACAAGGGTCTCGTCGCAAGCCCGATGGTTGTGATGGTCTTGACCATCGCGACCATCAACCTGGCCGCTCGCTATAGCTGTGGGTGGTCACCCACAGCTATGCGAGCGGCCAGGAGGCCGCACAAAAAAAAACAACGCCCTGATTCAGAGCGAGTGCTCTTTCAGAGCGTCCGGCACTGAATCAGGGCCATAGTCTGCAGTGATAGAAACCTTTGTTCTTCTCCATCAGAACTGATGTCTGTACCAGGCTGCTGGGTGGTTGATGATTGGAGACTAATTTTTTCTTTATATTTGGAGCTTTTCTGAAGACGACCTTTGGAAATTCAGATAGGAATTAAGCCAAAATTTAATTTTGGTCAGGATGTTCCAAAGTTTTCTTAGGATCTGTCTTAATTGTTTTGCTGGGTGATTACACTCATTATGAAACAAATATCGAATCCTCTTTCTGGGGGCTTATTTTTGTCTTTGTAGATTAATAGTTCATTCCTATCTCTCTCTAATAATTCTTGAAATGCCTTATTTACCGTTTTTTCATCATATTTCTTGTGTAAGAACTGCTTCTTGAGCTTTAAAACAAAGAATAAACGAACATAGAAGAAATATCACTAGAGGATTGGAGCAACATATTGTGTCATACCACTTTAAAATGGAACATAACCAAAATGCTACCAAACTAGGTTTTATTGGTATCAATACCGTGAAGAAAAAAATTGGAGACGCACTCAGTAAAGAAAAAATAAAATGGATTGTTTCCCTAAAAAGGTTAGCACCTACTGGCTTGAATTTAGATTTAGAGATCCAGAATATTATTTAATATAAAGAGCAAACCCCTTGGAATCTTGTGAACATCTGGGACATCAGAACTAGCACAATAGAGACATAAGACAGTCACTAATATACATTAGATCTCTATCTGAATCGAATCTTCAGCACATTGAGACACACACCTATGAACCATAAATAAATCTAATTCTTAGACTTATCATAAATGGGGGACACACACGAGACCATCCAAATTAAGGAAATTAAGTTTGAAACTAGACACACAATAGGATACAAAGGATAGGGAAACATACCATTGATAAGGGAAAACAGAAAATCATGTTTTATAATGACCAACATAATTATCATGCCCCACATAACACTAAGCAAGATTATATATACATACACATAATAAATACATTTCCACACTGTCCAGTCTGGTGGCATCTAATAATAGAGCCAACCAACACAATGTTAATATGGATCCAACTGTACTAATCATGACACAAGAATACTAATAAGGAGTATCTTTACAAGAACACTTTTTTTAAATATAATATATTGTCAGAATACCATTAGATAAAGTCTGTTAAAACATATCTGTCAGTAACATTCTATAGATATCTATATCCGGTAATAACATCATGTGAAGCTCGTCTCCTCCTTTTCCGCAACACATATCTGAGTAATATATTTCTTGTCATACGGTATCAAAGTACCACTGGACTAAGATTTATGAAACATGTAGATCTGTCAATAACATTAATACATACATCTGGTAGTAACATTATATGGAATTCATTCCCCTTTTCAACGGTATATATTTGTTTACTATTGTACTCAGCCTCTAGAGGCACATCAATGTACATTTTCTTCCTCTCCCTTGCAGATTATATATAGATGTATGGATATTTTTTCTGTACAATACAAGTTACTTCCAGTGATTTAGTTGAATATATATATTATATGAACATCAACTACACATTGGAAACCAATCACTTTTTCTCATTTAAAATGATTAATAGATTCTCACTTGGAACACCACATGTCACTAACCTGTAGATGGATCAATTAATTAACGATCCAAATTAGGTTGATATATCCAGACCTAACACTAGTCAGAATGCCAAATCAATCAACTTGAAGGAACAACAACCACTTAGTAACTCATTTAATATAAATAATTCAGATTTAACTCTAATGACGTATGCAGTCTATCTAATATGCATCAGATATCAACCATTTAGGATTATCTTGTTTAATTATATATGTTTAGATGCCTTGTGTGGTTCCCTTTTCCCTCACTGTGATGCATTCAATCTTCCTTGTTATTTTGGACTCCTCCTTTCCATTTTTTTCTTTTTTGGAGGTACATTACACCTGTGTAAAAGATTGCAATCTCACCCTGATTGACAGGGGAAACAACCTATCAAACCACACTCACTAAACAAGTCACAGATCAGACCTGGGACAATGACCAAGTACTTAAACGGATACATGGATATTGATAAGCATTCTTGATAAAGGCTGTAGGAAGTTGGTTGGTGGTGGAGTGGGGTAAGGGGATGTGTGTTTGGGAACATCTGGGGTGGGGGGAGGAGGGATGGGGGCTGGTGCTGCAATGTGCAAGTAGGGGTACCTGATCCTACTATAGGTTGGCTATATATGGAAAGGTTGACGTGCACTCCTGGGTAATGTGTAGGGGGGGAGGAGGGGATGGGGAGAAGGAAATGCTGGGGGGAGGGTTGGTCAGTCAGTGTTTATTGTGGTGGATGTTTTGCAGTGGGGTGTGAATGACAACAGAATGCTGGGTGAGTGGATATAGGTGATATATTTATTCAATTTGTGTTTAATTGTGGGGACACAAGTTCCTTCCTTTGTCTGGAGGCACAGTGCTCCTCGGGGATTCGTTATCTCTGGATAGTTCATGGGGGCGTGCTGACCGATGGTGGTGATCTGGTGCAATCCACAGTATGGGGGGTGGGTGGACCCTTTGAGGGGGCTCCTTACCATGCGGTCCTTACTACTGCATGTACCCCTGCTGGACCTATGGTCTACAGTCTTGAGAACTGGGATGCTCTATTGTTGGTGGTTGGGGGGTGTCCCCAGTGGCGGCGTCCCACACTGTTAAGGAGGGGCGGTTGGTACTTACCGGTAGGTGCTCGACTTCTGTGGCAGGGAGCGGCTTCATCAAAGTCCAGTTGGGGCCAGATGTTCTGTTGGGCTGACGTGGGCCATCCACATGCCCATGGGTGCACATGGATGTACTTTTTGAATATTGCCTGACCACTGAGGCTTCTTTGGATACTTATTTTTTTATATTGTTATTTTTTCATATATATATATATATATATATATATATATATATATATATAATATAATTTTATAGATATTTTTTTCTTTTTATCCCTCCCTTCCCATCACCATTCCCTCATGTATCAATGTGAGTCTGTTGGTCCATTTTTAGATTTAATTTTAGATCCTTTAAAGCTCTAATAAATATTAATTAATACCACTATTTTAAATATACGCACCATTGTTATTATTTAATTATTGTACACCTATTACCCAGCCACAATACTTTCAATAAGTGATCGCAGGCTAATTTTATTATTTATCACAATTACACTACTACTGTGTTGACCACTAGATGGGGTCGATATCAATTATGACTGTAATCAGCACTAAGATGTATGTGCTTAAGGCATGAGAT
Organism: Taudactylus pleione; assembly: GCA_031769625.1. Taxonomy (NCBI): domain Eukaryota; kingdom Metazoa; phylum Chordata; class Amphibia; order Anura; family Myobatrachidae; genus Taudactylus; species Taudactylus pleione. The sequence continues at coordinate 1,290,647 of JAUIMM010000213.1, forward strand.
CTAAGACATATGTCATCTGGTTTCACTGATACTATCATTTAAACTCTAAGAAGTTAACAGTAAGAACAGTTCAGACAATGGTCTGAGAAACAACTTACACTCTCCTTGTTTGCAGATATTGGCCTCGGCCTTTCGGACCTTCCCATCCTTGCTCGGCAAGGTTTTGGTGACAAGAATTAAAGGCAACTCCTTACATAGTGACTGGCAATCTCTGATGAGCACAGTCACCAGGTTTAAAGTTGGGTTTGGCAACTTTCCACTTGCTCCTTGGTTGCAAGGTAGAGATATACTGTCTTTGACACATGTCCAAAAGGTGTTTTCTAGGCTTTGAACTTGTCTCCTTTGACCTTTGAATTAGTCCTTAGTGTTGAATTCTCCCGAAGGAGCATTGATAGTCCCAGTCTTCTGAGTAAGAAGAGTGGAGAGTGGCAGGAGTAAGCAGAAGTGGATCTTCTGGGTCATTAAAAACTGAAGTCAGAGGTCTAGCATTGAATCTACAGCGCATGTGCGGGTTTCCGGGAAAGTGGAACCCGTGCCTACTTTCCCAGGGACATCTTTTCTGCGCATGCGCAGATCACTGGGAAAATGGCCACCACCATTTTCCCAGTGAGTGTTTGCTGCTCTACAGCACCAGTTTGGCACTGCGGAGCAGCACTTTGGGAATGGCGGAGAGGTAAGTATATTTACTTATGGGTGCAGGGTATGCAGTGTGGGCCCCACTGGACCCGGGCATCCATGTGCTCCACACACCCTGCACCCATTATAGATACGCCCCTGGTTGAGCGGGTCGAGAATTAGTTCTTAAATCCAAATCCCTAAAATCATTGTTATGATCTTGGGAAGGGAAGGCTTCCATCACTCTTTTGCTATTGGAAGCTATTTTGTAAAGCCTGAGATTAGAATATGCAAGCATTTCTTGAGCTCTCTTGAGGAGGCTGATTGCTGTTATATATATTTTAAACAGTCATCCACATAGAAATCTTTTTCTACGAGTTGTCTAACATCAGAACCATACTTTAACTCACCCTCCTGAGGTTAACATTTGTATCTGTAGATGGCAACTGCAGGGGAAGGGCTGTTACCAAAGATGTGTACCCTCATGTTGTACTCTGCAATATCTTTAGAAGGGTCATTGTCTCTGAACCAAAGAAATCTTAGGAAGTTCCTGTATTTTTCTCTCACGAGGAAGCAATGGAACATTTGTTGAATGTCAGTAGTGAATCAATAGAGTCCTTTCTGAAATGAATGAAATCTCCAAGGAGTTTGTTGTTAAGATCTGGTTCTGTCAGGAGAACATCATTTATGACTCTAATCTGACAAACTACAAACATTGGCAGGTACCAGCATTCCTCTGTATCTTTAGGAATGGGAGCTATTTCTGTGTGACCATTCTCAAATATTTTGGCCATGAAGTAGAAGAAATGATCTCTCATCTCTGGTTTCCTGTGAAAGTTGCGCTTAAGTGAAGAGAAGCATTTAAGTATTTGTTCTCTGTTTTTAGGTAAGTGTTTTCTGTGTGTCCTAAAGGGTAGAGGTGCAACCCAGCTGTTGGCATCATATTTGGCTAGTCTGTTGTCACAGATGTGGTTGTCACTAGGAGACTCTATGACAGTACAATGGTAGTTCCTTTATGAATAAGTGATTGTGACATGGCTGGAATAGAGAAGGGCATCCATTTTTTAAATTACAGGTAAGCATGCTATTGACAGAAGCTGGTCTGTGTACATCTCCAAGACATACTGTACTTCACCTATTATGACCCATCCTAGACGTTGAGGATAAGGTGCCTTGTGTGGACCATTAATTTAACTACTGGCTTTGTGTACTTGTAGGATATCTCTCCTGATGTGTAGAATTAGCTGGGCTTGCGGGCAGAGCTGTAACTAGACCTTTTGGTGCCCTGTGCCAGAAAGAGCATTGGTGCCCCCCTCATTTTTCAAAGGGACATAATGCACCCAAAAAAGGGCCATGGCTTCATGGGGAAGGGCCAGGGAAGAGATAGGAAAGGCTAGGAGATGCTGGGGATGAAATAAGGGGAAGCTACAAGCAAGAATGATAATAAACAGAAATTTTACAGGCCCAAACAGCACCCCCTGACCTGTGGTGCCCTGTGCGATGGCACCAACCGCACTACCCTAGCTACGGCCCTGCTTGCAGGTCTAGTTCTGGCATCAGGTGTGCTATGCGTTTCAAATGTCCATGAAGTATAGCTGCATCTGGTGTCGAATTTCAGACCTATTATCTGGCATCTCATTGCATTCAGTGATAGTTGGTAAGGGAAGACATATCTTCCCATCTAGGGACTCGACTTGATAGCCAGTAGCTCTTCTTCCTATTGTCTCAAAACTCCCTGCACAAGTCTTTATGGAGTAAGGAGTGCTGGGGCCTTTGATAGTAAAGGTCTCAAAGAAGTTTGATCTGGCTAGAGACTTGTTACTTTGGTCATCTAGGATTGCATTAAGTTTGGCAGCTTTGTCTGGCTGGCCTTTGGAGTAGACTCTATCTAAAGAGATTTTGGAGCAAGATCTGCTGCTAATAGCATTTTTGCAGACTTTGGTACATTGTGAAGTTATTTCTGGTGTGACTGCAGTAGTGTCTCTTTGCTGTACATTGTGCTCCCTGCCATTCTTGGTATCACCATAACTGTGTTGTAAAGTCCATGGAGGAGACCCAGGGTGTAGAACTGTGTTATGATCTGTGCTGTGACATTCTGTGCAGTTAAAACTAACCTTACAGTCCTTGGCAAGGTGAGATGTGGACTTGTAGCAGATGTTGTTTTCTTTTAGGATTGCCTTGCCATTCTCCAGGGACTTTTCTTTGAAGGCTCTGGATTTCAAGAGAGGATGTGGTTTGTGATGCAGAGGACACTGCTTGGCAGGATTTTCATCTTTTGTCTTTTGGCGAGTAGAGCAGGTAGACCTGTGGTAGGAATCTGAATAGTGTACATCAGTCTTGTGAACTGGAGTTAGGTAACATAGGGGCTGCATTTGGCTTAGCTTGCAAAATCCACAAAAACAGATAATGATGGAAAGGGCACCTTGTTCCGCTGCTTATATTTGGAACCATGGATGACCCATTTTCCTGCAGATTGTAAGGTAGCTTTTGCACTATAGGGTTAATGCCTCTGGCTGTGACAAGGAAGGCAAGTCCTGGTAAGTCTCCCTCACATGTGGCAACTTGAAGTTCTTTTAGTAAGTCACTTAATTCTCTATGTTTCTTTCTTTTGTTAAGTAACTTAGAGAAATCCTCAATTCTTTTGAACAGTGCACTTTCTATTATCTCTGGTGAGCCATAGCACTTAAGTCTATTCCAGGCCATTCTCAGGGTGGTTAATATTGATCACTCTTATCCTTCTAGCATGTTCGGCAGATTCATTCCCAAGCCATTTAATCAAGAGGTCTATCTCTTCACTATATGAAAGGCCTAATCTTTTGATAGCATTTTGGAAAGAAGATTGCCAGGCTCTGAAGCTCCCAGATCGATCATTGAACTTTTAAAGTCCTTTTGTCACTATGTCACATCGAGCAAGAAACTTAGCAAAGTCGAATGTGTCCTGATTGGCTCTAGGAGGTGCTGTTGGTGCATTAACATGGTGGGTAAGTGGTGTTTAGTCATACCTGCTAGGGTTGTCTGGTTCCAGCCAGCCTATATCATACCACTTTTGTGTGCAGGAGGCTGCGCCTTTGTTGCAATTTGCAGATTCAGATATCTGGTGTGGGGGAGAGTTGTCCTTCTTGGGTTCACTGTGTCTAGAATTCTCTTGCTTACAAATATACAGTTTGTTGCTAACTTGTGGTGGTGTTGCACAGCGTGTTTGGCTTGTTATGCTAATGCAGTCTGGTTGCATACCTTCTACTGGTGGAGAGTTGCTGCCTATTTTGGAAACTTGATAGACATACAGTATCCTGATGTGTGTTGTAGTGAATCCTGGCATCCAAGCTCTGAACCGAGTACATTAATGGTTCCTTTCATATCAGATGGTTCTACAGTCTCCAAGAAATCTGCTTCAGTTATATCAGCTGCTGCTTTCTTCACTGCAGCGAGCTTGCCACTCATTGCTTCTAAGTGTTTTTTTTCCATATCTCTATCTGCCTCCAGACATTATTTCTCTATTTTTAGTTACATCTCTTGCTCAGCAAAGTCAGCACATACTTTTATGGCTTCAGCTTTTGCATGTGCAATAATGGCTGCATTTCTGACAGAAGATGACTTTGAGGAACCACAGGTTTGGGACCTTGTTTTGTATGAAGATGTTGTTTTCTGTAACATGATGATGGGATGTAGATGATTGACTTTGTAGATAATGCTGTATTGCTATATGCAGGTACTGTAACTGTGCTGACAGTGTAGCAGGTCTCTGAGAAGTAAGGTCTTGAAACTGTTGTAAAGCTACTTGACTGTGCAGGGACTGTTGTGTTGCCGTATGCAGATGGCTGCACTGACCGTGTACAGGTTTCTGTGAAGTCAAATGGTGGTACTCCTATTGCTGAGTTGCCATAATTAGTAGATTGTTTAGAAACTCTTGTACTGTTATATGCAAGTAGCTGGGGCTGGCAGTATAACAGATCTGTAAGTCGGCATTGTGTATCCCATTTGCTGACAGTGTTTGCTGACAAAGTCAAAATATATGCTTCACACTCACTGACAGTGCAATTGAAGCATACAACCACCTCTACTTTTCAATAATCCCAGTCAGATGTGATAATCTGAATAATGTTGTTTTTATTGTACAATAGAGGAAATTGGTAAAACAGTAAAAATAAATAAAGAAAAGCAATTGCAACATGTTCAGATGAGATACTACAATGCAAACATACAAACATGCAGAATGCAGAAACATGAACACATACTACAAACATTACTGAGTCACATATCCAAGAGTATGCTGGAATACATACACTCTATCAGCAGATCTACAGATGGACCCAGCTAGTTTGTTGCTCATAGCGCGCCATTCAGGCCTCTGTGTCACATCATGGAATGTTACGTGATGGCTGGACTTTGGCATACCATGGTATTCTTCAAAGAAAGATATGCTATGGCATGTAATACAGTGCTTAACTGTTGGATGGCGAGTGCTCCACTGATGTAATTTGTACTGAATATGATACTATTAATTTGGATGGATATCACATTCACGCAGTGTATTTGCATATTGCATGTTCGCACAACCAATCTTTTTAATATCACATAAGCTCTTAGAACAGGATGCAAATCAGTACACATACTGTACGTAACTGTACAGTAGTGTAATTGCCATGTTCTTATGACAGTATAACCGATAATATACAATAATGAGATGCATGCACAGCTTTCAATAAGCCGGGATGAATTATTCTCTAATGGTGGGGTACTGTGTATATACTGTATATACTAGTATAATATTTTGTAAGGAAGACACATTATTAAAAACAGCAGCAGGTGGGTGGAGTGCACAAGGATGAGCCCACTATTGACATTGTACACAGTGCCTGCTGTAATTCACAGACGGCACATCACATACACGACAGGTGCAGCTCTTGATATGGCAGGCGTGTGGGCTAGAGGTTAACTGTTCGCCTTGCTACAGTGCTTGTCCCGCAGGTTCAAGGCCTGGAAAATATATATTTTTTTTAAATCTTCACTACAGGATTAAAAAGAAATCATTTGGTGTGTGACTTCTGTCATTTATACAGATATCTGTGTTGACCAAAAAGACGCACTACCAGCATTGCATAAAGACCAAGCTATTGAAGTTCAGTATTGTTATCCAACCCCACTGTGTGCTCAAGAAAGTGGTATATGGCGCTCCAATACAGTACTCACATAGCGCCCTGCTAGTCGCTCTATGGCATTTAGCGTTTCAAAGTACTGTGCATGAGTACATATACCAGCACTAGCTCTAAATCTTAAAGGTCTCTATATATCAATAGTAACCAAATATACTATAAATAAAAAGATACAGGACGGCTCTAGCATATACCAAAAGATAAACATCAATTTATTACACATAAAAAATTGGTTAAATTAATTATAGTAATTATAATCCTGAATTCATCAAGGTGCACAATAAAAAATGGAAGAATAAAAATAATTCAATAATTAAATAATAGTTCATAAAAATTATTAATTAATATATCTGCCACTTGTTTAGGGCCGGATTGAGGGCTACATGGGCCTGGAGCTGAAAATGACCAAGGGCCTATTATGAGAAGCAGAAGAGGCATGACCAGTGCTGTGAGGGTGTGGCCAGTGCCATGTGGGTGTGTACACCAACTATACTCTCAGCCCCAATGCCTCCGTAAATATGTACAAGAAAAAAAATGCTTCATTTTGTGAGGTAAATAGAAATACAATTTTATGACTTATGATTTATGGCTGACCGTATGGAGAGCAGATGGCCAGTCAACAGAATGTTGACATGACAATGGGCCTATTTTTATGTGGAGGCCTGGAGCTGTAGCTCCATCCACCCCATTGTTAATCTGGCCCTGCACTCGTTAGACTTCCGGATCTCTTATAGGTTTTAGGACTTCCTCCATATAATATTATCAGCAAAAAGTTACCATACTGTATGTATGTAGAACTTCCCCCAATTGTCTGTAAACACACACTCCATTTGCACTGCAGAATACACAAAGGTATGTTTTAGTAATTTGTAGTGTTGTCTTAACAGTGGTGCATAAAACCATCACTGAACTAGAAGTCATCCCAGAAAGAAGTGTTTCTATATTACAAACTGACTGAGCGTTGTCCCAGACAGATACTGTAGTGAATGCATGTTTTAGAAACTAATAGTGGGGTCTGAGTCTCAGATGGGTCCCAGGATTACAAACTGACTCTGCGTCTTAACTTGTGGCACCGCTTTGAAGAGTGGGTTTCCCAGGTTTGAGAACTGGAATGGGATTATTTTTATTTAATAATATATATATATATTCTTTTTTTTAACAGTTACAAATATTGTCTTGCTGTGGAACTACAGGTTCCAGCAAGCTTCCCCCGAATGCAGGTACTTGGAGAACCACAAGAACCATAGTGTGGAGCATTATGGGGCCACTGGTACCTTTAGTTCCACAGCAAAATAAATATTAAAATTAACCCAAGACACACACACACCATAAAAAGTTAAAATTTATTAAAACATACATGCACACACGGAATGGATATGAAGTATACCAATACCAGCAGCCAGAAGGGAGTAGATAAGTACCCTATCCCTACCCCTCTCCCCCCTAACCCTCCTTTATAGGTGTCTAACCCTAACATCCCCCTTTATTGTCTAACCCTAACCTCCTCCCGGAGGTGCCTCAACCTACTCTAACCCTAAACCTACTATAACCCCTCACAGGGGGTGCATAACCCTAACCTACCCCCGGGGGTTCCTAACCCTAAACATCCCCCCCATTGGCTAACACTAAGGGCACCCCAGACTTACCTCATTCGGGTTGGCATCCTTTGGCGTTCTGTATTATTTTTGTTATTTCGATGACTATCTTAAGTCCCATGCTGGGCTTCTGCAGTCGAGATACAGTATAGACTGGCAGCATCTCGTCCACCGGTCTATTGACTGCATCCCTGCACACACACACACATGTACGCACGCTATAAATATATTTATATTTACTGTATAATATATAATTATATTATAGTATATTTAAAAACATAAACTTCATGCAAGTACTGCATTAATACTAATGAAAAAAATGTGCAAAACATTTTCAAAACAATAAAAATGTAATGCAAAAATAAACAAAATTAAGAAAATATAATATAAAATCAAATCAAACATCCGAATGACCGCCTCCCGCAGCTGAAGGACCAGCCGTCTCATTTGCTCTGTGAGAAATAAAAAAGTACAGTTTTAGAACAGTGATAGGGTACAGTAAAAGTACATAATCAAGTCTTTCACTAATACTGTACAGTCATTGACTCTTAATAAAACCTAATGTACCAAAATAGGATGTACAGTTCTTCACATGGATCTATCCTTACAGCTTATATTGTAAGTAATTTTCCATTGCGCACAACATGGCTGGCTCACCTGGCACTCTCGTAATGGCATAAAAAAAACTACTTGGACCTGACTTATGTATTTTGGGAATCTACTCCTAGCAATAAGATGCTGCAACCAACTACAGTATTTTGTGCCATCTGTTGAATAACAATTCTTGGACCATATATTTGTGATAAAGAACATACTGTATAAGTTTTATTACAGCAATACCTCCACTATTCTGCACAGAGATTCATGGAGTCTAGCATAATGAGAATTCAAGAAGAATTCTGTCAAGAAGAATTCTGGCAGTGTACTAGGAAACAAGGGATTTTATACTGTACACATGGTTACATAAAACAACAGAATGGGTGTTAACATGTACTGTATATTACAATGAAGATTATTCATTCGATGAAGCACAGACATGGTCAGTGACAATATACAATAATGCAGGCTTAATCTACAATATTCCACCCAAAGTACTGTAATCCCACTGTGGGTGGAATGTAGAATACAGTCAATGGAAGTTAATACCCAAATAGTATTTGATGCCTACTGTATCGTGCACTCTAGTTTACTTTTTTACTTCTGTATTAGTGTACAGTACCTAATCCACCTAATCCACAGTGTGCACTTTGTGTGTTAAGCACCTTGAGCCCTGCTGGAGGACAGAGTGCTACAATACTGTGTATAAAATAAAAATTATTCAAATTATTATGACTGTACAGAACCTTTATTAAGAGGCGGGGGTCCTTGTCCATCCAACGGCTGCCTCTGAGTAGCTTGGTATGTTTTAGTTAAAAAAAAAAGGTACAGTAAATTACAGAAACAATAACTAAAGTTGGCTAGTTATAATACAGTAACTCTTCAACTACATTTCTATTTCATTCATCCTCATTTAATTTATCCCCATTCTGCTTTGTGTATAAGTTCATGAGGGGGCAAAACACAATCTTAAACCACCCAACAGAAATTATGGTGGGGCAACTGCCCCCTCTGCTCCACACTCCTGGGAAAGACGGGGCGGGGGGAACTGACACACACAAGGAAGCAGAGCCAGAGGGGGAGAGGTAAGCTGAAAGACACAGTGGGATATGGAAAGAGGAAGAAAGACATGGGAGGTGAAGCTGAGAGAAACAGTCAATCGTGAGGCTGCACAGATAAAGGCAGATATACAGTATACTGTAGCTGGTACAGACCCACCAAAGTGTAAAGTTTAGCCAGCTTAACTGTCACCACTTTCTTACCTAAAGGGTGTCCCTGAACTTGGGTGGCAGAGTAACTGTAAAAAAAAAAGTAGAGTAGAGTCAGCTTTAATTCTGAAAAAAAGACCCCTACACTACTGCATAACAGTACTATTACAACAGTAGTATTACTACAGGTATTATTACAGTACAGTACCAAAAAAAAATTCACAAGTACAGAAAGAATTAGTGGGTAAGGAGAAGAGGTCGGAGATGGGTCTTTGGAGTACAGGAGGGAGAGAGAGAGACACTGTGAAATGGAAAAAAGTAGAGAGATAGAAGACAATGTAGTGTTCAGTACTTATTAAGCCTAAAGGAGTTGCTGGGGCCAGCTGTGTCCTCCTGGGCAGGGGGGTGCTTGGGCCCTTGGGTTGGTGTTACTGTGGACTTTGCATTCCGGTGCGAGGTTGAGTCTGCACCTGGTGTGCGATCACCTAGGTGGATCTGAGGCCAAAAGTGCCAGTGATTATTCTCACTTAAACCCAAATATTTTTCTGTTGTCCTCGGTCCGGTAGGGCATATCGGTTGGCATTGAGGAAGGATGGTTCTCATGTAATCTCCTAGTTTCTAGGTACAGTAGTCTTATCCGAGTCCAGCTTAGAATTCCAGGACCATGTGAGCAACATACAGGCTGAAGGTGACACGGTGCGATGCAAGCTTCTGAAGTACACCTGCATGGCAGCAGGCACTGCACCCCTCTTAGAAATGCATGCTAATGTCATAGTGTAATACAGTTGTTGAGTAAAGACTTACTGAAAAAAACTGCAGTAATGTATATACTGTAGTAGATTCATACTGTATACTGTTACACTACTGTATAAGTGAATATATTTTTAATTTACGTTATACTACTGTGTTTGACCTACAGTACTTACAATAATAATTTTTGTTTACTTTTTCTAGTTGGCATCATGCAGTGACAATTGGCAAATCCATTTTGTTTTCATCTTATCTAAAAGCATGTATTAAAAAGGTGTGATTATCTGCATACAGTATTATGTTAAGTAAAAGAATTGTCATTCATTTTTAAAATTGATGTTTGTGTGTAATTCAGTCTTTAAGTGCATCTGAGACACGTGCATCTGTCATTGCAAGGTACAGCTGGGGTTGTTGTGAATAATGTAGTGAGTTCGACACAGTACCACAAAAGTAGTGAACAATAATTAATCTTACTGTAAATTAGTATGTGACATACAGTACAGTAAGAACTATTGTGCATGGTCTCACAATTTTTATATTAGATTGTACGAAATAGCAGATGATGCTTGCAGCATGGATCAGGGAGATATGTGCTCCAAGTATCGATGAAAAAAACAGATCACAGATGCTTGCATGGATCAGTGAGTTCCGTGTTGCAAGCAGCTACAGTATGATAAAACATAGGTCAATCAGACATAGATTCAGGGGCGTATCTTCCTATTGTCCAGGATTGCCCTCGCCAGGGGTGCCAGTCACGGGGGGTGCCATTGCTGCCCGCAACAGTTCTATTCCTGCTGCCAACCCCAGTGATTGCCTGGCGCTTAGTATACACATACACACTGAGTCTGTCACAATCACTACAGAGTGATAGACTCAGTCTGGACCTGGCAGCGCTGGGTGACTGCGTGAACCCTTAGTGACATGTGACACCATGCGTGCTTTGATAGAGAGGACATATGCCTAATGACAGCATCTAGATGCCCTTCACAGCAGCAGTCAGGGCACATGCAGCACTGCTGAATCTATTGGTCAGGACCTGTGGGGATGAGGACTGATCAGGCATGAAGAGTGTGCAGCAGCGTGAGGACTTGGGCAGGGGAAGTTGGGATCGATCTGTGATGGGGATAGCTGAGGAAGGTGATGTGGCTGTGGACTGAGGTAGGTGATGGGGCTGGCTGAAAAAGGTGATGTGGCTGGGGGCTGGCTGAGGAAGGTGACATGTTTGTGGACTGAGGTAGGTGATTGAGCTGGCTGAGGAAGGTGATGTGGCTGGGGGCTGGCTGAGGAAGGTGATGTGGCTGGGAGCTGGCTGAGGAAGGTGATGTGGCTGAGGATGATGATGTGGCAGTGGACTGAGGTAGGTGATTGAGCTGGCTGAGGAAGGTGATGTGGCTGGGGGCTGGCTGAGGAAGGTGATGTGGCTGAGGAAGGTGATGTGGCTGTGGACTGAGGAGGGTGATGGGGGGCTGAGGAAGGTGATGGGGGGCTGAGGAAGGGAGTGGGACCAAATTCCAACCCACTGGCCTAGTCTGGACTCTCTGGAGGGAGACACTCACTGGTCTGGACTTTCTGAAATGACTGGAGGCTGGTCTCCTGCAATAAGCTCTGCAGCTATTTGTGACAGCCCAGCAGGTGAGGTTACTCAGTCTTCTGTAGGGGGCTGGAGGGAATTAATGTTTGTTTATATTTATCCTCTGGCTGTGGGGGCAATGAATCAGTGTGTGTGTTATTTTATTTCCAGTGGGAGCAATCATTGGAGGGGAGCACCTGACACCTAGATACACCACTGCACAGATGCATAATCCAGAGACCCCTCTTTCAAACAGAGCCCACTACTAGTTTCTAAAGTCATGAAATCACTAAAGTATCTAAGTCTGGGATGCACTCTGTGTGACTCCAGACTGACTCTACTGGGCATAGCGCAGAACTATGTGACTCTAAAGGCCATAGTACAACTCACAGGGTGCTACATGGGTACTGTATGGAGCACCATGCACCACTTTCTTTGAGCACACAGTGCATCAGCAGTACAGTAGCACAAAGTAGCATAAAAATTCCAGGTGGTATGAAGATGTAAACAATGTATTGAGTTCAGTTGGCTTTGATAAAAATAGCGAACTTCAATTGCTTGGTCTACAGTGTATATATGCAATACTGGGTCAACTCAGATACTGTACCTGTATAAATGACACAACTCAAACACCACCAAGTCCTTTAGTGAAGATTTATTAAAAAAAATAATAAAGTCCCTTACCAGGTCTCAAGCCGATCACCAAACCTCTAACCACAGTCACACCTGCTGTATACAGCTAGCAGTGCATCAGTGTAGTGCTGATTGCACTGTGTCAATCCAGATCATCTCCACAAGGGCATGCACAGTACTATGAGACTCAATATGCCACAGCGTAGGGTGACTAGCAGGATGCTACATGGCGTATGGAGCGGCTCCACTGGGCATGGTGTCAGAGTTCCCATGTGCAAAGGCCCAGAGCTGTCAGTCACCACAGCACAGACATGATGACAGTGCCACAAGTGTGCACATTAAAACACACAGTCAGTTTGTAATACAGAGACCCCACTTTAAAACAGAACCCACTATTAGTTTCTAAAGTCTTAAAATCACTATATTGTGTAAGTCTGGGATGCACTGTGTGTGACTCCCGACCCACTGGGCATGCACAGTACTATGAGACTCTATACACCATAGCGCAACTAGCAGAGCGCTATGTGAGTTCTGTATTGGAGCACTGTACACCACTTTTCTTGAGCACACAGCAGTGGCATAAAGTAGCATAGAAATTCCAGGTGGTGGGAAGTTGTGGAAATTGTATTGAGTTCAGTAAGGGTTGGATAACAATACTGAAAAACAATAGCTTGGTCTTTCTGCTATGCTGGTAGTGCGTCTTTTTGGTCAACACAATATCTGTATAAATGACAGAAGTCACACACCACCCAAGTGATTTCTTTTTAATCTTGTAGTGAAGATTTAAAAAAAAAATAATATATATATATATTTTCCAGGTCTCTAACGCATGGGACAAGCTCTGTAGCAAGGCGATCACCTAATTTCTAGCTCACAAGCCAGACATATTAAGAGCTGCACCTGCCATGTATGTAATATCTTCAAATTACAGTGTACAATGTGTACTGTGAGCCTCCATACACCACAGCATAGCACGACTGGCGTATGGAGCGGCTCCATTGGGATTGTTCCAGAGATCCCATTGCAACCCTCAGAGCTGGCAGCCACCACAGCGCCAACGTGCCAACAGTGCTGCAAGTGTGTGGATTAGAACCCCACTTTTAAATAGCTCACTGCTAGTGTCTAAAGTTATGAAATCACTTTAGTGTTTGTCTGGGAATAGCACCGACATTAACGCAAGTGTGCGGATTAAAACATAGTCAGTGTAATATAGAGACCCCTCTTTCAAACAGAGCCTGCTACTAGTTCCTAAAGTCATGAAATCACTATAGTCTAGGACAGCACAGACAGTGCCAACATTGACGCAAGTGTGCAGCTTCAAACGCACAGCCAGTGTGTAATACAGAGCTTTGCGTGTGTGTGAAATATTTTTTTAAAAAAGTACTGGACTCACACACTTAATGTAATGTTTTCAAACTTTATTAGACATTCTTCTACAGCTCTTCTCCATGAGGAAAATGCTGTACTATAGTGTACCGAATTACTGCTTCTGTCAGTCAATCATCGACCAGTGATACAGAAAATGCATTGGAAATCTGACACATGCGCTGTGTAGTTTAGGAAAAGTGACACCTGGTGGACAAAAATATTTGTATTACACTTTGACTTTTTTCCAGTGCTACGCTATGTTCCATTATGAAACATTCTGTGTGGCGTGACTCATGGTGTCATGGTGTAGTGTGTGGCGTGAGATGCATGGTGTGCTACATGGCGTATGGAGCAACAAACTAGCTGGGCACATCTGTATAATGGCAAATTCAGCCAGCATCTGATGGTGAGTTTATTATGCCTGAGAGGAGCACATGTGTATGGATATCTTGCAGACCATGTGAGGAATGAAATGGCTGCCCCCATTAATTACCCAGAATACCCTGAGAACTAAGCTAAGGTGGCCTGTAAGGTTCACAATGACACTACTACTGTGTTGACTGTGTCGATATCAATTATGACTGTAATCAGCACTAAGATGTATATGCTTAAGGCATGAGATACAAGACATATGCAGAAGGCATGACAGGAACAAACTCAGCTTCATACCCAGCGTGCATCCACATTCATTGCTCGAAGAATGTCTCAATCTGGGTCTTTCTGTAATGCTACAAAGGATATTAGCCGCAGCCTTTCAGTCATACTAATCCCAATTATACATCTTAAAGGGCTTGAGAGCTAAGGAAGTTTTGTCACCAAGGAGGGGGTTCAATTAAAGCTTACACTCTAGAAATAATCAAGGATAGGACTGTACTGTCGGTGTGTCTAAAAATCACATTAATTTAATAGTATCGCTTGACTGAAAATTGTAAATATTTGCCAAAGCTTCTCTCAATAAATAAAAATTTTGAATAAACATGTATCACATTAACAACACATATTAAACTACACACACATATATATAAAACAATAATAATGCAAAATAGCAATTATAGCTTGTATTTCTGCCGCTTGTAATCCTCAAATAATTGTGTCCAAAGGAGCCTTTAAATAATGATTATAATAAGGCAACAATCTTAAAAGTAGAAGATAAATAGTCTCTAGTTCGCTCACTAGCACAGTATACACTGACTGTTTATGTGCTCTTACCCATCTGTATGCTATATGTATCCAAAGGTCCTTTTAGCAATGGCTTAAGTAGTCTGATTTAGCCTGCGGTTTCCTCACTGCTCCAAAACCCGGACTTGCAGGTAGTGTGTTGCACTGCTGTTATATTGTGTTCCAGCACTCCTGGGAGACCTCAGCGTGACTGTATGAAGCGGCCGCTCCTAACATTGGGTGGTTCCCTTTATGCTTCTTTACCTTGGTCTGGGTGATGAACCTTTGGCTTGGGTGTTTTAAGAGCATATACAAGTAGATTTGGCAGAAGTCATGAGCAATCACAAGCGGTATTAACCCTTTAGCGTCGAAGCGTTTTTCTCTGTGCTTGGAGATTTTTCAAGACAAGGGTATGCTGTTCAAAGGTCTCCTTATAAGTGGAGTTACTTTTGTTTAATTATCCACATCAGTGTTCATTAATTAGTCTGATGATTGTTCACATTTGTGTGTTTCTTTCACTTGCAATTTGCTATTTACTTAGTATCACCAGGTGTCACTTAGTAAACAGCAAATTGCAAGTAAAAGAAACACACAAATGTGAACAATCATCAGACTAATTAATGAATACTGATGTGAATAATTAAACAAGAGTAACTCCACTTATCTAAGTAAGATATTATTTAAAATGTAATCTTTTAACAAGATACCCCAATTTCTTCAGATGACACCTTCAATTTTCTAATGATGTTTATTAAATTGTGTGTTAAAGGTTAGATGAAAAATTTAACTGTTACTAGTACTCTCCTTTTCTTTGTTAGAATTCAGGAGGTGGTTCATATCTATAGTACCCACTTCCAAAGTGTTTTGTAGTGTAGTTTTTTTTATATCCCTTGTTAATTAATTTTTTATCATTGTGTTGGCTTGTTTATTATATATATCACCTTCCTAACAATTTTGTTGCAATCTTATTAAATTACTTTTAGGGATACTGTTAAACCATCGAGATAAGTGGTTGCTTTTTATATCAATAAAGGTGTTGCAATCTGTTGGTTTTACGTAATTACTCGTGACCACCCTTCCTTCAAAGATGTTGATTTTTAAATCAAGATAGTTAACTTCCTACTTGCTCATAGAGAAAGTAAGTACAATGTTGAGGGTATTATCATTTAGATATTTACAATAATCTTTAAGACTATTCTCATCTACCTTGCACACAAATAAAATGTTGTCTATGTACCACCACCAATGCACCAGGTTCATGCATCAGCCATGCCCTGACTAGGCATGTGATTTCTCCCATCTGAACATAAAAAGGTTTGTATAGCTGGGCGCGAATCTGATGGCCATGGCAGTACTGACAAGTTGCTTCTAGAAGGATCCATCAAAATTAAAATAATTATTTTGTAAAATGAATGTTATACCATCAATAGTGAAATTACAAAAACCTTAATTGAGTTCACCTTTTTTAAGAGTTTCTCTGACCACATTAATCCCATCTGTGTGGGAGATAATACTATACAAAGATCTAACAATAAAATAATCTGTTTCCCAATTAAGGTCCAATAGCTTATTAAGGACATATCTGGTGTCTTTTAAATATGTTGCTATTGATTGTTTTTTTTTCTTAAAGTGAACTTGTACCTTTATTTTTCTGTAGTATACTATATTGTTCATATGTTCAAAATATACTCTACTGTATTTGAGGCTGCCACACCCCAAGAAGACCTCTTTGTTTTGAGTTTTCTCTCCCAGTTCTATATAAAAAAAATTGCAAATAAATATTTTTTTTTCACCTTTTAAAACAAAACACCTGCAATCGTTTCTAATTGAATGTAAAAATTATATTGTGTATATATGAAGAAGTGTATGTTCAGTTTAGATGAGTGAATCAGCATAGATTACTGCACCCCAAAAAATTTCCCACAAAGACCTGTCCTTCCAAGTGCATGCAATCAATTGCCAGTGTTATTTCTGTCTAAAAAAACCCAAAGCCATTAGTGCATTTAATGTCCATATTGTTTTATCATCCCAGTGTAAGCAACAGCATGTGCAGTGGTGTCCCACCTTTAATCTGCCCTCCAAAACAATTCTCACAAAGACCTATTCCTCCAAGTGCATGTAAACAATTGGCAGTGTTGTTTGTATCTAAAAAAACAAAGCCATTAGTGCAAAAAAATGTGCATAGTGTGTTATCCTTCTAGTGTAAGAAGCGGTGTGTGCGGTAGTGTCCCACCCATAATCTGTACCCCAAAACAATTTTCGCAAAAACCTGTTCCTCTAAGTATGTGAAAACTATTGTCAGTTTTGTTTGTATCTAAAAAACAAAGCCATTAGTGCAAAAAAAGGCATATTATGTTATTCTTCCAGTGTAAGCAATGGTGTGTGCAATGGTGTCCCAACCTTAATTTGCACCCCAAAACAATTCTCACTAGACCTATTTCTCTAAGTGCCTGCAAACAATTGGCAGCATTGTTTGTGTCTAAAAAACAGAACCATTAGTGCAAAAAAATGTGCACGTTGTGTTATCCTTCCAGTGTAAGTGATGGTGTGTGCGGTGGTGTCCCACTCTTATTCTGCACCCCAAAGCAATTCTCAAGTGTATATAAATAATTTCTTGGCTGGTGTAAAAAATAAAACCAATCATGTTAGTACTTCAACATCTACTAAAGGTGGTCAAGGAGAAAGAAGGGTTAAGAAAGTGTACCTGAAATCTAAACACAATTTCAAAATGTTAAAGAAAAAAACATCACCTTTAACAATAACAAGAAACTTTACTGCCAGCCTGCTATAAAGGACAGTGGCAAGGAAAAGCTCAGACCATGGCCTTTCTTTGCAAGTGCTGGTGCTGCTACTGCTTTTTCATGCGCTACAATGCCTATTGCTGAAGCCGGGGCCAAACACATTCAGGTATCTTCTGTTACCTAGATAAATTGATATAATGTGTCAGTATCAGGGATGTTAGGGACCCACCTTTTGAAGGTTACCATATGGATGGACAAACTATTTTGGCCAAACGTGCTAAATAACCTTATTTATACTCCAAGAAAATTGCAGTTTATAAAAATTGTTTTGATTATCAGTATTCTTAGTGCTTAGATTGTGCACCTGCATTATATTTTTTAAGTCCCGTTATGTTAGCATCTCTTATAATGTTTAATATTAGGTTGTTTACTTCTCCCTATTTCTTCTGTATTTGTGTACATTAAGTACACTTGAAGGTAGAGAAATCTCCAGCCTGACTAGCACACCTCAAACTAAACATTTAAATGGGCTATACTATAGGTAAGTCCTAGATAAATTGATACAATGTGTCAGCCTTAGGGATATTATGGACCCACCTGATGAGGTTCACTATGATGTGGTAAGTGGGCATGCATTTTTGGCCAAACATGTGCTAAGAAACCTTGTTTATACTTCATGAAAATTGTAGTTTATTTGAATTGTTTTCATTATCAGTATTCTCAGCACTTAAAGTGTGCACCTGCATTTTCTTATTTTTTTGGATCTTCTGTATCCTCACATGCAATACCTTCTCACTCTGAGTCTAGAGGTATCAGGCAAACAGGCAAATTAGTGCACAAAAAAACCACTAAGGCTGAATAAAAAACTGTGTGTTCACAAACTTCACAATCCTGAGGAGAGTCTAGGGGTATCCACGAGGGCTATGTGTAAGTCTGACATTCCTGACACTGTAATCCTAGAGAATCCTCCTTCCACCTTTTCTGCACCCTCTGCAAATGTGAGGATGAGTAGCAGTAAAAGTAAAGATGGTGACATAGAAATTGAGGATGCTACTGTGGAAGTGCAACATAATGAGGGGGTATTTGTGTATTTGACACTACAGGGGATGTTAATGAATGTGTTGGGCAAGAAAAGTTGATAAAATTGAGGATGTTGTATGTGTCAAAGTTAGTCAGTCACCAGTGGCAGCAGTTCTTGTCATGCCCAGCAATAAGACCAAAAACACCTCTATTGTTTGAAACTAGGGTATCCATCTGTACCATTTGTGAGGCCAAAGTAAGTAAAGGTAGGGTCCAGGATGTTAAACATCTAGAAACCTCCTCCCTGTTACATCTTTTGCGGCAAGCTCATGCTAATTATTTGGAAAAATCAAAAAAATCCTGTCAAATTATAATAACAAGCAGACCAGTATCAACTTCCAGCAGCATGGGCACATCCCTGCATGTGAAATTTCCACGCCAACACCTTCATCATCAATCTCCTCAATAATCAGAGGTAATCCTCCTGCATCCAATTTGCGAAGGCTAACTGGTCCCTCCCCTATCCAAGATTCCCCAGAAGAAAGCTTCAAAGGCTTTTGCTGTTGCTGGGGGTGTTTTCAACACAGAAGATGACCAAGAACAGTAATTTCAAACAGCAATTTAATGTGATACAATTCTTTACGAGATGAAGCAAGTACGGAAGCTGCCATCCAATTTCACAGCAGATCACTGAAGCCATGATGTGTATGCAAGCATTAGCAATATTTTAAAAGATTAACAACTTTTATTCTTGTGTGACCAGTCTATAATTTATTTTTAAACAAGTGCATCCCAACTGAACTGACACAGATTACTTTCAGAAATGTACTTCATAATGGAACTCTTATAATAATCAGGTAAGTTTAAAATACTTGATTAAAGTAACATCTATTGAAAAATAATTATCTGGTTTAGGTAACACTATCATCAAGTGGGTTTTCTGCATTCATTACATCAATTGGAGCCTTTTCCATGCATGGTATGTGTGCTCCCCTCACTATAATCTCCACTGATTAAAATTAGACAGACAGGATAACCACTCCAAATCAATACTCCAATTGAGAATATCTGAAAAATGGTGTTTATTGTAGTGATATGAGGAATGATGAATCCAATGGTAAAACTGTAAACAAGAAATAAAGTAATGCATTTACTATACAACTAATGCAATCCAAACATGATAAAAGAACATAACTAAGCTGTGAGCTGATCTAATGATGGCAGATCTAGGCCAGAGTCTTTACCATCGATGCTGCACTGATAGGAGGAATATACAGTATATACAGCTGTTTGCTGGGACCATTTGAGAAACTAAGATGGATACCATACCCCAACAATCTTCTACCCAGATTGCATTGGGAACTACTGTAATTAAGTAACCCTGTGAAGTTCAACATATCAGATTGACCACTAGGTTGAGCTTACACAGTACAAATGCATAAAACAAACATATTACATATTATACCGAAGGCATGGCAGTATGTCATTCATCGCTATTTCAGATGTCATATACCCTAAACGGAAGGCAGCAAGTCCAACTGCTTTAATACATACTTACCGACTTGTTAGGAATCCTTCAAGGGAGCAGTCCAGAGAGGAGAGCTGCTCTCAGCTTCGGGGGGGGGGTTCAGACTGTAGCTGCCATTAGGCCCGGCCCCCTTTACAGGAAAATCCAAGATTCACGAGTCCGCAATGAGGGGGCGGGGCAATGCACATCATTTAGCCCCCGCCCCCTCCCTACAGACCTGCAAATTTTGCGGGAAATCTCCACATCCTGCCCACTTCACTTGAAAGTGGGTGGGATGCGTGAGATCTGCCTACTCTTTCAGGAGTGCAGAGGGTTACCCAAAAAATCAGGAACCTCCTGCAACTCCTGGGAGAGTAGGCAAGTATGTTTTAATACTATCCTATGCACAATAGTCACAATATATTTATTTTCTATTTACTATAGTGGTATCACTGTCAAAGCAGTTAAAAATAAAAAAGATACTGCTTTGAAATAGGTTATAATCTAAAATCAATGCATGTGACTACTTTTATTGCACAGCTGATTAAATTGTGTTACGGTTGTATAAATTAAATTTGTTACAGAAATAATGTACACTTGTAAAATATTACATTTTCTTTGCAAAGATGGTACTGAAATATGAAAGGCAAGTAAAGTACTAAATTGGCAAGAAAAATAGAAAAAGCCTATTGTATTAATTACGGGTAGAAAAATACAATAATGCACAAACTATGGATGTTTTGCAGTTTACTCACTACCTTCATAATTCTTACTGTATTTCTACATAGACATTAATAATATTATGGGCAAGTAAGAGATTACCCTTAATGGCACTAGAAATTAAAAACTTGGATTAACTTTAACAGTGAAAGCTGTAAAGACTGAGGTAGTTAGCATGTAAAATATGGATAATAAATTAGTATGGCTAAAATAGCACTTATCAACAACAACAGTGTAAATCAATAATTCAGTAGTTATACTATATTATACGTGGACCATACTATAATAAAATATTATAGAAATGTATTCAATAAATATGTATACAATACAAACATGAAATGTTATTATGCATAAAGACCTAAATAGATAAATATAAAAAATGTAAACACTGAGAACTCCTTGATTATGAAGCATAATTACAATAGGTACCCACAGAGTACTAAATTGAAAAATAGTCACTTAACCAATTAATTGACGATTTATTTTTCCCTAAAACCACTCAGAAATTGTCTTTTTTATATAACAGAGATTGAAATGTATTATGTGGAAGATGTTGAAAGAAGACTAAGCCACTTCAGCATGTTGGGGATGCTCCTCTGGATGACAGCGCTACCAGAAGGTAAGTAAGTAATTATTGGATTAATTAAGCTAATTTGAAACTTCCAATAGCTTCATTAGGCATGGGGGGAGGGTCCAAGGGCTTCAGAAGCAAGTACATACACTTATTCCTAAAAACAACAAGTTTAGGAAAAGTTAGACTTGCTCTAAAACGCAGAGAAAAAAAACTAGCACCCCCCACAAAAAAAAATCTTACCTAAGTGAATACCAAAAATCTTGCACCTGTGGGAAAAAAAACAAAAGTGCAAGATTTTTGGTAAACTCAAACCTATTTGAAAATGCACCTAAGGATGCAAGCAAGCCACTACAGTATCAATTTTTTGTTCACCAGTTTGAGTCACAGCACTTTGGCTTAAAGTAAATTTAAGCAGGTTGACTACTATCCACTTGCCTTTCATATATGCTGGTGAATCCTCTGTGCATGTACAAGCTTTCTGCCTCTGCCCTTATACCCCTGACAGCATGAGGGTTATTTGTGGCTCCTCATCTTCCTGCTATTTAAGTAGGTCACTTCCTTAGACACTTTGGTAGGTTATTAGTTTTCAATTACTGCTACTGATAGGGCTGGTGCTAGGTTTGCAAGGGCAATAGGCAAAATTTTACTCTGCCGTCCCTGTTCCCCCTAGTTTTCTATCCACTTGTTCACTTATCTCAGGCCATCCTCTCGTCTTGTTCTGTGCTCCTCCATTCCTCATCTGTGTCTGCTCCCACTCCGCCTCCAATGTTCTCCTTTGACCTAATGATCAGCAGTGCTGTGTTTCGGCAGAGGGCTCCCCCAGTCCAGAATTGTAGTGTTAGTGTCGCAACATCATACCATATTGTCCACGATGATGCTGGGAATAGGTACCGCCGGCAGAAGGGGTGACGATCCGCCTTGTAAAAGAAGGATGTTTCTTAGAGACATCCTTTTTAGTGGTAGGTGGACTCTCCGGCGCCCTCCAGAGGCCAGCCTAAAGCTGCCTAATGGTACCACTGGCCCTGGCTACTGATATACTTTTGATAATAGTTAGGCCTTCCAGACTCGTAGACTGTATCCCAATCTTGCTTTTTGTTCAACCTCACTGTAACTCTGCCAGTGTTATACTGTATTCTATGTATTAGACTCATGGACAGTACCTTAACCATTCATATTTGTCTGAACCATTCTCTACTTGTATGTAATACTACTGAGTGGATTTAGCTGTCCTTTAAAATGTATAATTGTACTTTTACATAATTTCAAATAGTTATCTAACTTTTGGTACTGCTAACCCATTTAACCAATGCAGAAATCAAAACTGTAGCTACCAGTATATTTTCAAGCAACTTAATAAATAAAAAAAGTGACAGACAATAAGTTGTAATTTAAATATGAGGACATAAGTGGCAGAAAAGATATGTATTTATTTGTATCACACAAAGGTACTGTAGAGCCAAGGAAAGTAAAGTGAGGAGTAACAGTTCTCAAAATGATTTATACTTTTATATCTATTCTAAAAATGATTAATATCTGCTGAATTTCAGTGTTCTGAAATTTAGCACAGTGAAGACAATGGGGAACAATTATGAAAAGTGTTGTGAAGTAAAAAGGTTCTGTAACCAGTAGCAAAAAATCAAATTCAGGGAAAACAAATAAATAAAATGACCGATGGGACCTTTTTTTTTGAGAACCAGTATTTGACTGAGAGCAAAGCAGCACAGATACACCAATGTATTGAGGGCTTTAACTTTCCTAATTCAGATGTTAGAGATCATCTTTCTAAGTTAAAATGTGCAGCAAGGGCAATTCTGAAATAGTATTAAAAGGCTTTACTTATTTAACGGTATAAAATATTGATTTGTAACTATTATAGAGTACAACCCAAAGAACACTTAGTAGTGAAAAAGTACTGTAAAAATAATAACATAATATCAAAAAAATACTATATTGTTAGTTACCCATTCTTTTGATTTGCTGACTGTTACTGTAAATCATATTTTCTTTTACATATTTCTATGAGGCACATATACACTTAAAAGATGAATCCTAAAATTGTGCAGATATAAAGCATTCGGCATGGGATCCCAGCTGCTGCATGACTGGCAGTTCGATTCCCGGGTGCGGCAGCCCAACAAAACAGCAGAGTCTGTCAGCGGAAGCCCGACAGCTCTGGAAATCCCGATCGTCCCTAAGGTAAGTATAAACTAACCTAACCAACCCCCCTAACCCTCCTTAGGGGTGCCTAATCCTAACCTCCCCCCAAGTGCCTAACCCTAACCTCCCCCCTCTAAGTGCCTAGCCCTAACTCTCCCTCCCCCTAGCCTAACCCTAACCCTCCCGGGGGGTGCCTAACCCTAATTCCCCCCAGGTGCCCTAAACCTAACCCTCCCCCCGTGGCTGTAATCTCACGGCGCCCGGCATTCCTTCAATCGGGATGCCGGGCGCCTGTATCCAGGCATCGGGAAAATGACAGGCATCTAGATTTTAGATGCCTGTCATTTAACCCTAGGCAGGATGGAGGATTCGGGAAGCCAGCGGTCGGGATTGCGGCCTCCGGCTTCCTAAACATATTCCGATATAAATAAGCTACACACTACAAGCAAAGGAATTTTACCACTTCCTCACAAATAACACTTCAAAATATAGTGTGGCTGTGGAATAGCGCTATTATACATTAATACAAGTAATATATGTAGTCAAAGGAATTGAGTCTTACATTTGTTCATAAGTACTCATTTAAATAAATCCATCCAATAATAAATGGCAGTTTTTTCTTTTTCTTTGTATAATCTTGTGTCCTTATTAGGGATAGATGGTACACCTGTACTTTTTCATTTGATCATAGTCTTTTGAATTATTAATCATAAATCGTCCACCACTCCAGATGGTTAAAGGTTCTCACCGGTCCCAGGATTTACCAGAGATCAAGATAAGAGAGACTGTCGTTTTCCCTTTGGCACTGTTGGATTAGCGTCTTTTTTTGGGGATCTCCGGTAATTCCCAGGTCAACAGCCATAATTAGCATGTAACCATCAAAATGGTAACACCATTTTATATTTTATAAAATGTGAGTGCAATGTGTGAATAAATTATGTTATCATACAGTGTTGCACTATTGTCTTTCTTCTTTTTGAGATTATCAATTCATAAGAATATGATCAAGTGAAAAAGTACAGTTGTACCATCTATCCTTAATAAGGATTCAAGATTATACAAAGAAAAAGAAAAAATTGCTATTTATTATTGGATAGATTTATGTACATGAGTACTTATGAACACATGTAAGACTCTATTCCTTTGACTACGTATATGAATTACTTGCATTATCATATAATAGCACCATTCCACAGCCACATTGTATTTTTAAGTGATATTTCTACGAGGTGCAAATGTACATGATGGTAAAAGTCATTGACACCCATTATGGAGCAAACCTTATCTAAACATAGCCTAGGTGATTTTGGATATAGCTGACTACTTGCAAATTACTAAATGTGAAGAGTTCTTTGAAGCACAAGTTGAGTTAATGACAGGTTTAAGTGTGAAAGCACCTTTTTCACAATGGCGTATCTATAATGAGCGCAGGGTGTGAGGTGTACACAGACCCCTGGGTCCAGGTGGGCCCTCACTGCATCCATATATAGTTATACTTACTTCTCCGCAGCCTCCAGAGTGCTGCTCAGTTGCCCCGAGCCGGGAGTTGCACATTCGCATTAGAGATGTTCCCGGGAATAAGGCGCAGGTGACCGTGCACAGTAGATTCTGTCACCAAGCCAGAATCTAATGTGCTGCCAGAGAGGAGGGGTCCCGCACTGAGTCTGCACACTGGCTCAGCTCACTCCGCTCTTAAAATGCCCCTGCTTCTTGATAGTAGTTTAAAGCATTTCTTGACATTTCTCATTAGTAGGCAGGATGTCACTGAATATAAAGAAGTAGTATCGGAAAGATACAAGCCAATAAGTATTGTATGTGCACCTGCAGAAGAAATACGGCAAGCACCAGCAGCACTCTCTCTAATGTTTAGATATTAGGAAGTTCTTCTTCGAGATAATTTAAGGTCCACCAGCTATCATATATTTTACCATGATATCAAGGCTCACCATAACAGTGCAATGTTTGACATACAGTATGTATTAATCAATAATCATATACAATACATGCAGGAGAAGAGAATGGGTGGGTTTCCTCTGGGTGCTCCAGTTTCCTCCCACACTCCAAAAATATACTGGTAGATTAATTGGCTTACCTCTTCTCATAAGTATCTTAATGACATGACTAGAGAATTCTTTTTCCAATATCTGATATCAAAGACAAAATTAACATTGAAAACAATTCCTACTATTACAGAACTTTCATACATCCATTAAATCTCTGCTACTAGAGATCACAATGGACATGTTTGGGAGGGGATGCAGTCAGGAAGCTGACGGTCACAATGCCGACCGCCGGCTTCCTGACTGTCAAATCTTGGCAAGGTACTAATGGCAGGTGTCAAAATCCCAACGCCTGTCATTAGACCTACGCCGGAAGCCCGACGCCTGGCATACCAAATGAAGTTAAGCCGGGCGTGGACAGCCATGGAGGGGGAGGGTTAGGTTTTAGGGCTCTAGTTGGGACTTAGGGTAGGCACCCCCCCGGGAGGGTTAGGTTTAGGCTAGGGGAAGGGGGGGTTAGGGTTAGGCACCCGGGGGGAGGTTAGGGTTAGGCACCCCCCTGGAGACTTAGGTTCAGGCTGCAGGGATGGAGTGATTAGGTTTAGGCACTTAGAGGGGGGTTAGGCACTGGGAGGAAGGGTTAGGGTTATGCACCCCTAAAGGAGGGTTAGGGTTAGGGAGTAGAATAGGGTTAGTTATACTTACAGTTTTAGCTGTCGGGATCTTCACCCCTGCCTGGCTTCTGCTGTCGGGATTTGAACTGTCGGCCATGTGGCCAGTGGTATTACATACTTATCCCATTTGGGAGAGAGATTTGGGTGGGAGCTTGGATTATGAGACTTGGCAGAAATTCAACAATATACAGCTGCTGGATCCATCTGTGTGAAAATAAAAGAAAATGCTTATAAACTTCTATACAGATGGTATCTGGTTCCTGCTAGATTAAATTAATTTTTCTTATGAACCCCGAGCAGATGTTGGAGAGGTTGTACGTCACTGCCACATCTGGTGGAGCTGCCTTAAAATCTCTACCTTTTGATTAAAAAGCAAGTGTACAGCCTTCTAAATTTGGAGATTCTTTTCACTCCCAGATTATATATTTTTATTATATATTCTCCCACTAAATGCCCCCTTGGCCACTAAGCATTAAAATAAATTAATCTATTACATAGTATCAGCAGCTACTGTAACTGACAAATTAGAGCAAATGGTCACTAACCAAAACTGGAACTGTTCATCTACCAAACAGAGTATTTGACAAGTATACTTCATAACTTCTTAAAGTCTTTTACTGAAGTATGGTAACCTTGGACCACTCACTTATAAAGCCAGCATTCCATTCTCAATGTAAACCCTCCCTATTTTAAAGTTACAAACAAAAATAGTAGGCGGCGTCTATAAGCACAAATCAGGGAGTGTAATATTAAATATCCTTTAATAAAATCTCATGTAGCTGAGTGTAAATGAACATTCAAGAGCATAAATAAAACTCCCGGGAGTGTAAGAAGTCTATACACAACATATACAAAATAGAGCATAAACTCCTTTTATAATATTGCGATGACAAACAAACAAATGCAATAAAAAAAAATGTCTCTAATAGTTCTTGGCTGTTGAGTATGAATCTGAATTCCAATGCATCTGTAGAAACATATATTCAGCCAGGTGTAAAAAAGGCCCAATTGATAACAATGTGTCTGATGGCTAAGAATAAGCAACTATTGTACTAGCAATGGATGAAAAGATGAATGGCCATTTAAACTAAATAGCTGACAGTGTTCCACAGTGCACTTGTGATGGGCAATTCCAATAAGTAGCTGTATTGAAGTGCGGTATGAGAAACACTCAATGCTCCGCTGTACTCACTATCCTCTGGTCAGTCCCGCCACTCCAGCGGCTATCGAATGCTCATAGCTCTGACTCCGGCAGTGTGAGCCTGGTGACAGCACACAGCGACACCGTCCCTCCGGTGGAAGCTCTGTTCGCAGCCCTCCTAGCATGTCACCTCCAGGGGGCTGCACAGGTCTCATGGGGCATCAGCTGCTGTAAGTGTGCAGGCTGGAGGAGTCTGTGAAAGTGATCAAAGATGGTATGTGTGGTCAGCGACTGGACACGGCTCTCAAAAGGTGGTCCGTTTCCTCAATGTGTTTCTCCACATAATGGCGGCTTTTTCAAGAGGTGGAAGTGTAGATCTGTGGGTCAGGACTAAGCTAAATAGCTGGAGCAATTAGTTTAATGAGTTGTCTCCAAGTGTTCACAATTAGGGAGAGCTCTCTGGCCCACATAGAACATATGAGGATAGTTCTTAAGTATGTAAATTCATTCAAAGAAGGGTATTTATTCACCCATAATATATATCTATCTGATCCTATCCCTACAACCATAAATAGTTGATTATAGTTAAAAAACTTAATCATCATAACTGAGAACATACATATAAAGATTATTTTTTTATAAAATGTATTATATATTTTAAGGATTTTTTTTTACAATCAATTAAACATATAAGCATGAATTGACGTGCTAAGTATGACTCTAATATTTATACCAGAAATCTGGTTTGGTCATAGGATGTATGAGGTAAACCTCCATATAAGGGAAAAATTGAAAGAACTCCTAATAACCCTAAAATTGACAAGATGAAAAAAATGGGAAAAACTCTCATGCTGCATCATACTGTTCTAACCCATATAGACAGGTCACTACTAACATCCCATATGGACAAATGAAACACCATATCGACTGAAAATAGGAATACCAATAATCAAAATCTAAGTAGGGGAAATCCACATTTATTCAATACGTACATACCAATTGGTTCAATTTACTCATTTATTTATAACTAGTTAAATGCTCCTATATGACTTTATTCAGACACAATCATGCAATCATATAAAGGACACTATGCACAGACCTATGCACACATCAGATAAATTCCAAATCAATTATCTCATTCAATCCCTGTGGTGCAGGGATTGGATTTTTAGAATCCAAGCAGCTTCCTGATGACACAGTGTTCTGCATCTATCCCCTCCCCTTGCAGTGGTAGAAATGTGTTCTAGTCCAATCAAACGAAGGCCTGCAGGGTCCCCCCCATGGAATTCTAAAAAGTGTCTAGGGACACTGTGATTGGCATATTTATTCAGAACATTTCTCCTATGTTCCATGAACCGGCACTTGAGTTTTCTCGTAGTACGACCCACATAGTACATGTTGCAAGGGCAACATAACATATATATGACATAACTCAAATTGCAATTGATGAATGACTCTATTTGATATTCTTTTTTTGAAACACCGGAGATTACTGACTGAATCTTATTAACCACATGTAGGCAAGTTGTACATTTTTATGATTACATCTGAAAAAACCTTTTATCACTTCACCAGTGATGGTACTCTGTTTAGGACAAGATTTCGTGCTCAGAGGGTTAATGAAAAAACTGGCAGTTAGTATGCTTTGGAGATTTTTGCTCTCTTGAAAACTACTTTAGGTTTGTTCTCTAAGCTTTTAGCCAACACTGGATCGGTAAATAATACTTTAGAATTAGTCTTAACTATATTAGTAATTTTGTTGGCCACTATATTATAATTAGAGATGAAGGATAAGCCATAATCAAAATTGTCAGACTCTTCTGTAATAGACTGAGCCCCAATACTCTCAACCCCCTCACTTCCGATGGGTGTGCTGCTATTTTACACAAGGAGGAGAGTCAACCACACACCATCACTGGCGCTTGGGTTATACCTTTTTACAAGTTTTTCTGTCCTTTGCCTCAGCCTATAGCTGACAGTGTTGGTGTGTGTTATAGACATGAATTTGATGTGCTATGTTGATAGGATACATACAGGAGATACTAAAGAATTATGAGACTGGGAATATTAATGTGAATGTCAATGCTCATGATGAAATATATAGGCAATTTAATAGACTATAGGATTTGTTGAAATCTGAGGCCAGGCATTGGTGTGATAAAATTACATTAGAAAAATATATAGAACATAAAAAAATCCCCCATGGCCTCAGAGTTAGAAAGACCCTATCCTTCAACCCACACTCTCAGAAAAATGGGATAATATTATAGATCAATGCTCCCTGTCCCTCATGCAACAATTAGTTGAGTATAGAGGAAACAGGTTGAGAGAAGTAGAGGATGAAATCAAATCTATACCGGAATCTTCAGTTAAGCATAAAGAGGAACCTCATTATAGGGAGAGGGAATCCCTCACTAATACTAGACTGGATCAGTATGAAAAAGAAATTGTGGAGAGAAAGGAACAGAAATTTAAAACGGGTTTACAAGATTATAATAACAACGTGGTGAGATCATATCATAAAAAGAAAGAACAGTTACCATATTGTTATAGACATCAAAGAAGGGGGCAGCATCAGGCACATAACCAAACTTATGAGCCCATATTCAGTAACACTAATCCCAATTATGAGAAGATTGCACCATCTAGGAATTTAACTAAGAGGGATGATTTAGCAACCATACAGGATTGGCAAGTAGTGAGACACAAAGGATCTAGGAGGGATTTTAATCCTCAATTCAATAAACATCATTCTCCTAATACACAGAATGACCATTTTTTAGACAGAGAAAGGTGGACAAGAAGGGGGGAACCCCCCAACACTCCACTTTACATGAACAGGCAAAACCGATTTGCACCACTATCACAATCCCCCAAAAGGGCAAGAGACATAGACCTAAAGGGAGACGGGGAAGAAAAAGGAAAAAATAATTGAAAATTCCAGTAAAATCTAGAGGGGTATTCAACCTCTCTACTAGGACACTCACTGATGAGGAAGTCAGTGTCCTATCAAGAGGTTTGAATTTTGCACCCACGTCACAACCTAATGTCTTCTAATTGTTTGTTGAGTTAAATCAATACATTAGGGGTTTGTGCAGAAAGAGACACTTTGCACAGAAAAAGTTGTCCACTAAGGAGATAATAGGCCATCGCATAATATTAGATCAGAGTGGTCATGAAGGAATTGAAGCTCTTGAAGGTTTACTGGCTGAGAATGGAGATCAGGGACTTGTAGATGAACGTGTGTTTGATATTAATAGACCATCTATGCGGAGGTTTAAAAACAAGTCACAATTTTTCCTGATTAATCACAGGAGCAGTGCAATTGACACATTTTATTTTGCCACCTTAGAAAATTTTTGCCAGCTATGTGATACTCCAATACATCCATGTATGTTTAATCCCAATGCTAGAGAAAGACAAGCCCTAAAGATCCTATTCAAAGATCCCTCAGTTACTATTAAACCTGCGGACAAGGTTGGGGGGGTTGTAGTGCAGGATTCCGCCACTTACATTTAGAAGCACAGAGACAGTTATTAGATGAACGGTTTTATAAGATCCTTTCACAAGATCCCACAAAAAATTTTCAAAGTGATCTGAAGGTACTATTAAGTAATGCTGTTGTAAATGGTGTTATTGGTAAAGGCAAGTTTGATTTCCTGTATCCCCTCCACTCAGTCACCCCCGTATATTATTACCTCCCCATAATACACAAAACACTACACAATCCACCGGGTCATCCCATAATTTCTGGGATAGGGAGTCTCACTTCCAATTTATCATTTTATGTTGATTATTTTTTGCAGCCTCACGCTGCCTCTTTGAGATCACATATTCGGGACACTACCCAATTTATTACTAAAATTGAGGGTTTCAAATGGAAGCCCAGCTATCGATTAGTCACTTGCAATGTGCAAGCTTTATACACTAACATATCGCATATATTGGGGATTTAAACTGTAGAGATGTATTTACTTCAAGATGAGGGGATTTGGGGGGGCAGCGTGGGTTTATTTTGTCTTCTATTGCATTTATTCTTTCTCACAATTATTTTTTGTTTGATCACGTGCACTATTTACAGGTCCTCGGTACAGCAATGGGGAGCCGTTTCGCACCGAGTTTCACTAACTTGTATATGGGACACCTTGAACAACATCATATATGGGACGGCCCATACGGTGCGAACACCATGCTCTACTGTCGCTATATCGATTACCTGTTTTTTATTTGGGATGGTGATGCTGATCCTGTCACTACTTTTGTTGAATATTTGAACACTAACCCTCGTGGTCTCTCCTTCACTGGCACTCACGATCCCACTCACATTATTTTTTTAGATATTACAGTGGAGGTGATACAGGATACCATATGCATTTCTTCCTTTAAGAAACAATTTGATGTATGCAATTATATTCCTTTTTCCAGCAATCATAATAAGACCTGGTTGAAAAATGTACCTAAGAGCCAGTTACAACATATACGTAGAAACTGTACATCCGATGAAATATTCAAGGTGCAAGCGTTGGGTATCATTAAGAATTTTAAAGAA
Organism: Taudactylus pleione; assembly: GCA_031769625.1. Lineage (NCBI taxonomy): Eukaryota > Metazoa > Chordata > Amphibia > Anura > Myobatrachidae > Taudactylus > Taudactylus pleione. The sequence goes on from JAUIMM010000213.1 coordinate 1,322,377, forward strand.
AAGGAGTATCCAAGGGAGGTTTTAGATGAGGCGATGGATTATTCCAGCACATTAGATAGGTAATCTATATTGAAAAGGTCAAATAGAACTAAGAAAGAAATGATAGCTCCATATGACATAGGAAACAACATCTCCGGTAATGCGAATGGACCATTACAAACTAGTTCCCAACATGCAGTGGATAGGAATGTAAGCACTGTCAAGTATAAAGAAACTGAGGGGATTGAGAGTATTGGGGCTCAGTCTTACAGAAGAGTCTGACAATTTGGATTATGGCTTATTCTTCATCTCTAAATATAATATAGCAGCCAAATAAATCACCAATACAGTTAAGACTTATTATAAATTATTATTTACCGATCCAGTGTTGGCTAAAAGCTTAGAGAACAAACCTAAAGTAGTTTTCAAGAGAGCAAAAAATCTCAATAGCATACTAGCTGCCAGTTTTTTCATTAACCCTCTGAGCAAGAAATCTGGTCCTAAACAGAGTACCATCACTGGTGAAGTGATAAAAGGTTTTTTCAGATGTAATCATAAAAAATGTACAACTTGCCTACATGTGGTTAATAAAATTAAGTCAGTAATCTCCAGTGTTTCAAAAAAAGAATATCAAATAGAGTCATTCATCAATTGCAATTTGAGTTACGTCATATATATGTTATGTTGCCCTTGCAACATGTACTATGTGGGTCGTACTACGAGAAAACTCAAGTGCAGGTTCATAGAACATAGGAGAAATGTTCTGAATAAATGTGCCAATCACAGTGTCCCTAGACACTTTTTAGAATTCCATGGGGGGGACCCTGCGGGCCTTCATTTGATTGGACTAGAACACATTTCTACCACTGCCAGGGGAGGGGATAAATACACAGAACACTGTGTTGTCAGGAAGCTGCTTGGATTCTAAAAATCCAATCCCTGCAACCACAGGGATTGAATGAGATAATTGATTTGGAATTTATCTGATGTGTGCATACAGTAGGTCTGTGCATAGTGTCCTTTATTTGAGGGTTATTAGGGGTTCTTTAGATTGTTGCCTGGTATGGAGGTTTACCTCATACATCCTATGACCAAACCAGAATTCTGTTAGAAATATTAGAGTCATACTTAGCATGTCAATTCATGCTTATATGTTTAATTGATTGTAAAAAAAAATTCTTAAAATATATAATACATTTTATAAAAAATAATCTCTTTATATGAATGTTTTCAATTATGATGATTAAGTTTTTTAACTAGATCAACTATTTATGGTTGTAGGGATATGATCAGATAGATAGATATTATGGGTTAATATCCTTCTTTGAATTAAATTATATACTTAAGAACTATCCTCATATGTTCTATTGTGAACACTTGGAGACAACTCATTAAACTAATTGCTCCAGCTATATAGCTTAGTGCTGACCCACAGATCTACACTTCCGCCTCTTGAAAAAACCGTCATTGTGCGGAGAAACGCATTGAGAAAACAGACCACCTTTTGAGACCGTGTCCAGTCGCTGACCACACATACCATCTGGGATCACTATCACAGACTCCTCCAGCCTGCACACTTACAGAAGCTGATGCCCCATTTGACCTGCGCAGCCCCCTGGAGGTGACACTCTAGGAGGGCTGTGAACAGAGCTTTCACTGGAGGGACAGCGTAGCTGTGTGCTGTCACCTGGCTCACACTGCCGGAGTCGGAGCTATCAGCATTCGATAGACGTTGGAGTGGCGGGACTGACCAGAGGAGAGTGAGTACAGTGGAGCATTGAGTGTTTCTCATACCGCACTACAATACAGCTACTTATTGGAATTGCACATCAAAAGTGCACTGTGGAACACTGTCAGCTAATTAGTTTACTGGGCCGTTCATCTTTTCATCCATTGCTAGTACAATAGTTGCTTATTCTTAGCCATCAGACACATTGTTGTCAATTGGGCCTTTTTTACACTTGGCTGAATATATGTTTCTACAGATGCATTGGAATTCAGATTCATACTCAACAGCCGAGAACTATTACAGAAAAAAATAGTTTTATTGCATTTGTTTGTTTGTCATCGCAATATTATAATAGGAGTTTATGCTCTATTTAGAATATGTTGTGTATAGACTTCTTACACTCCCGGGAGTTTTATTTATGCTCTTGAATGTTCATTTATACTCAGCTACATGAGATTTTATTATAGGATATTTAATATTACACTCCCTGATTTGTGCTTATAGGCACCGCCTACTATTTTTGTTTGTATTTTTGTTATTGTTGGAAGTCTGGCAACACTTTCGGTGGGTGTGCTGCTATTTTACACAAGGGGGGGAGTCAACCACACACCATCACTGGCGCTTGGGATATACCTTTTTACTATTTTGAAGTTACTTGACCCAGCTCACCCTGTTTCATTTCCCACATCCTGACCCCCTTTTTTCTTTGCTTGTGGCTTGCCAAGGAAATTTATTTATTCTGTACTCTTCTTCCTCTGCTCCTCCCCTCTCTACTCTTACTTATCTTTTGTCATGTTTTAAAATAAATAAAAAAAAATGATTCAGCACAATTAATATACATTCTCACTGGATTTCTATATTCCCTGGTCAAAATAGTATTATGTACTGTTAGCAATGTTTTTGAGTACAACATATTTGTTGTAAAACTTTCTGTTACGTTTGAAATAAGATTTCATTATTTTTTTTTTTTTTAAGTTTACATTAACATGATTGGTGTAACATTACTATGATTTGGTAGAAAGAGATATTCAAGTAGAAACTAGTTACCTTAAAAAAATAATATACAAATACAGTTTTACTGTTGTAATTGTTTCATTATCAATCAATTTGTGCTGGTGCATGTTGTTTTTTTTTAAATTGGAGGTGTATTTGTTGTACAAGAGGATGTCATTTCAGTGGTCCCTCTTGCTTTGTAGTAGTCTACACAGCTGTTTCCCATCTATAAAAAACACTTGGATATTGAAAACTAGGTGAGGTGATTTGTTAACGAGAACTTGGGCAATTTTTACAAATTGAATATTTGGGGAGTCATATATATGTATTGATGGCTGATATTCATGAATATTCATGATGCACTCATTCCTAAGCTGCATTATCATGAATACTGTTTTATCCCACAAAGTAACTTCGTCAACTATATGTAGATGACAGATGCACTTTAAAATCCAATCACACATTAAAAATTATATTTGGATAAGCAGCCAGACTTTTATTTAATTTACATGCAAGTACATGCAAGTACATTATATAGTAGTTTTTGGCTGAAAATACAGTAACAAAATTTGAAGGCCAATGACTTTTCTGCAAAGAAACAAATACTCTCATAGCTATTTTTTTTTTCATATGTATTTTACCCCCCAGACAGCAGAGAGCTAGTTTGTGAGATGGAGAAATAGTGTTTTTTTTATCTATTTAAAAAGAGAAATGCAACATGGAATTGATCCCAGTAGGCATACCTTAATAAACACTTTGCTGTAAATATATCTATGTAGAAACCATGCAATACATGTGTAGTTCATTTGGTCCTGGAGAGTTACTACGCTCCTGAAAATAGTAGTTATAAATCAACACTATAACACAATACATATTGGTTGACAAATCCCAGAGTACACAGTTACTATTGGTTCTTTTGATATTGTATTGTATCTCACTTTCATTGACATCTTTCTCCTGTGATCGCTTATGTGAAAAGGAAAATAAATGTGTATGATACTGTATATCTGGTGTGACATTATTAGACATGAACAATTTTCCACATTTTGATATGAACAGATTTTGGCCAACCAAGAATTCTTGACATAATTTTGGACTTTGCACTGTTTATTTTTTATGGACCAGTGGACATTTCCAATTAAATACATACAAATGATTATATTGTAATGTCTAGCAAGCAGAGATGGATTAAGGAGAGGACGCAGTGGCCTGGTCGGAATACACTGATGCACTATGCAGACCTGTGCATTTTCAAAGGACTACATGAATGGGGGTGGGCCAGATGTTGTGTGGGGGTGGGCTTGATGACTAGTGAGGTTGGGCTCCATGACAAATGTAAGGCCTATCGACTTCTTGTCAGCACCAGGGGGGTGGTGCTGACAAGAAGGAGAGGGCTTGAGGAGTTAAGTGCTGCAGTCCCCCTGGAGCTATCAAGGGATCACTGATAACATAACTGGATGGATTGACAGGTTGAGAGATTACTCAGAAATGTCTTATTATTTATGTTCATTGCAAGACTGCTATAATAATCAAGAAAAGTGGGCACAAGTAGATAATAGTTAGATAGGATGTGGCAGTACATAGAGTAATACCTCTGAGGCAGGGATGTAACTACAACTTTGTTGGCCAAATAGCAACATTTTGAGGGGTCACCAACATTGTAGTGTCCCCGGTTCAAATTATGTCACACAGTGTTCCCAGTTCACATTTTCCACATTATAGTACCCCAATTCACATTATGCCTCATTGTAGTGCCTCAGTTGCCATATTCCCACACAGTTCTCCTAGTGTATAGTATGACACATTATATTGCCACATATTATGCCACACTGTAGTGCCCCTGTTATACCACATTGTAGTGCCAAAGTTGACATTAAACCACACAGTGACCTCAGTTCATAGTATACAACATTATAGTGTCACACATTATGCCACACTGTAGAGCCCCCAGTTTACTTAATGCCACATTGTAGTGCCTCCAGTTAATCTTATGCCACAGAGTAGTGCCCCCATGTTCACATGTTGCCACATTGTAGGGCTCCTAGCTTACATTATGACACATTTGTTGTGCCACCAGTTCACATTATGCCACAGTTTGTACAGCTCATATTGAGAAACATTGTAGTGACCCATAGATCAAATTATGCCACACAGTGCCCCAGTTCATATTATTCCACATTGTAGTCCCTCTCAGTTCACATTGTGCCACACAGTGATCCCCAGTTCACATTATTCTACATCATCATCATAATAATCATAATAATAATAATAATAATAATAATAATAATAATAATAAAAATTTGGTACAGGATGCCGGAGCTCGGCATCCTGGCGGCCAGAATCCCTACACTGGCATCCTGACAAGGTTAGAATACCAATACCTCTCAGTTGGTATCCTAATCTTCCCCCTCTCCCTATCCCTAACCCTCCCTCCCTGATGTCTAAACATTACCTCCCTACTAGTGCCTAAACCTAACCTCCCCATCCTTGCACCCTAAACCTAACCCTCCCACTTAGTGCCTAACTCTAACCCTTGGCCTAACACCGCTACTACCTTTGGATTGCCAGCAATTACGATGCCAGTGCCAGGATTCTAACAGGTGTCAGGATTGCAGCGCCGGCATTCTGAGAGCTGGAACCCCAGCAGTCTGTAGGACCACATCTAATAATAATAATATTTATTATTATTATTACTGCTGCTACTACTACTACAATAGGGAAATGCTCCCAATTCATATTATGACACATTGACTCTCTCACATGGAATGCCCATTATCCACATCCATGCATCAATAAAGGAGGACACTTTGTGCAGTAGGCTGACAGCTCTCCCTCTCTCTCCTATTCTTTTCTAAGTAGAATTATATAAAGGACTGTGGGAAGAGGTGGATGGAGATGTTACTGAAGAGGAGAGCGGACTGCACTAGGGAGATGAGACTATTATGCAGTGTGGTAGCCTAGATTTCTAACCTAGCCTAGTCTGGGGGGCCTGGAAAGCATGCCCCCCATTCCCTCTGTGCCCTACCTAAATGAATCTCTGTGCTGATGTAAGCTGGGTGCAGATAAGGCACTGGTAAATATGAGGAAGGTCATCCAAACATCTGGGCCCCATAGCAATGCCCATCTCTGCACACACATAGTTACACCCCTTATCTAAGGGTCAAAGCCAAGATAAGTAGTCAAGTCAGGCAGGGGTCAATACCAAGAGTCAAATAAATACATAAGTAGAACACAGACACAACAACAATTATCAGTCACAAATAACACGTGGAAGGAAAGGCAAGAAAAACAAAAAAATACAATAGTACCAATATTATATGCAGAAGAAAATAAAGAAATAAAAGAGATAATTAAATTTGAATGCCCAAATAGAATAAAAGAATATAAAAAATAATATTCTATTTGCAAGAATTACCAATAAAAATGCATATCAGAATACAAATGTTATAATAAAACATAACCCCACATAATATTTTTTTAAATTCAACTATTGAGCTGTTTCTAGCCTAGCGGCTCTCACAAGCATCTGAGCCTCTTACTTTTAGCAGCATCTGAGACACAGGCTGGATTTTATCAGCCACTGGATTTTAGCATCAGATGGTTAATTTATTGACTGCCAACATTTTGACTCATAATATAGACAATCAAAATGTTGACATGAAAAATTTAGACATGCTTATATTTTCTATGGCAACAGTTTGCTTGTCTATTTTTTGAACAAATCATTGAAAATTTAAGCATGTCTATATACTGTATTTTGAAATAGTCAAAATGTCAACATTCAAAATATAGACATGTCTATATTATGAATGTCTATAGTAACAGAAACAGTAACTCTTAAAATTAAAAAATGTATCGCCCACCCCCCCTCCCCCAATCCATTATAAGTCTCGGCGCTCTCTGCCTTGGCTTGTATTGGATTATTGGGGGAAAAATGGTGTAGGGTTCTCCCTATTTTACAATAACCTGCAGCTGGCTCAAGTAATTGGTAGGGGGTTAATGCCATTGAAGGGAGGCATGTGGTCCTCCTGCCATAACATTAACCAGCTCCAAACTGGTCAGTCCAGGGCTTTTCCCTGCACCCCTGGTGGCAGTAATGATAATTAATGAGTTAATAATATTGTTGTCTATAAACAGCCTACAAGTCCCAACAAGCCTGCCCCAGAATGATGGCACTTGATAGCCTGATATTAAAATATTAAACAAAAGACAGAGTCCAAGTATTGTACTACTTGGTTGAAAAAATACTTCCCCCACACAGCTCTCGTTTTCCAATTTAATACTCACAAAATTCAGGAACAATGTCCTCTTCAGTCCATATAAGCATCCACGGCATCTTGACAAAATAATAAACCAGCAGACAAAGAGCCCCATAGCGAAGTGTAAGGTCAGTTGAGAACATTCCATAGACATGAATGGGGCAGTGCTGATTGGCTGAAAATGTGGGAGCAGTGTTCTCAGTCAATCAGCGCATCCCTATTCATTTATATGTCAGTGCCTGCAAATGAGTGCCTTCATGTGTAATGTACTGTAGGATCCCTGTTTGTTTTTGCAGTTTGATGGAAGGAAAGAGAGTCCCTGTGTAATTACTTGTGCCTTGTGTTAGGAATTATCCATGAGGGTTGAGACAAAGTGCAATGAATTTTGGATCTGGAGTCCCCTTTATACTGTATGGTGTATTTAATGTACTCTATTTAATGTACTGACATTATGTGTAAGACTGTGTGGGAGGTGTTATCGTAGGATTAAAAATAATGTCTATTGCAATGCTGGTGGAGTACTGAGTCTGTACCTACACTACATGAGATCTGCTAAAAGTATTGTGCAGAAGGAAGTTAGAGAATTTGTATGTGCAACCATTACATGTATTGTGCTGAAATATGTGGAGTGTAAATAAAGTTTTATATTTCATTCGCCATGACATGGTTTGGCTCCCAATATTTATATGATTGCACTGTACCTGTTGTCCATGGGAAGCAATCAGGAAGCCGACGGATGACATCCAGACCGCCGGCTTCCTGACTGTCTAATCCCAGCAGGGTACTAATGACAGGCATCGAAATCCTGATGCCTGTCATTAGACGTACTCCGGGAGCCTGACACCTGGCATACCGATCGAAGGTAAGTCAGTTGCTGGGCGTGGACTGCTGTGGGGGGTGGGTTAGGCACCACCCCTGGGAGGGTTAGGCACCCCCAGGGGGAGGTTAGGGTTAGGCACCCCCCCCGGGAGACTTAGGGTTAGGCTGCAGGGATGGGGGGGTTAGATTTAGGCACTTAGAGGGGTGTTAGGGTTAGGCACTTGGTGGGGCGGTTAGGGTTAGGCACCCCTAAAGGAGGGTTAGGGTGGGGAATTAGGTTAGCAATACTTTCCAGAAAGAACAATCAGGATTTTCACGTCTGCCTGGTTGCCGCTTTTGGGAATAGCCAGCGGTAAATCATACTGGTTCCGTTGTCCATATGTGTCCTCGTCACCAGATTCTTTGTGCTAAACACCTGTGTATTTGAATGCTCTGCTGGTCATGGACACCATATGCACACTATAACCAGAGCAGAAGACAGTAACCCAAAGGTGAGTGCCACACTACATCTGGGTAGCCCAATGAAGTATACAACAGCCCCAGCAGGGGTCACACAAATTTTCATCATAAACATGGATTTGCTCCTAACTCTAAATGAAACCCACAACTACATCAAATAGCTCAGTGTAATCAGTAATATCAATCCAGGTATATGCATACAAATAGTCATTACTTTACATTGTAATGAATTCTTATTCATGCTGCATATCTGAAGTTGATGTTATGCAAGCATGAATTTAAACTGATTACAATACAATCAGACAGTATATTTATTTGAAGTGATCATTGCAGATTATTTGTTATTTTCAACATGTGACCACAGCACTCTTGAACTCCATATTATTAGTCACTTGTGGTAATGTACAATACGTATGGTACCAACCGTACGTATTGTGCCACGCTCCTTTTCCAATTTGTGTCAGTAGATTCATGATTTCTCTAATTAAATGACATTGATTAGGGAGTACTAGACAAAAGCTGTGTGCATTTACGACTCAATCCATAGATACAGTACATACTGTATGAATTTATTCAGTCTCACCAGCATTCTATATCTGAAATATTACTTCATCAGCACAATATGTCTAATAGGGACATGACATAAAAGCTTGTAGGTACATAGAACATTATGTTAATGCAGGACTTCCTGTCAGGGGATATTCCAAGTATCTGGCCTCCTCTCTAAGCTAACATGACCCTTTTGCCCTGCTTGAGCCATTGCCCCAGACACATACATTAACTCATTGGTGAAGCCACTGTGTTAGAGTCTAGGGGGTGATCCCCCTAAACCAATCCCCATCCTTCTGGTTCTGACCCTGGTCCAATTTGGTCATTTAAAGATCAATCACATTGATACTGATGACATCACATGAAATGCTAAACAGTATTACATCACTGATCATTGACCACTGACAATACACAATATCCCTAATAACCTCAATAATAAGTGAAAACATTTTAAAATTGATATATGAAATTAAATGGTTTGTCCTACTACAAGAGAGAACAATGCCTGTTTCTCTTTTATAAAAACCAGACTGGGGGGATGTTGTGTGTCTTTGATATTTTACTATTTAGTAATAGACATGGCAAGACATGCTTAAATGTAAGTATGGTTACCAGTCTGAGGTCCAAATCCATATATAGAAAAGCAAAGCCTTAGGGGTAAATTTACTAAGATTTGTGTTGGTCCCAATTTGTCCCATTTTTCAATTCGGATAGGATCGATCAAAAACAGCCGTTTATTTCACTTTTAAAATCGGGAAATTACCAAGCTCCCGGTTTTGACAGGATCATTTTGGTTGATGGCATATTTGGTCAATCCTGTCCATTTTGAAGTCCCAATTTCATTGCCCGAATTAGTCTCCCAAACAAGCAGGCTGCACATATCAGTGAAATATGTGCAGGCTGCTTGTGTATATTTTAATATTTTAAGGGTTAATTTTAAGAAAAAAATTGATGTGAGGTCCCTCCGAAAAGCATAACCAGCCCCGGACTTGTCAGCCAGGCCTGGTTTCAAAAATTATGGGCAATTACTTGTAGTTCCACAAGTGCCAAAGAGCAGGCATTCTGGCAGCTGTAGTCCCACTGTAAAGCCTGGTGCTGGTTCCTAAATTATGGTGGAACCCTACTCATTTTGTTCCCTGTAATTTTAGGAACCAGGACTGGCTGATAAGTCCGGGGCTGGTTATGCTTTTGGGGAAGGGACCCTACATCTTTTTTTTTTTTAAATTTTCCCTTACAACACCCACTCCATTCATAAACATACACAAATCACACTGATTTGTGCATTTAAAACTTCTATTGACTCCCCGATTTGAGTGTAAACCGGCTGACTTTAGCAAAACGAATGATGGTAAATTCCTGCTTTAGGCAGAAATAAGTGAAAAGTACTTCCGAATTGAGCCGATGGTGGTGTAATTTCTATAGTTCAAAATAGCTGAATTTGCAGCATTAAACCACCTGATTTCAAACCCAAAAGATGAAGAAATCACCCAACTTTAAATTCCCGATTTGCTAAAAAGTGATATTTTCACCCGAGAATGCAAATCAGGACCAACACAATTCTTAGTAAATTTACCCCTTAGCCTTGTTTGTAACTATTTTAATTTTTTTTAATTATTTGTTAAAACATATGTAATAAAAAGTGGGTATGTGTCCTAAGAGTCAACCTAAGATATTCCGGTTCAAATAAAAAAAATGAGTAAACCTTTCACTTATTTTTTAAACTGTAATGTTTATATATTTAATAGAGAAGACCTAATCTAATTGTAACTGTAAGTTGTTTTCAAGCTCTAAAGCTATCTAGTCTTAAATAGATATGTGCACAGACCCACATGTTTTGGTTTTGGTTCTAAATTATTGATATGTTTTTTGTTTTTGTTTTGTTAAAACCACCCTCAAATCTTTTGGTTTTGGATTTCTTTCAAAATGTATAAAACAGTTAAATCCAAGTAATTTGGACCTATTTTTGGCTATACAATATTAATGACATCAATAATATGAACTTCCATTCATTTTTAGTAAATGTTGACCACCTCACAATATTGTTATTGGCCAGAAGCTGCAGTGAGCTGGTTAGATAAACTAACACCAGGTATACACTAGACAATATTTTGTCTGATCCGGCAGATCAGATGACATATTGTCTACATTGGCCAGTGTGTACCGACTATGTCACTGACGATACACGCTCCACATGCATCATCAGCAACATCACCATATCATCAGCGAAGGCCATGCTGCTGTATGCAGCATGGCCTCCACTGTCACTCAATCACTTCTGGCAATTGCAAGTGTGTACGCACTTGCTGATGCCGGCACCCCACTGGGTCCCGTCACTAACAAGGTTGAGTGACAAAGCAGTGGCACAAACACATGGCAGTTTAAAATAATATAACACATCTATGAAACATAGTGGCACAGCAGTGACAGGTGGGATGTTAGTTTAATAAACTATACAACCCAATAGAATATTTTCATTATTCAAGAACTGATAGCCTAAAAGTTAAACCCTAGTAGAAAATATAATATATTACCAACAGAATTCTCCAATCAGCAAATCACAGTCATCAGGCCAGTACAGGTGACTGCTGCCAGTGTAAAGCCTAGTAGAAAGCTAGATCACCATCCAACTTACTCCAAACAGCAAATCAAAGGTCCAATGTAAGTATAGGTGATTCAAGACAGATAAACAGTAGAAAAGATAATAAATTAATAGCTTAAAAATAGAAGAAATGGTTAATTAAAAAATAAAAGCATGGAGTCCCATCACCCCTGGGCTAGCATTAGAAAATAGGGGGGAAACAGCGTGGGTTCCTCATATATTCCAATAACCAGCACTGGGCTGAACCAGCGAGGGGAGGTGGAGTGTAATGCTGTAGCAGGGAGACACACATCTTGGGGTCCCCTTGCCATAACATTAAATATCCCCAAACTGGGCAGCCCAGGTCTGGAATACCTCGGAAAGTAATTTTACCCCCCCCCCAAAAAAACCCAAAACATCTAATCCCTGGTGGGTGTGGGGTTAATGGTGATAGAAGAGTTAATAATATTGTTCTTTACAGGTGACCTATATGTCCCAGCAAGCCTGCCCGGACATTAAGGACCTGCTGGTGCCTGTTATCTGCACAATAACACACACACAGGGCTAAATTGTCTAAGTGGCAGGTTTGGTGTCATTTAGAACCCGCCAGAAATGGCCATTAATTGACTGGAGTTTCAATGTCAAATTGAGAGCATTTGCTACAGATTGGTTTTCATGTCTAAACTAAAACTCCTGTCGGTCCCCAGCAGTTTCAAAATGACTACCTGCCGTGGTGTGTTCTATTCCATAGCAGTTGTATTTTAACCACTGTGGAATAGCAGCTAAACAATATACAATCATTGTACAGTTGCTTTATGTTTAAAATTATAGAAATGGTTAAAAAGTAAAAAAAAAATGTGTGGGGTACCCCATCAGAACCATCACCAGCCTTGGACTTCTTAGCTTGGTCTGCTTTCTGAGAAAAAGTTAAACTTTATTCATGCATTTCAAATTACTAATTAAGTATAGAGGCTTATTATAGTAACCTCTGAATTGAGTCCACTGATGTTTTTAAAACTGGCCAGTTGACATTGTAAAATTAAGGTCTCTATTAAATATTTTAAATGATAAAAAGACACAGTCATGAAAACCTTTTTATTATTTGATTTTATAAATTGTATTGTTTATTGATATTAACAACATTAATTAGGTAGAATTCTGGTAGTGGTGAATAGAGCGCTAATTGAAATTCCCCTTATTACACTATATGCAAATGTATCAAATTACATAAATTAAGGATTTTCAGACAATTATTATCTTTTATGTTACAAGATGCTATTTGTGGTCATAATGGAGTTCTGTCATATCTGGAGTATTCTATTTTTAAATACGCTGTTGGTATTCAGTATTCTTACATAAATCTATAATAAGCCACAAGAGATCACTACATAATGTGAAAATAAAACATCTAAACTCAAGTAACGAATCTAAATCCTAAATGTAATAAAATTATTTAAGAGTCCAATAATAATATGAATTCTTACCATCCACTGTAGTTGTTTGCATTTTCTTAAAAGCTTACAGTTTAATCTGCCCAGTTAACCGATAAAAGTATCACTTAAACTTGTTTGTTTTACTGCTAACACATTACTGCCCCCTGCTGTGATTAGCAACATTTTCAGTAATCAAAACACCTGTGTGTAATTAATCCACAAATTATATCTACATTTTTGACTGTCAACAGTCATTGCCAATTAAATATACCTGTCATCTATCTATCTATCTATCTATCTATCTATCTATCTATCTATCTTTCTATCAGAAATGGAATATATATAAAGGTGGATCTGGGCCCCTAACCCCAAAGGGGCCCTGAAGCAATTATTTTTAATAACTTAATTTTTTAACAAAATCAATGGAGTTCTTTAAGTGTGTCTTATTAAAATAAGGTTATTTTAGTGATAGAATCATAAGCCAATGAGTTGAAGTACTTTAATATTGAACTTTAAATATGCTCTACAGTAGTGCATGTCAGGGGGTGAGTACCCAGAAACCCCCCCTGATCAGTACTGGTCAGGGGAGATGCTCTATCTACAGCTCTGACCAGATGATGGTTCTTATGAGCCATCTGGGTGCAGAATAGAGAGCTGCTGTCAATGTCACTGCTGAGTGCAGTACTGCCAGTATTATGTTCTGGGTTGTTTGTGGACCCGGGGCGGTAGCAGGAGCGATCACAGAAGCGGGTTTGAATATAAAACTAGGTTTTTTAATACGTGCTTGAGTAGACATAAAATATGGCAGTAAATAAAAGTCCAGGTATATATAAATGTGCACTAGAGTTCCGTGGTGGGAGTAATGGGTTAATGTCCAAGTAGAAACAATTAGAACTGTCCAGGTGTGCAGGTAGTGAGACTGGAATAATCAACCAGGTATGCAGGTAGTGATGCAGGAAAGTAATAAACCAGGTATGCAGGTAGTGTACTAAGGCAAATGAGCAGGATGTCAGCAGGCTCAGGCACTCAGGTATGGGCAAGGGTGGTGGAGGAAGCAGGGTAGTCCAGCGGAAGCTAGGAGCTGACAGGCAGACTGGCAGACAGCGAATTTCACAGGAACAGGATAAGCACAGAGAACTTCTTCTCAGCTAGGCTGAGATACATGTTGCACTGGCAAAGAAGGAAGGCACTGAACCTTCCTAAATACCCCATGCTGTGCTGTTACTGGCCGGAGGGAACATGTGACTCACCAGGATTGGCCAGCCGCATCACATGGCCAGAAGGCAAAATGATGGCTTGCCAAACGGAACGGAGATGCCGCCAGGCCTTACCAGTGCAGAGTGACAACAGGCCCGCACAACAACGCATGCAGCCAAAGCTCCCCGCCAGACACCAGCTCCGCCACCAGACAGCCCGCGCCACAACAACCTCACAGGTAACACCCGCCTAGCACCATGCAGAAATACCCTGGCTGTGACAGCCAGATGCCACAAGATGCTCCCATCTTCATTTGCACTGTCCCATCTGCCAAAAGTCAGCCCTACAGTGATGACCACAAACTGAAAGCTGAGATGACTGAGGGATAGCATGCAGCTAAGAGGCAGGAGCACACAGTGTGGGGGAGTGACCTGACTGAGGCGGATTCCAGAGATCCTACTCAGGAGGATCAATAACTAGGATCCTACCAAGGAAGTGACTAAGTTTTGGTTTTGTATGTGATCTATCTACAGTCTTTCTCTCTCTCTGGGGGGTTTCAACATCTATCTATCTATCTACAGTCTTGCACTCTCTGGGGCTTTCTACATCTATCTATCTATCTATCTATCTATCTATCTATCTATATATCTACAGTGTCTCACTTTCTGGGGGGTGTCTACATTTAACTACAGTATCTACAGTCTCTCACTCTCTGGGGGGTTTCTACATCTATCTATCTAGTGTCTCACTCTCTGGGGATTTTCTACATCTATCTATCTATCTACAGTCTCTCACTCTCTGGGGGGTTTCTACATCACTTCCATTTAGGCCACAAGGTCGTTGCAAGGGCATCAAGCCCTATGGACCTTGTTGGATGGTGCCATATTGTTGCTGGTTGCAAAAGGGCCCCCATAACAGTTCAAGCTTCAGGGCTGCCAAAATGTACATCCACCACTGTATGCATATACAGTTCTTTTATGTTACTCAACTCACCAGTTCCAGAGACCAGAAGAAATAAGTGAAATAATTCCAGTAAATAATAAAATAAGGATCCAAACACATCCAGAATTTGGAAGCTTCTATACATATTGGGCCTGATTCAGAGGTGCATGTAAGCGGCCAATGTTTTTCAGTCTACACATTCATCTGAGTCACACAGCACATGTATCCTGATGGTTATTGCTCTAAGATGCAGATTGAAATTGCACGCAGAGAGATACAATTTTAGTGGGTATTTCAGGGAGGTAACAGGGGGGTGGCTAGCCAGATTCGGACATCAAATGATCAGCGACTGCATCCAAAGACACAGTTGCACTGACATCAGCAGCAATGTTCAGATTGCAGAATTGCACCTGCCATAAGTAAGGTGCAATCTTTGATGTTGTGACCGATGGTGCAATGATGGAATACCGCCACTGCCAGTGGCATCTCAGTAGGCTGAATGTCAGTTGTGGAATTTGTATATGAACATGTTAGCAGGCTTATCATCATCTAAATGAGGGAAATTTATTACATGTACTCAGGGGCGTACAATGTTGGTTCTAATATGGGACTTGACTTATAGGTAGAGCAGGTGTATTAGATTGCTCTTATTAGTAGTCTTAAAGGGCAATAATTCCATAAAACATGATAGAGGAGTGGAACAAAATCTAAACATTTTAAAACAATCAAATAATATCAGTAACACAACCTTACCAAAGTAAATGGATACTTAATCTGAGGTCTCTCTAATATAATATACATATATAAAAAGAAATACATTTTAGAGAGAAAGAGAGAGAGAGAAAGAGAGAGAATATATATTCACACATACATACAAAGGATATAGAAAAAATACAAGAAAAAATAAGTATGGATGATAAAAGTGTGCATAAGATATACAAAGCCTCCTTATAGAGGTAGTTTGTTAATATTCCCATCAGACTGATGGTACATTGATTTAAAAAAATATTCACATTATTGTACATATTTAATATGAGTTTCTTAAAAAATTAGTATAAGTGACAGAAGTGTATATATTATTTCTCTCTCTCTCTCTTTCTCTCTCTCTCTCTCTCTCTCTATATATATATATATATATATATATCTCATTTATTTATTTTCATATATTTATGTTAGAGAGACACATCAGATTATACATCCATTTACTTTGGTATGGTTGTGTTATTGATATTATTTGAGTGAGCTAGGTGCTGGCTACTGCTGGGTACAACATTGGCACGCTGTTACCAGCATCGAGCTTAGTGGGACCGCACATCGGGAGCTGCACTTTCAGGTGCAAGTACCAGATCCCCCTCTCCACTTCTGATGCTGGATATACTTATGGACACTGCTGCTTTCAGACCACCCTCAGTGGAGCCACTTAGTTACAACTGTGGTTACCACCGGAGTATGAGAGTAAAATATGATCAAGGAGGATTTCCCTATTGCATAATACATATATCTATTGATACTCAGGGCAGCTTATAAACTGTTTGCCATCGGAGGATGGTCTTTTACAAAGTAAGATTTTTATTCATGTTTCGGGAAACAACAACTTTCCTATTTGTGTCGCCATCACAGCCAGATACAGTTACTCCGCTCCCCTATATTCTTATCCTTACACGGAACTATTTTTATAATATTTGCTAGCTATTATTAATCAAATACTGCATGTTAGCTTTCAATTGTGAATATGATTCATTAAGGATTTAGTATATATTTTTCATTGTGTGGGTTTTTATGTTCTAAGTGCCTTACAATTTACATCTTTCCTCCATAATAGCCTGAAGACCTGTCAAACAATAAGGAGGACATGGGTCACCATTGATCTCAGCTTTAGGAGATCATTCCTGAAACCAAGATGAGTGAAAATGTGACAGTGCATCTGCAATAGAATTCTGAACTTTAGGCACATGCCTTGCCACAAAAATAATATTTAGGAGAAGGCAGTGTAAAACAAGCCATGATAACAGATGAACCACCGGCAGAGAATAAGCACTCTTACAATTTATCACCTGCACCACATCAAGTTTGTCACACCAAAACAAAAGGCTGCAATTACTCAAGCACTCCCCCCTGTGGAATGGACACTGGGAGAGACAGGTTAGAAGCATCTGAGACACTAACAGCGGAAATGACAGATGATGGCACAGCCAAGAGACCTCCAAGATCCACTTTATGAACCCCCAAAGAAGACCCACTATAGATGCCAGCTGGGAGTAAAGCATTGAGTCATTGAGATTGAGGTCAGGGCAGAACTACTTGAGGTGGCTGTGATGGAACTGCTGACCCTTGCAGGGACTGGAATAATGGGTACAGTATGCCAACTACAACCATGACAGCATTAACCACCACAACTGGTTCAAGGATGCATTAGCAGGCATCGAGGTGATCCTGACTCCAATTCTGCAGCAACCTGCCTGGGTAATACCCAGAAACAATGTAACCATGCTTGCTTAGCCCACTGTACTGGTGAAAGCACAGCCTGTGCTTCCAAGTGAAGACCCTGTGTACCACACCCCACAATGGGGTTGATACTCCTACTGGAGAGGTGCACAGTATGGGATCACATGAAAGTGGATGCAGCCACAACCAAATTGTGTTGGAGGTGCAAAGTTAAAATAGGGATACTGCTATGAGTGTGAACTGTGAACCTGTACCAAATAGAGGAGAGTGGTAGCAACACCAGCACCACCCGCTGTGCTCCACCAGACAGACCCTGTGCTATTATCAGCCAAGGACTCATATGCACTATCTTTTAAAGCCAAGGACTCTGACAGCCCTGCCGGGTGAGCAGTTGTCCGTGGCACCTGACAAGGTCTTGCGGCAGCTGCCACATCACTTTCAGTAGTAAGGAATCTAAAAAGCCCTGCAGCAGCTGCTGTATTATAATTAGGGAGCCCATGTCTCCTTTTAGATGTAGCATCTTCACTTGCCCTGTGCCAAGTGCTACATCATAATTGGTAAGGCTATGCACCCTTCAATAATTTTTAGCCCCACTGCCTAACATAGTGTGCCCGGAGCCAAACACAACATTCATGGGTCTCCAGGCATGCACAACTGGGGAGTGGGAAGCAACTAACAGCTTTGCTGCACCAGGTCTGCCACAGCCCTGCTCCCAAAAGATGGAGGTGTGAACTGTGGCTGGAGAAAGTCTGTTAAAAGAAGCCATGGTTTACATGGATAGGACTCTCACTGCTGGCTCCAATCCACAGAATAAGGGCTTGTTGATGGTGTTTGTCATGGGATTATTATGCACATCCAACGACAGTATACGAGACTGTTTTGTGGTCACAAGGCGGAGTGGGAAGGCCTTTGCGTGCAAGCTCCAGAGGGAAGGAGTCTCCTGTAGGTGGAGAGTGTAAAGTGGGCTGGCCTGGTAATTAATCTATGGAGGCAGGGCACTACACCAATAATACAAAGGGCAGAAATAAAGACTAATAGCAGAGGAGATGGGGACTGATAGAATGAGGAATAAAAACTAACAGCATAGAAAAGAGCAAAGAAAAGGACAGAAAATTAAAGATTAGCACAGGGAATTAGTATAATAGCAGAAGAAAATAGATAGCAAATATTTACAAAATAAACAGCAAAATTACATGTGAAAAAACACTGGAGCATAAAAAGTCAGACTTCCCTGACCGGATGAACCGGAACAAAGAGACAGTTAAACTGACTTGGAGCAGCTAAGAATCCAAAACATGTAAATTCTATAGAAAGTCCACTACCATAATACAAAATCTTAAAGGGGAAATGTCACCAGCAAATTAAAGGCACAATGCACAGAAAAATACCTTGTGGTTTATCCTTCTTCATGTTTATTCTAAAACCTTTAGTGCTATTTAGTTTAAAGGAAAAATCAGTTTGGCTTTGCATTTAAACTAATTGCCATTTTAAATACCATGACTTATGTATCTGGTCAGAATCACATCACTCACCAAAATCGTGGGCTATTATATTTGGCCCTAGGTGTACATTGAAATTATGTTTGGCCCTAGGTGTACATTGAATACTTTAATTTGTATTTATTTTTGGAAATGCTATCTGGTTGTTTGGTCTTGCGTGTTTTCTGCAAAGCAGACTATTAAAAGTTTTAAATATGTTGGATCCAGTCTTCCTCAACCCTTGTTATTTTATCCATGTCCTTCTAATAATTCACAGTAATTGCACTGTTTACTGTAATATTGCCATATTAGTTATAATAATTAAAAATAAATGTTTCTGAACAGTAACATTTTGGGAGGTTAACAGGATGTGGGAACTGTGCTTCTTGGATGCAATTACTGGGCAGGCAAAGTTGTGATAAAACTCTGTCACAGCTTAATCGTGCTTTAAGCCAGCATAACAGTCATACTCAAGTGCATTTCTAGCTGCATAACGCTATTGTAGCTTGGCTAAGCTAGCATTTTATTTAGCTGTATCTAGACCTTTAAGTTGTTGTAGTTCAGTTTACTGCATCTAATAATTAATACAACTCTGTCTAATTTAGCATTATAAACCTGATAAGGAATTTAGGGCATGATTCAGACTCGCTCGCTAGGATGCATTCACACGTAGCCTGCCGATATTTGCAATCTGCGCACGCGTATAAGATGAGGTGCGCATATGATAACTAGTCATTGTGATCGCAAAGCGATCTCCCCTTGTGCACAGACGCCTTGCTAGAATGAGTGACAGGACGAGCCATTTGTGGGTGGTGACTGGGGATGGTCGATGGAAACAGGGGTATGGTGGTGCGAACGCAGGTGTGTCTGTGCATCTGAACACTGTTTCAGGGGCGTACATAATTAAGACACAGCGTCAGCATACATGTCACATGGCAGAATTACACACTGCTGCATTCGCAATGCTTGCGGTAGGGTATGGTCAGCCACAAGTGCTGCGTATGGGTCCGATGTTACTCGATGTTACCAATTGTTTAATACACTTCCTGGAGATGACATATGTTACTAAGGGAAAGAGGGTGTCTTGTGTCAGGCTGGTGGGCGTCTAAATGCATACTGTGATCGCACGCGAAGACATAGTGGGCGTGCTAATATTTTGCCATGCAATCGCAGGATTTGCAAACTTTGGTAGCTGATGGCTGCATGCGAATGCGTCTAGTAAGCGGGTCTGAATCAGGCCCTTAGTGCAAACCTTCATAGAATAAGTTACTGGGGTGAGAAAATATACCAGCTTACAAAACAACAGTAATTTAAATCAATTATATACATTTTAAAAAAAAGAGTGGTGAGTGAGCAATCCATACAGTGTACTGTAGATTTTTCATCTCAATGTCCATTCATTAATCATTTGTACCAATGGGACAGAAATGTAACACTGCAATGAGATATGATTAAGGGTGCGGTAATTATGGCGATGTAGAAGTCTAGCAATGAAATGTGGAAAATAGGCCCAAAGTTTCAAGCACTGGTCAGTACACAGGAAGGCCAGCTCTCGATATTGGGGCTGATCCTGAATCAGAGGCATTGCCGATGTTGGATGCAGTTGAGCAAGTTTCTTCTGTGTATAAGTGTATATAACACTGCGCATGCAACCGGAGTCTGTGCGCACAGAGACAAAATGGCTAAGCAGATGCATGGAGATGATCCATCTTGTGAGCATGTTATGAGAGTGTTACGGGCATGTCGCTGTATTAGTTGTGAACTCATAGACAATTGTTCACTTCAGAGGCCATACTCTGATGGAGAATAAGCATATAGCATGGGGCAGGTGCAAGTTTTCATGGCGCAGCATCTAAAGACGTCTCAAAGTATGCATCTCAGCCCTTGCACATTCCTATGCATGGCTGTACACCAGTGAAGGACTTGTAGCATAATTTGCATAAAGTTACAGATGTGCAGCCATGCAAAAGATGCAGACACATATGGCGCTGCATGTGACTCAGAATCAGGCCCATTGTATGACATTAGATGGGCCCATTCCATAAATGGGTTCTTCCTATTACACTACCTCCAGGGACCACTGCACTGGGTGTACTTCCATAGCCTACATTAGGGGTCTATTTACTAAGCAGTGTTAGGAGACAAAGTGAAAAGTGATAAGAAAGTGATACAGTGCCAGCCAATCAGCTCCCAACTGTCATCTCTCAAGCTGTGTTTGAAAAATGACAGTTGGAAGCTGATTGGCTGGCACCTTATCATTTTCTTATAACTTTTCACTCTGTCTCCTAACACTGCTTAGTAAATAGACCTAATAGTCTCTTGCTCCCCTAGATGGAGCAGCATCACATGATCTTCTGTTCAGATTTTGTTTCATTACTCAGAAAGTCAATTAAACTATTATTTTTCAGCTGATATTTATGTGACATATTAAGTGTAAAAAAAATCTACTCAGAAAAACAGATGGATATACACCCACTAAAGGAAATAACAATCTGGTGCTGGTAAAATGCAGCACTAAGCAAGCAATTGATTTTTCAAGGTTATAAAAAAGTTTTTCCCTAAGATTGCAGTTATCTAAAAATCTGCAGACAGAAGCACAACTGTTTGTGCAAAATCATATGCACAAGTTATTAAGAATGTCAATTGTACTTTAGGATATTTAAGTGCATTTTTCAAAACAAAAACAATATTGTTTCCATCACTTATCAATGAAGAGTACAATAGTCATATATTTAGAAATGTACAGAATACTAAACAGATCTTTTTACAATATGTGAATGGTGATGTGTAATATGAGTATTGCAGGGCTAATGTATCTTGTACATTGTTGGGAAGACTACTACTAAATCCCTGAAAGCATTTTTAAGGGAATATAGGGCCTGATTCAGCAAGGGACGCAAGTGTGTGCACGCATGCACTCGGCCGCTATGAATATACTGTATGCTAATCGATTAATGAAAAACAACTAGAGCAGCACTGTGATTTAAAAGGTAAAAACACACATTTAATAATACCAGTCAATTTATAACATAACCCACTAAACAATGTATATGAATGAATGTAGGTACAGATGATGTTCAATAACGGACATGCATGTCTCAATAAATGCTCTTAAAACAGAAAAAACACCCTTTGTATGCACAGTCTGTTAAGCACCAAACAGAGTTCATTGTGAAATTGGAACTCCAGTGTGAGAATTTTATATATGTTACTGGCTCGTCAAATTCTCCAGCGTCGAATTGTGTTAGTGATGGTCTTAGATGCAACAGGTCCCAAACACCCAGAGAAAATCCTTAGTGGCGCTGCTGTTGCCAGTAAACCCAGCTGGGCAAATCCAAAAGTGGACCAAGTCCCACACAGTAACTCCACGTCTAGAGGTGATCCTTAGTGGTGCTGTTCCTAGTAAATACTGATGGGCAAATCCAATAATGGACCAAGTCCCACACTGTGACTCCACAGGTCTCAGACTTGGAGAAATGATCTTTAGTCACCAGCTGTTACCGGTATCCACAACTGGATAGTTCCAATGACAGTTGTCGTACAGTGTCAGTGGTGCTGCAATTGATAAAGTGCTAGTGCCTAAATCAGGGTATCACACCAACGCGTTTCTCTGCTGGATTTGCAGTCATTTCAAGGTGCTAAACAATGCATACACACGGCAACCACAGCACAAGATGCAGACGCCCAGCACTAATCAATGCCACCCACTTTCCTTTACTCAAAGCCTGAGTAGTCCGCAATACAGTTCAAACATCGGTAACATCAAAAACTATCTGAACCATATGCACAATAGAGGTTGACTTGATCTTGTGCAGGATTTTGGCTACTTCCTGCGTGCCTTAATTATGCACGCCCCTATAACGGCATCCCAACGCTTAGGCAAGCCTGCCTTCACCTGACTACCGCCCGTCACCACCCACAAAGGCACTTCCTGTCAATCAATATCGGAAGGGTCTGCATACACACTGCGTGTAGCCTGCGTACCCTTACCAACTAACACTGGCTAGTTCACGCACGTGCAGAGTGATGCATACGCATGCTCAGTGCAAAAAAAGTCTGCTGGGTGCGTACGAATTCTCATCTGCATTCCTTGTTAAATCAGCCCCATAGTCTTAGTATTTTCATACAGCTTAAGACTCATAATGGTAAATTTATTAAGCAGTAGTTTTCCAGACTGGTTTGAAACCATTGCATTTTACCATATATTGCCATAGTTTTTGCCCTCCAAACTTCCTGATTTAATATGCAGTGATTGGAAGGGTTGGAACTCAAGTCATCGGTGATGAATGGTGGTGTGTATTTCAAACCCACCAAAACATCCAAAGCACCAGTGTGAATCCTAGGTTAATGCTTGGATTTTTATATTTTTTACTTTTTTTTCTTATTGAATGATTTCAAATTTCAAAGAGATGTATGATTTCTACATCATCAACATTATATGTGACTGACTACTGACAAAGATTAATTAATATTGTCATGTTCTGCACATATTTAGACTTCTCAAGAGGGGGAGACAAAAGAAACCTTGTTTCAAATAATATGTAAATTGTCCCATGTTTAAATCCAAAGGTTCTTCACAATCGCCTAGCATTCAGCAAGCTGTGAAAGGTGATGGAGATATAGCAGGTGAGTCTCCTTATAACAAAATGTAAGTTAAATATTGCTCTTGTACTTAAAGTACCTGATGTTCTCCACCAACAACCAAAGACAAAGTACCAGACAAAGAATTTCAGATAACTGCAATATACTCCAGTATTCATTTACTTACATAAACATGTCTCTTTACAGGACTCTCACACCTCCACCATCACTGCTACACATTCTACACAGACTACACAACTACAGGAGTCATCAGAAGGCCATGATGATGATAAAATCAACCTAAATTTGTTGGAATAGCCATATATGCTACATGTAGAGAGATACACCATGAGTAACATCTTGAGAATATGCCACCCTTGCCACCACAAGGTCCATTTACAGTATGTGGAACATTAGTGGGCTCCTAGAGAAGATTCACAACCTCTTAAACATATTTGTGCTCAAACAAATAGCCAGCATGTGAAGCATCTGCCAAAAGGGAAGGAAGGCCATGAGGCACATGGCAACATCCATTACACACAAATGAAAATTGTGAAGCTCAGTGGCAAGAACTGACACCAGGCTTGTTACAATGATGAATGCTTGTTAAAATGATGACTGTATTAAATGGTTTGATTGGTATGCATTATTTGGGTATCTGCAAGAGATCCTGCAGCTGTGCTTACCTAGCCAACTCAGGTCAACTAAAATGAGCCTAACCAGCACTCTGCCTACAGTACATTGGCCTAAACAACTCAGCTGAGGTGCACTGTGCATAATGGGGAAGGGGAGGAGATGGGTTTGTAGAGAGTCTGATGAGGAGGACCTTCTAGAAAAAAATAGTTCATAATTTCTGCACATTTTTTAAAATGTTGACATGGAACATTGTCGAAAAATAAAAGTAAGATGGGGCATTCCAGTGTTGCTTCTTTTTTTTTTTTTGCTAAGCATAGTAGAATGTATACCTTTCTTTTGGCATGCTATTAGCATAATCTTGGTGTTTTGTGTGAATATAACATGCTTGATACTAGAGATGTGCACTGACCCTCATGTTTTGGTTTTGGATCTGGATCTCCCCTGCTTTTGGATCTGGATTGGATTTGCCAAAACCTCAACTCCATGTTTTGTTTTTCGGTTTTGGTTTTGGATCTGGATTTTTTCTTAAAAAAGGATAAAAACAGCTAAAATCACATAAATGGGCCTTTTTGTTTCTACAGTATTATTAGCCTCAATAACATTTATTTCCACTAATTTCCAGTCAATTTTGACCACCTCACAGCTCACAAAATTGATTTTTTTCATCTAGTTTAGGTCCAAACTTTGCACCAAGATAGTTGGCTGACTGCAGCAGTGGGCGGCACAAACACATGGCAGTTCAACTTCAAACATGGTACATCAGGAAACACTTTTATTATTCAAAGGAGGCCTAAGGGAGTTAGAGTATGTATGTGGTTGAAGGCAGGGCAGGGACAGGGAGAGTTGATTGGTAGTAAATTTCATTTAATTTTTTTATTCCAAAGAATATTTATGAAGGAGAAGAGGAGGAAGCATTTACAAAAAAAGTGATACATTCACATAAGTCCTTGCCACAGAAGAATCCTTGAGCATGGCTGCTGCTGCTGGGAGTTGATTTTCTCATCCCAGAAGGGGACCAGGAACAGTGCTTTCCAAAAAAAATAAACAATTGACTTAAATAATCCCTTGCAAACCTTCTATAAAGGCATTTCCCAACCTGTACAGGGACATGAAAAAAACATAGTTAGTTAGTGGCCTCAAAGTGCAGCTTAACCAGCACAGATATGTGGACAATTGTAAGATCTTTCATTTAAGCCAAGGGTAGCCAACGCTGGTCCTCGAGAGCTACCAACAGTGCATGTTTTCCAGGTCTCCTCACAGAATCACAACTATAATAATTAACTCCACCTGTGGATCTTTCTAAATGTTTTGGTGAGTAATGAATACACCAGCTAGGTCATCTGGAAACTGTGAGCTCTTGAGGACCGAGGTTGACTACCCATGATTTAAGGCCTTACATTGTGTCTTTCTTGAGAATCCTGTGCATTAAATGCAACATTTCAGTTTAAGGTTTAAGTTTTACGTTGTTTCTGGAGATCATTTAGAAAGCAGAAAAAGAGCTCCACCACAAGCGGCAGATGATTAAACTCACACATAAAGGTTTAATAGAAATAGATACAACACCAGATCAGATGTTTACCCTGGAGGATCTGTCTGATTCATAATGGTTCCCCCAAGATCAAGATTGCACAAATTCTGCCATAAGAGAGACTGACACCACGGCTAAACATAACTGTCACCTTCTGGATGTGAATTGTCACATTTGCATGGGGAAAACCCAACCCTCAGATGAGATGGATCTCAGCCAGTGGACAACATTGAAATCACCATTAAAAAGTCACAATGGAAGACTACAGTATGGAGAATCTTTCTTCACAATCAGGAGAGGCCTCAGAGAATATGAAAAAAAGATGCTCTAGGTGCTGAACTTCAAGGGATTTCTCCATCATGCAGTGTGGAAAGGTTTCATTCACATGTTTTCTATAAAGTAGTTCAAAGTTACAGCCTTCAAAGTGTCTGGCTATAACACCCACCTTTGCCAGGAATTACCAAAGATTATCACAAGCAAAGGATTTATCTGTCCGGAATCTGTCTGGGAATTCATGGATCGTATCTGGCATGAATGCACTAAGACATCCAGTGATTCTTTGTTCTGTAGCCAACTTTATTTCTACTGTACCTGAATCGCAAACTAAAATACAGAATAGTGAGCACAGACAACATGGAGGCCTTTGTTATTCCGCTGTCTGCATGCCAACAAATACCTCCCAGACCACACCCACTGGGGGGGACCAGGTGTTGATAATGACAATCCCCATCTGTTGCTATACCTTCGTCTTCCAAACCATCCATCCTGGACTTCCTGTCTAAAAAGTGTGAGCAGGGTACAGAAAGAGGAGCTAGATGTCCCCAATGACATTTTTTTCATCTATAATATATGATGTGGAGAGAGAAGAGCTTCAGATGTTTCAACAGGGTCTCCCACCTATTTGGCTTCTCTCCAGAGAACATAGCTCTGTTCCTCAGGAAGTGTCTATACCTGAGCTGATAGGTAGTCTCTGTCTGTTGGTACACACCCTTCAGGAGATGGCAACCCAAAATGACAACAACTATATTAAATAATGTGTCCACTGATAACCAGCCTGATCCCTTAAAAGCAACATACCTCATATGGCCAACTCATAACATGACACCAAGTTTGCAGCCTCCTCCTCCTTATGACACTAATCCAGTCACCATGGTTGATCAATCAGCCATGTGTGGGCCACCTAATTTTTGGCCTTCTACATTATAACATCATAATAACACACTATAACACACTAGACTTATAATCTTTGCATTTGTTTACGTTTTTGAATGGAACAGTTTTAGAATTTAGGATGTCCACTCTATATAGGTTTGTACATAAATATAGGCTTTAGTTTTTTAGAGCATATAACTTTATAAACTGTTAGGATAACATTTGTGCTATGTTTAAGATTTAAAAAAAAAAAACTTTTTGTAACCCAATAACTTAAAAAAAAAGTTTCCATTGCAATATTCATGCAGCACCTTGACAGACAACAGCACAGCACCCCTGCACAGCTTCGCCAATGACAGGTGTGGCTAACACGCATACAAAAACAATTTTTTGGGGGGCAGTAGCCCTTTGACAGACAGGAGCACAGCACCCTTGCACACCTACGCCGATGACAGTGACAGCCAGGTGTGGCTGATATGCATACAAAAAATGTGTTTATTTATTTTTTGGGCAGCAGCCCCTCGACAGACAGCAGCACAGCACCGCTGCACAGCTATGCAGATGACAGTGACAGCCAGGTGTGGCTGATATGCATACAAAAAATAGTTTATTTATTATTTTGGGCAGCAGCCCTTTGACAGACAGGAGCACAGTGCCCCTGCATAGCTATGCCGATGACAGCGACAGCCAGGTGTGGCTGACACCATGACGCATTAAAAAATAGTTTTTTTATTTTTGGCCAGCAGCCCCTCGACAGACAGGAGCACAGCACCCCCTGCGCACCTACGCTGATGACAGGTGTGGCTCACATGCCACACACAAAAATTGTTTTTGTTTTTTTTTCAACACTGGGGTGAACCTCTGAAAAAAGGCAGCAGCCCCTTAACAGACAGCAGCACAGAACCCCTGCACTGATGACAAGTGTGGCTAACACAATTTTTTTTATTTTTTTCACACTGGGGGTGGGTGAAGAGCACCACTGAAGGACAGAGCACCCCCTGGACAACACAGCACTAGAGCCAGCCAGCCCCTATGGACAGGACAATGACAGCCAGCCAGCTTCTATGTACAGGACAATGACAGCCAGCCAGCCCCTATGGACATGACAGCAGCCAGCCAGCCAGCCCCTCTATAGAAGACAACAGCCAGCCCTTATGGACAACAGTAGCCAGCCTCTATGCACAGCATCAGTGTGCAATTAACAATAGCACAACACATCAGCACAGCACAGCTCCCAGCTCCCTCCCTCTTAACTCTCCACAGCCGGAATGAAAAATGGCGGTGAATCGTGGGACCTTTATAGAATCCAAAAGCCATGAGAATCCGACAGCAGGATGATGATGTTTTGCCTCATTTTCAGATCCGAGTCAGGCGGGAAAACCAGAGCTGACTCATATCTACCTCGGATCCCCATAATTTGGGTGGGTTCGTTTCTCAAGGAACCGAATCCGCTCATCTCTACTTGATACTAAATATGCTGATATACTGTAAGTGTGCCACACTTTAAGATTGGTTTAGCCAGCATGAATAGAGGTGCAATATAATGTACAGTACTTTACACATAACAGGATCATAGTGACAGATACAGTATATAGGAAAGAAACAGTGTAGTACTATAAAGGGTTACAAGAATCTGAATATGCATAATATGTTTTTTGGTTAAACACTTACTGTACATGTGAAAAAGTTTGTATGAGCCACTGTCTGACCTGCTACCTACCGGCTCTGTAATCTCCATATCAGAAGATGGTACGAGGACCACTGCTTTCTCACTGTATGCTGTGACAAGTCCATGTGACCTATCATGATGAAAAGCTATATTGTGCAGCATATATCAAGATTCACAATTTAAGGCACATTTGTCAAGGAATCTAAACCAAATTTATCAAGGAATCTAAACCTGGCCTTCAATTCCTGTGTTCCTGAGCAAACTGGAGTAATTTCACCCTGTTTGCAGTAATTAGCATTGGCATATGGACAAGCCTTCTGCTTCTGTAGCCCGAACAATGTAATGTGCGGTGTACTGTTCAATGAGAGGCCATCTGAATTGGTCCATGATTCAGATTATCTGTAATTTGATGCACTGTTGCCCATCAGTGGGACTAAATAAGTCTGCCCACTTGGCATTCTACTTGAGCATCCTGTAGCCATTTATAACCACAGGCCCCAACTTTTTGTCTGCTGGTCCACTCTAACAACTGCTGCCCTTGAACAATTCACCAGTGCAGCCATTTTGCTAATGCTCACACCACTACTGCATGCACCAACAATCATTCCAAATTCAAAGTTCATCAGATACCAATTATTTTATGTGTGATACACTTCATTAGTATCTGCATACCTTCAGCTTTCAATTTTTATACAGATTCATACTTCCTATATCAGGATTATCTGTGGAATAGCTACTTTGCATAAAATCACCTGGTGGTCATAATAATTTGGCCACTCAGTGTATAAGCAGGTAAGTCCAGATGACACATAATAGCAGCACTGGGGTCACAAGCAGGAGCTTGTCCAGTTTGTATTTTTCATAGCAAAGTCATGGTCACAAGCACCACCAGGCAGGATAAAAGGCAATACAGCAGAAATGATGAGTATGCATATACAAGCATGAAACGCTATAACTGATAAGGATCTCTATCTAAAGGCTGTTATTTAAAGCAACGCTAATCAACACATAGTGTGAGACAGGGGCATTTTAAGAGAGGAGGGGGCCTGTGTGCACTCCTCATGCAGGGCCCCTCCTCTTTCCCTGGTGGCTGGCAGCCGACTGATGCAGCTGGCCAGCCACCGGAACATTAGTAGACTTCGGGCACTAGAGTGTGCCCGGAGTCTCCTGTGCATGTGCAGAACGCCGGAAAAATGGCCGCGGCGGCCATCTTCCGGCATTCTGTGCATGCACAGTAGACTCCGGGCACACTCTAGTGCCCGGAGTCTACTGCGCATGTGTAGAACACTGGAAAATGGCTGCGGTGGCCATTTTTCTGGTGTTCTGAGCAGCAGTGACACCCGACTCGGGACTTCGGACAGGTAAGTTTAAAAACAATATGGGTGCAGTGTGAGCAGTGCGGGGCCCCCCTGGACCTGGTAGCCCATGTGCCCCACACACACTGCACCCATTATAGATATGCCACTGGTATGAGACCAGACTCAAGATCAGCATAAATTGTATAAAGAGTGTGTGACCGCAAGTATCCACTACAGATGTTATAAAGAAATAGAACTGCTAGTGAAAATATGCAGCAGTTGACAGCCTGATATGTTCCAAGAAGGTATGATAATTACAACTGAGAGGTTAGAATTCCATAACCCATTAATAATGACTCAGATTATTATTATGAATGAGAGGCAGTTTAACAGGTTTTTAAGAAATTACATGAGAAGTTCCAAATGCAGACTCATACTGAAGAATTAAATGAGAGTTTAAGCTGTCATGATGAATTTTAGATTTGTCAACAGAGAAGGCAACTTATGGTAGGCGATTTACTGAATGTTATGTACTCTTAGATGGATAGTGGATGCTTGCCTGTACTTTGGGATTGACTAAGACTCAGTATGGTGTACACTGGAGCATATTAGAGTACCTAGCTGTAACAGTATACTGTACATATTAAAATCAGAAAATATAAATGAATAATAACATCCTTATACAACTAGAATGAATAATATATAAATGTAATCATTTATTCCAGAATCTCAGAAACCAGTTTATCAGGGTTATTTACATATCAATCAACAGACCTTGTTTAGCACAAAGTGCCTTAGCAGTTCACACATATAGACCACTTCCTGCCTGAGGCCCTACATAACACAATAAGGTTTGGGATGCCCTT
The DNA here is from genome assembly GCA_031769625.1 of Taudactylus pleione. NCBI lineage: Eukaryota > Metazoa > Chordata > Amphibia > Anura > Myobatrachidae > Taudactylus > Taudactylus pleione. The sequence goes on from JAUIMM010000213.1 coordinate 1,352,967, forward strand.
ATATGAGCATGACACCTTGTAGGTGAGGGGGAGGAGGATGGAGCTCTGTAGAGACACAGGCTGGCATTCACACAGGGACACTTGCAGAGGACACTTCTTACAGAGACACACGGGGAACAGAGGCAGACACATTATTGCAGAGACATTGAAGACAGAGGTCTTCCTCTCACAAGACCACAAAAATGGGCATAAGTACTCCAGGGAAAATGGCTAAGTATATCATGGAGATTTATCTTCTCAATCTATGATAAGTAACTGACTAGATAGAAATAAGTTGATGGATTAATGGCATATTGATATTTGTTAATAATGTTTGTACAGTTAGCTTAAGTAGTTATCTTATATAGATTGTATGTAGAAATGGGGCCCTAGACTGCACACCCTGAAAATATATGTAATAGGAGGTGATACCTGTGGAGACTATTGTTGCAAACATACAAAAAAGATTTACAGATGCACAACTCCAACATTACTCATTATATATAATAATACATTTTGCAATAGCATTTTGCAAATAACAAAAGAGGTTTTTGCATAATCATGGCCATGGTTATGGGCCTACCCACCGCGCCCAGGTAACCCCTGAGGGTAGGTCCCTAACATACTGGGGTTGAAATCCAGAGTGCAGGACACCCCCAAACCAGTCCAGCTGAGCCACCCCAGGGCATCACTCCAATAAGGAAAGGTGAAGTGTAAAAAGGCGTAGGATAGATAAGAGCAGCTGCTGCTGCATGTAGGGAGGTGAGAAATAAAGATGTGAAAATAATACATATATATTAAACAAACAATGGAAGTGCTAAAAGTGAAAGAAAGGAAAAAATGTGTATATAATGTGATGCCCTGAAGCAGCCCAACCAAAGCAATCCAGGGGACCCACGCCCCAAAAATCAACCCTAAGCAGCACTACAGTATCAACATTTTTAGGACTTACCTAGATTGTGCCTCTTGTTAAAATGCAGTCAAAATGCCAGATCCCTGCTTAAAACCAATTAGGGACAGGTGGGAAGGGGTGCTAGCCTAGATGGAAGGCGTTTCATACTGTCAGGTGTGCATAAGAACACACTAAATAGACTATGTGGTAATGGGGCCCTAGACTGCACACCCTGAAAATATATGTAATGGGAGGTGCTACCTGTGGAGACTATTGTTGCAAAATGTATTAATGTAGTAATGTTGGAGTTGTGCACCTGTAAATCTTTTTTGTATGTTTGCAACAATAGATTGTATGTAACAAGTTTGTAGTTTGGTAAAGGAATTCATAAGTCTCTGTTAGCATAAAGTGGATGATATGTTGTAGTCTTTGTCTATTCCCATGTGTTTAATGGAAGCTACAGTTTTGTAACATGGTGTAGTTAGAATTGGGATGGAGCTGTTTGCTATAGAATATACATTTCAGTCTGATGTCAGCTGGTGATAAAGTAATTCATAATTCGGTAGTGATCAATTATATTGTAATAAGCCCATAAGTAGCATGTACTGTTTGTTAGTTTATACTTTCTGAAATATTGTATAATGGAATCTGGTTGAAATATTGTAGTTTATGGAATGTGTATATTTCAGGTTGAAATCAGCTAGTAATTGTAGTTCCATAAGAGTTGCGGGTTACTAGCCATATTATGATATTATTGTGAAGTTATATACTATCATAGTTTTGGGATTGTATAGTACAAATAGTTTTTTTATATGTAATAACCGTGTGGAATGGAGTTTGTCTAGGGACCATGAGGCTTGTAAACAAAGGAGGAAGTCCATGTGTTTCTGCCCTTTCCTCACCCCCACAGGTATTGTGAGGTCTGTGTTGGGATTATATTGTTGGACATTGGAATCAGCTTGTGTTGTGCATGTTGGAATATTATATGGTGCAGTGTTTAGCAAGTGGCATACAATATTCAGTTTGCATATTCATAATAGTAGTAGGAATTTACTGCATGCATTACATTGATATTCCAGAGCTAGCATTATGGCAGTCTTTAATGAGGGTTTCTCTTACATTCAAAATGGAGATTTGTCTAGAGACCATGAGATTTAGACAATCGGACATTGGCCATACCGACCCCCTCACACTTTCACCATGCTTTCTCAGCAGCCATCTTGAATGTGCTTTCTTAGCAGCCATCTTGAATTCTTTCTCTCTTTCTCTTTCTCACTTTTCCTCTCTCTCATCACTGATTTGATTAATACTGTTATATAAGCATTGATTTAATTAATACTGTTATATGAGAACTGACTTGATGAATATAAAAACACTTTACTTTATCACATCCCGCGTGCAATACATTTATTCAAATTAAATGTTACAAATGATTTAAAAGATATATAATTCTGGTTAACACTTTGTGAGTTCACACATATATATATATATATATATATAATAAAGAAAGAAGGAGTCAGCACATCCATATCAATCCATAGAAAATGTATTAATCCAGTAAAGAACAAATGTCGAGGTTATTTGAGGGGCTTGTGAGCAAAGTCATAGCAATAGTTCATCATGGCACAAACAGCAGGCAATCATGAAAATACTCATCACAAGTCCTCCCTCCAGAGTGTAGCGCCCGACAGCCGTTTCGGTGTCAATCCGACACCTTCATCAAGGGCATATCATACAAACCACAACCCCTGCCTACATATACACCCAACAATCAAAGTAAAGCATACTCACCTGTACATAGACGCACAGCGGCGGGTCATGAGACCATAGCTCAGACACACGCCGGATATGCCGGAAGTGACGCTCCTGGACCGGAACTGGTCACAGGTAACCAAGACAACCTAACAACAACGCGAGCACCGGAAGTGACGATCCGAAAAACGGATCGAGTCACTAGTAACCAGGGCAACGCAACTCTATGAGCAGTGTAAACTAAATTAATAATAAATAACTCCTTAGGTAATAGCTCAAATAAACACTGTCTACAAAGAGAGCACCAGTATAAAAGCGCCATGTACTCCAAAAGGTTGGTTACTCCAGCATATTGGTACGTAATGTAACGTAGCGAGCATGATCCACATCATTGGTGGGTGTATAATAGACAAAAAGATTTTTACAAAAGAAACCCAAAGAAAAAAAGTAGAAAACCATAATACAAAAACAATAACAATACAATGAAAAAAACAACAACAACATTTCCATAACAGCGAAACCACCAATATAGAGAGACTAAATAAAGTATACAAAAAACTATAAAAAACAACTCAATGACAGCCCCTCATTAAGTCCGTGCGGGGTCACAGTGTTAAGTCGACTAATCCAGAAACATTCACGTTGTAAAAGCAATTTATTACGATCTCCTCCTCTCCTTAATGGAGCAACATGGTCAATAGGAAAAAATAAAAAATCTTTCATAGTGTGACCATATGCCGCAAAGTGTCTCGCTACCGGAGGTGTATTGGCATCAACAGCCCGTAAAGCCTTCTTAATGGACGACCGGTGTAAGGCAATCCTCTCCTTAAGGAGCCTTATGGTTTTACCAACATAGAGCAATAGACAAGGGCACCTGATGAGATAGATAACGAAACGGCTGTCACAGTTCAGATGGTATCCAATATCATATGAAATGTTGGTACTTGGATTAATGAATTGTGCTCCAGTCTGAAGAAACGGGCAGTTCACACAACCATGACATTTGAAAACTCCATTCTTTTGTCGCAACCACGTATTGAGCTTCGTGGCTCCAATGTCGGTTTTAGCCACTGCATCTTTAACATTACTGCTACATTTGTAGCAGAATAGAGGTTTTTCTTTACAGAGATGTCCTATGGTATCATCAGCTTGAATGATATGCCAATGCTGTAACACAGCTTCTCGTATACGCTTAGACGCAATGGAATAAGTGGAAGTGAACATCATACGTGAAATCTGATCACCACGGTTGCTGCTGACCAATGCTTCATCCTGCGTCAGAGTTACACAATATGAAATGGCCTCTTGAATCTCACTAATAGGGTAACCCCTGTCTATGAACCTCTTGCCCATCTGTTGTAGTGCTAAGGGAACCTCAGTAATGTCCGAAGTAATCCGAACAACTCTCAGTAGTTGTGATAGAGGAAGTCCTTTTTTAAGTGATAGAGGATGAAAGCTATCAGCCTGTAACAACGTGTTTTTATCTGTGGGTTTCCTGAATAATCTATTTGACAATCTGCCCCCAGATTTATAGACACAGACATCCAAATAACAAATGGTGGTTTCACTGTAAGATAAAGTAAATCTGATACTGGTGTCCAATGTATTGAGTGAATCAATAAAATCGGTGAGTAGGCTCACACTGCCAGTCCACACAAAAAATAGGTCATCAATATAGCGTACAAAAAAATGTATATATTGAGAAAACTCTTCATGTGCAAAAATATGTTGATTCTCGTACATATGCATGTACAGATTCGCAAATGCCGGGGCCATATTCGACCCCATCGCAGTTCCCGTTAACTGCAAAAAGAAAGAGTTTTCGAAAAGGAAATAGTTCTTTCGTAAAACTATTTCCATAAGTAATAGCAAAAATTCGATATTAGGACCTCCATAATGTGGACTGCCAGTAATGAGGCCCCTCACTGCATCTAAACCATCTCTGTGTCCAATGTTAGTATAGAGGCTAGTAATGTCAAGAGTTACAAGTAAACTGGAGTCAGGGAGCGAACCCAATGCTCTGAGTTTGTTAATAAAGTCTGTGGTATCTCTAATATAATATTTAGTATGTTGTACCACTGGTTGAAGCCAAAAATCAATGTATTGTGACAAGGGTTGGCACAATGACCCACACGATGAAATTATAGGCCTCCCTGGAGGCTTAACAAGGGTTTTATGCACCTTGGGCAATACATAGATGAAGGGTATCCTGGGATGCGTTTGTGTAAGGAAATGAGCGGTAGGTTCATCAATATAATCATTAGAAAGGCCTAATGTAATCACTGCATCAATCTCCTTTTTATAAACATAAGTAGGATCATATGTAAGTTTTTTATAGCAGTTAGTATCATTCAACTGCCGCATAATTTCTGACACATACTCATCCCTATTCAACAATACAATACCACCCCCCTTATCGGAGGGGCGGATCACTATATCAGAATTGTCCCTAAGTGTATTAATAGCTATATTTTCTTCCTTAGAGAGATTACAGTAAGAAATCCTTTGATTATCCATAAAAGATAAAGTATCGCGTTTAACTAAATGAATAAAGGTTTCAATTGAGGGATTTGTCCCTGGAGGGTCAAATGTACTCTTGGGTCTGAAATTACCACCAGCATCGATGGGTAAAGGATGCTTACAGAAAAAATCTTTCAATTTAAGCAATCTGTGGAAACGATATAGCTCAACCCCAAATTTAAAGGAATCCTGTCTAAAGGTCCTAACAAAAGAAAGGCCCCTGGACAAGACCCCCAACTCCGGGGGAGTGGGAATATAGGAAGACAAATTAAAGATAACTACTTCCTCCTGCCCCTTTGATTCGGATTTCTGTTGTTTGCGGTGTCTAGCCCCTCCCCTTCTACAGGGTTTTTTCCTTTTGGACCCTTGAATTTGGGTCGAGTTGCATCTCCCTTTAAAAAAGGCACTTGTACATGAGAATGATCAGAATCACTAGCAGAGGTATGAGAATCGACCTCAGAAAATGACCGATCTACTCTGTTCCTCCGGAACCTACTGCCACCCTTATACCCAGGTTTGAACTCGCCCCCCTGCATCCAGGTATAAACTCGCAAATCCTTATAATCCTCTTTCACACATTTATATTTACTTTTTTTGAACACAAGGAGATCAGAATAAAACTGATCAACACAAGTCTCAATTTTGGTCAACCAGTCAGTACCAGTATCTGCTTTCAATATACCGAGACCAGTAGATTCACATACAGAAATTTCTTTGTCCAGTGTCACAATGTCAGAATTAACTTGTTCAATTACCAAAACCATCAACTGAAGAGAACATTCATTCAGAATTTGGCACCATTGCTTGCAAAAGGCCACATTTGATCTCCCTAAAGTGGGTTGATTCTTGATTCTAAAACCCCTAGGAATAATTTTCTCCTTGTAATATTGGGAGAGAGTCAAACCATGAAGATTTAATTCTACTTTTCTCTTTCGTAACTTCAGTAAATCTGAATAAATTTCCAAGGGGGAATCCACATCAAAGGCCAAAGATTCAGTATCAGCAAACAAGATACGAGTAATATCCTTATTTTCAAATCTTTTAACTTTAGTTAACTCATCAAAAGTATTCACTGTAGTATCCATTGTAAAAAGAAAAAAGAAAAAAATCCAAAAAACTCAAGAATTTCAAGCAAACATTAAAAAATTAATTTAGAGGTGCTATCCAGCTTAAAAAGGGTTAATAGTAGTGCAAATGAGACCAGCAGCACACTCTTGGTAGCAGCAACAATGAGGAGTGCAAACACATAATATGATATGTAATAAAGAAAGAAGGAGTCAGCACATCCATATCAATCCATAGAAAATGTATTAATCCAGTAAAGAACAAATGTCGAGGTTATTTGAGGGGCTTGTGAGCAAAGTCATAGCAATAGTTCATCATGGCACAAACAGCAGGCAATCATGAAAATACTCATCACAAGTCCTCCCTCCAGAGTGTAGCGCCCGACAGCCGTTTCGGTGTCAATCCGACACCTTCATCAAGGGCATATCATACAAACCACAACCCCTGCCTACATATACACCCAACAATCAAAGTAAAGCATACTCACCTGTACATAGACGCACAGCGGCGGGTCATGAGACCATAGCTCAGACACACGCCGGATATGCCGGAAGTGACGCTCCTGGACCGGAACTGGTCACAGGTAACCAAGACAACCTAACAACAACGCGAGCACCGGAAGTGACGATGATTGCCTGCTGTTTGTGCCATGATGAACTATTGCTATGACTTTGCTCACAAGCCCCTCAAATAACCTCGACATTTGTTCTTTACTGGATTAATACATTTTCTATGGATTGATATGGATGTGCTGACTCCTTCTTTCTTTATTACATATCATATTATGTGTTTGCACTCCTCATTGTTGCTGCTACCAAGAGTGTGCTGCTGGTCTCATTTGCACTACTATTAACCCTTTTTATGCTGGATAGCACCTCTAAATTAATTTTTTAATGTTTGCTTGAAATTCTTGAGTTTTTTGGATTTTTTTCTTTTTTCTTTTTACAATGGATATTACAGTGAATACTTTTGATGAGTTAACTAAAGTTAAAAGATTTGAAAATAAGGATATTACTCGTATCTTGTTTGCTGATACTGAATCTTTGGCCTTTGATGTGGATTCCCCCTTGGAAATTTATTCAGATTTACTGAAGTTACGAAAGAGAAAAGTAGAATTAAATCTTCATGGTTTGACTCTCTCCCAATATTACAAGGAGAAAATTATTCCTAGGGGTTTTAGAATCAAGAATCAACCCACTTTAGGGAGATCAAATGTGGCCTTTTGCAAGCAATGGTGCCAAATTCTGAATGAATGTTCTCTTCAGTTGATGGTTTTGGTAATTGAACAAGTTAATTCTGACATTGTGACACTGGACAAAGAAATTTCTGTATGTGAATCTACTGGTCTCGGTATATTGAAAGCTGATACTGGTACTGACTGGTTGACCAAAATTGAGACTTGTGTTGATCAGTTTTATTCTGATCTCCTTGTGTTGAAAAAAAGTAAATATAAACGTGTGAAAGAGGATTATAAGGATTTGCGAGTTTATACCTGGATGCAGGGGGGCGAGTTCAAACCTGGGTATAAGGGTGGCAGTAGGTTCCGGAGGAACAGAGTAGATCGGTCATTTTCTGAGGTCGATACTCATACCTCTGCTAGTGATTCTGATCATTCTCATGTACAAGTGCCTTTTTTAAAGGGAGATGCAACTCGACCCAAATTCAAGGGTCCAAAAGGAAAAAACCCTGTAGAAGGGGAGGGGCTAGACACCGCAAACAACAGAAATCCGAATCAAAGGGGCAGGAGGAAGTAGTTATCTTTAATTTGTCTTCCTATATTCCCACTCCCCCGTAGTTGGGGGTCTTGTCCAGGGGCCTTTCTTTTGTTAGGACCTTTAGACAGGATTCCTTTAAATTTGGGGTTGAGCTATATCGTTTCCACAGATTGCTTAAATTGAAAGATTTTTTCTGTAAGCATCCTTTACCCATCGATGCTGGTGGTAATTTCAGACCCAAGAGTACATTTGACCCTCCAGGGACAAATCCCTCAATTGAAACCTTTATTCATTTAGTTAAACGTGATACTTTATCTTTTATGGATAATCAAAGGATTTCTTACTGTAATCTCTCTAAGGAAGAAAATATAGCTATTAATACACTTAGGGACAATTCTGATATAGTGATCCGCCCCTCCGATAAGGGGGGTGGTATTGTATTGTTGAATAGGGATGAGTATGTGTCAGAAATTATGCGGCAGTTGAATGATACTAACTGCTATAAAAAACTTACATATGATCCTACTTATGTTTATAAAAAGGAGATTGATGCAGTGATTACATTAGGCCTTTCTAATGATTATATTGATGAACCTACCGCTCATTTCCTTACACAAACGCATCCCAGGATACCCTTCATCTATGTATTGCCCAAGGTGCATAAAACCCTTGTTAAGCCTCCAGGGAGGCCTATAATTTCATCGTGTGGGTCTTTGTGCCAACCCTTGTCACAATACATTGATTTTTGGCTTCAACCAGTGGTACAACATACTAAATATTATATTAGAGATACCACGGACTTTATTAACAAACTCAGAGCATTGGGTTCGCTCCCTGACTCCAGTTTACTTGTAACTCTTGACATTATTAGCCTCTATACTAACATTGGACACCGAGATGGTTTAGATGCAGTGAGGGGCCTCATTACTGGCAGTCCACATTATAGAGGTCCTAATATCGAATTTTTGCTATTACTTATGGAAATAGTTTTACGAAAGAACTATTTCCTTTTCGAAAACTCTTTCTTTTTGCAGTTAACGGGAACTGCGATGGGGTCGAATATGGCCCCGGCATTTGCGAATCTGTACATGCATATGTACGAGAATCAACATATTTTTGCACATGAAGAGTTTTCTCAATATATACATTTTTTTGTACGCTATATTGATGACCTATATTTTGTGTGGACTGGCAGTGTGAGCCTACTCACCGATTTTATTGATTCACTCAATACATTGGACACCAGTATCAGATTTACTTTATCTTACAGTGAAACCACCATTTGTTATTTGGATGTCTGTGTCTATAAATCTGGGGGCAGATTGTCAACTAGATTATTCAGGAAACCCACAGATAAAAACACGTTGTTACAGGCTGATAGCTTTCATCCTCTATCACTTAAAAAAGGACTTCCTCTATCACAACTACTGAGAGTTGTTCGGATTACTTCGTACATTACTGAGGTTCCCTTAGCACTACAACAGATGGGCAAGAGGTTCATAGACAGGGGTTACCCTATTAGTGAGATTCAAGAGGCCATTTCATATTGTGTAACTCTGACGCAGGACGAAGCATTGGTCAGCAGCAACCGTGGTGATCAGATTTCACGTATGATGTTCACTTCCACTTATTCCATTGCGTCTAAGCGTATACGAGAAGCTGTGTTACAGCATTGGCATATCATTCAAGCTGATGATACCATAGGACATCTCTGTAAAGAAAAACCTCTATTCTGCTACAAACGTAGCAGTAATGTTAAAGATGCAGTGGCTAAAACCGACATTGGAGCCACGAAGCTCAATACGTGGTTGCGACAAAAGAATGGAGTTTTCAAATGTCATGGTTGTGTGAACTGCCCGTTTCTTCAGACTGGAGCACAATTCATTAATCCAAGTACCAACATTTCATATGATATTGGATACCATCTGAACTGTGACAGCCGTTTCGTTATCTATCTCATCAGGTGCCCTTGTCTATTGCTCTATGTTGGTAAAACCATAAGGCTCCTTAAGGAGAGGATTGCCTTACACCGGTCGTCCATTAAGAAGGCTTTACGGGCTGTTGATGCCAATACACCTCCGGTAGCGAGACACTTTGCGGCATATGGTCACACTATGAAAGATTTTTTATTTTTTCCTATTGACCATGTTGCTCCATTAAGGAGAGGAGGAGATCGTAATAAATTGCTTTTACAACGTGAATGTTTCTGGATTAGTCGACTTAACACTGTGACCCCGCACGGACTTAATGAGGGGCTGTCATTGAGTTGTTTTTTATAGTTTTTTGTATACTTTATTTAGTCTCTCTATATTGGTGGTTTCGCTGTTATGGAAATGTTGTTGTTTTTTTCATTGTATTGTTATTGTTTTTGTATTATGGTTTTCTACTTTTTTTCTTTGGGTTTCTTTTGTAAAAATCTTTTTGTCTATTATACACCCACCAATGATGTGGATCATGCTCACTACGTTACATTACGTACCAATATGCTGGAGTAACCAACCTTTTGGAGTACATGGCGCTTTTATACTGGTGCTCTCTTTGTAGACAGTGTTTATTTGAGCTATTACCTAAGGAGTTATTTATTATTAATTTAGTTTACACTGCTCATAGAGTTGCGTTGCCCTGGTTACTAGTGACTCGATCCATTTTTCGGATCGTCACTTCCGGTGCTCGCGTTGTTGTTAGGTTGTCTTGGTTACCTGTGACCAGTTCCGGTCCAGGAGCGTCACTTCCGGCATATCCGGCGTGTGTCTGAGCTATGGTCTCATGACCCGCCGCTGTGCGTCTATGTACAGGTGAGTATGCTTTACTTTGATTGTTGGGTGTATATGTAGGCAGGGGTTGTGGTTTGTATGATATGCCCTTGATGAAGGTGTCGGATTGACACCGAAACGGCTGTCGGGCGCTACACTCTGGAGGGAGGACTTGTGATGAGTATTTTCATGATTGCCTGCTGTTTGTGCCATGATGAACTATTGCTATGACTTTGCTCACAAGCCCCTCAAATAACCTCGACATTTGTTCTTTACTGGATTAATACATTTTCTATGGATTGATATGGAAGTGCTGACTCCTTCTTTCTTTATTACATATCATATTATGTGTTTGCACTCCTCATTGTTGCTGCTACCAAGAGTGTGCTGCTGGTCTCATTTGCACTACTATATATATATATATATATATGTATATTTATATATATATTACGTATAACCTGAGGTTATTTAATGAAATATAGAATATTTACTTCCAATATATTAGGTTTAAAATGGCAATTGCCTGCAGATACAAACAAAGCAGAATAAGCACAATTAGGGAAAATATCACACCCCCTGACAGTAGCATGCTTGTAGTCAACAAGCCAAGTCTGTACCAGATGAACAAAGTGGTACTAAGGATCAAACAGAACAGCTCATGGAGAATAGCTAAGGTGAACACCAGAATACCAAACAAAGTACCAGGGAGGAGAAAGAATCAGGTCACAAGCAAAGCCAACATCAGGAATGAGCAGTAAGGATCACTTGAGGTTGGAACGCTGGTGTATGGTTTGGGAGCCTATACTCTGGCACTGTCTAGTGCTCAGAGACTACCTCTTATAGGGAGGTGTTCAAATCTCATGCCAAACAAGACTTCATGTTTGGTGCACATATCACTTTAAATTTCTCACAGGCCAGTATTCGTATCCCCAGGGAAGTCAAGGCTGCCTGTAAACAGAGGACAGAACAGCAAGAACTAGGGACTACCCACTCACTGCCCTGCTGCTGACCAGCACTGTCAGACCCGGTAAGTACATGCCGGTGTCCAGCACGCTGTGACACTGAATGTGATATAGTTTAGTTAGGCAATGAAGATCAAAGTGAAAAAATATATAAAATCGGGGTTGGATTGGTATATGGGAAATTCTGGGTGGTCCCCACTGCCTGAGGGCCCACCCGTTCTTCTAGGGGTCAGATTCCAGACTGACCCTCTAATACAATAACAATGTATAGTTAAAGTGCACAGTTACTTCTTGGAGCTTGACCCCGAATGAACATGGGTGCTTGGCTTACTTGTATAGAAACTACACAAAGATTTTCCCTACTGCCACTCAAAGTGTGCAGTCATGACACAACTCTGTACTCTTCTCTTGTTGACTGTGGGCTATAGGATAATGAACACATGGCCTGATTCAGCATAGATCACAATTGCAACCGCATACAAAGATCGTCTGATTGTTACGTACTGCGCATGCATATGCACCACACTGCGTGTGTGCGATGATTGCACTGTAATTATGAACGCAAACAGGAATCCATTGCAGAGTGAGTGACAGGCCGTGACCATTTAGGGGTGGTGATAGAGGAGTGGTCAGAGAAATGCAGACATGCCATTCCATTTGAATGCCGTTGCATGGGCATGCATAAATTAGAAACTGTGAAGGCATATGCAGCTTGAGTACTCACTACGTGTGATGATACTTACAATTTCTGAGACAGGTCAGACCTGCTGTAATTGTGTTTGATGGGTCGATGTTCTTAAATGTTAATATGTATATGCAGGACTGCGAGGTATTAAGGATGTGAGAAGGCAGTGGTGTGCGTCTCTATGCTGGGTGAATGGTGGCAAACATTCATTGCATGTGACTATGCAGCTGCGATTGCAATTGTAATCCATGCTGAATCAGGCCCACAGTTCTTTTCAGTGATTGGAATAGCATTGTAACTCTGCATTCATATACTAACCTACAAGTAAGTCTTCCCAGTGGTAAGAGCCTAGATACAGTAGTTGTAATTATTTAAAATGCCATGAATTTTGACTTTACAAGACCTAATGTAGTTCTCAATAAGTTTTATACATGGGCTGGTCAGTACCAGGGTCAACTATCACATGTATGTGGTATATATAGGTAGAGGATTATAATCATGCACTTTATTATATATGTGTTACATTATGCTGCATTCCCAAGCAGGGGCAGCCTGTTAGGGCTATTTCTGGGGGCACTGTGGCCTGATGGGTGCTGCTGCAGCACCCCATCACCACCGCCTATTAGATTACTCCCAGCCAAAAGTCACTGGGCACTAGGACCCAGCATCTCTCCATGAAGATGCAATGTGCACCTTCGGCACATGCATGGCTTAGTGCCGTGTCTTTTCTCTTTGCTGCTGCACCACTGAACTGAGGAAGAGGTGCATTAAGAAGCTTGCAGGATGTCCAAGAAGAAAGTAATTTGGAGGGGTCCGGGGAGGGGGTTGGTCCTTGAGGTGACACAGCGGCTGGAGTGACAGGAGGCAGAAGACTGGAGTGACAGGATGATGCAGTGACAAGGGGCTGGAGTAACAGGAGGCTGGAGAGACATGGGGAAGGAGGTTGAAGAGACAAGGAGCAAGAGGCTGGAATGGCAGGGGATAGCAGGATGGAGAGAAATGGAGAAGGAGGCTGAAGTGGCAGAGGGCAGGAGGATGCAGAAACATGGAGAAGGAGGCATAACATAAATCTCTCAATCAGGCCACTGTCTGCCCAGGAATACCCAATTTCTTTAGAAGTTCCCTGTCGTAGAGAAATAACCATATACTGTAGGTAACATGTATTTTATTTAGTACACACAAGTATAGATTTTTTTAAGGGGGGGTGCCAAAAGGACTCTTTTCCCTGGCTCTACTTGGTCTAGAACTGACCCTGTTTCCGAGACTATGGGTATTTACTAGAGTGCATTTCTGTTACCAATCTGGTACATTATCATGTATGCACAATCAGTATTTACAATAAATATATCAGCGCCTGCTAGTGGTGTAAATAATGAATAATAAAGTGCAATCAGTGCAGTAAATAAAACAGAAAGAGGCTTTTCTTGTAGCTTTTACTTCAAACCATTTGTTTGTCCATTCAATGGGTATCATGGGTATCAGGAATAAAAGCAGAACAGGATAAAACCATTGTCTGTACTTTCTTGACTAATGTGTATCTCTACTCTTGTGTAAATCTATTATACATTCACAGGTGCTTCTTAGAGAATAGCCAATCGTAGTTCTCTGCACCCATAGAGTAAGATACTTCAAAGTAGCTTTATATTAAAAACATGTATTCACCAGTGTAACTTACCATTGCACCTTACTGACTACCTGCTGCCACTTTTTATTTTTAGGGAGTGGCTTTAAGTTTAAGTTACTAAAAGGAAATATATGTACTACTTTTCACTTGTTATTGTGTAATAGACATTTAGGCGCCAGGTTTCTTTCTTCTTGATATATATATATATATATATATATATATATATACTGTATAAATATATATACTGTATATATATATAAATCCAAATTAGGATGGCACTCCCATATAGAAACACAGCTACCTGGTGCTCTGTAGGTACCTGTGCTCAGGTCCAAAATAAATCGCAGAGATGGTGGCACTCAGTTCAAGTAATGTCACAGAAGCAGGATTATGAAGTCACCAACATTTAAATACTTTTAATGGATCATCATCAGGGTACAATAAGAAATACATATAAAACTCACCATATATCTCCACCTAATGTGCTTGCCCATGGCTGCAGAGCTGGAGGAAGACGCTCTTCTATGACGTCACCACCATGACCTCGCACCGCACAAACTGGAAGCTCTGAATGCGGAAGCCACAACATCACTGTACACCCACCCCATCAGAGGCTGCCATGGCAACAAGTATAAATATAAATATACATACAAAAAACATCAAGTGCTGCTACAGTTTAAAAACAAGATGGAGATTACTTAAATTAAAGCATTAATGCTGATAAATCTAGATTGTTCTGGTCTTTGAGCATAAATCAATAAAGATAAATTAGTATAGACGCGATATTGGTAGTCAAATATCCCAGACAGACATCCGTAGACAGAGAAACATCACATTCACTCATAGACATATTCTGTATAACCATATCACAGATGTAACAATAGAGAATACTCTGCAATATATCATATAAGCGCAGTGAAGGGAGCAATAGATCAAGGCACCTTATTTACTACTTGGTAACAAAAAACAGTGTAACTCCAAATTTTCATTCAGGCCTATAGGGGAAAGTGTTCCCAGGTGATGAATCCAGTGACATTCATACTGTAATAATTTAAGTGAGTGATTTCCACCCCTCGTAGAGGATGGAATCTGGTCTATTATAATATAGCACAATGCAGATAGATTGTGGCCCACCTGCACAAAGTGCCTCAAACCAGGCTGATCACTGGTGCCTGTGAAATTGCAGCCCTGATGGCTGAGCAATGTAGGGCCATACAGTCTCGTAAAGTGTGGTCCGCCTTCCCCACATAGCTCAACCCACAGGGGCACATAATTGAATAAACAATAAATTTACTTGTACAACTGAGCCTATATTGTATCTGATATCTTTTACCACTCAGGGGATAACTAAATGAATCACCAGTGGACATGTATCTACATGTCAAGAAATTGAGGCACCTAAAGCATCCTTTTTGCTGTCGCAAAAAATTATCTGGTTCTGACTTATTAAAATTGGAGATATTCATGTGTACCACTTAGTCGCGTATATTCCTACCGCAACTGTAGCAGGGAACAATGGTAGTGTCTCCCAATTTTAAGTCATCATCATTTTGGACTATAGACAATAATTTTTTTGTAATGTGTCTGATGTCATTGCTCTTATCATTAAAGTGATTGACCCAAGGAAATCATTTACTGCTAGCTGTCTTATCCCTAGCCTTCAATAGTTGATCTCAGAGATTCAAAAGAGCCTGTTCTTTGGTCTTTAATAGTGCCTATCTGTTGTACCCTCTTTGTAGAAACTTATTCAGTAAGCCATCAATTTTTGCAACTGCATCATCAAGCTCACTACATATTCTCCTAGCTCTAATAAACTGGGAGTATGGTAGCCCTTATTTGAGTGGTTTAGGGTGAAAACTGCTCGCATGTAATATTGAATTCCTATTGGTTGGCTTACTGTATAAGGATGTTGAAATAATTCCTTCATTCTGGCTGATGTGCACAGCAAGAAAATCCACACTGCCATGGTCCATAAAAAATGTAAATTTAACAGGACTCCATGATTTATTGTGTTTTTCAATCAACTCTATAATATATATATATTTAGAGATGGTATTTAGGAACCAGGTTTATTACTTCTTGCTATATATAATATGTAATTAGAGATGTGCACTGACCCCTGCATTTTGGTTTTGGTTCTAATTCATTGTTATTTGTTGGTTTTGCCAAAACCGTTCTCACAGGTTTTGGATCTATATTTTTCCCCCAATATTATAAAAACAGCTAAAATCACATAACATGGGCCCATTTTTGCTCCTATAGTATAATTTATCTAATTTCCAGTCATTTCCAGTAAATTTTGAACACCTCACAGCTCACAGTATTGTTCACCAACATAGGCCAAAGGCTGGCTGGCTAAACTAAGCAACAGAGCAGCAGCACAACACATGCCAGTTATTTCTGTTTGAAAATGATTTGCAAATTAGTCATGTATTAACAATAACCAATCAAACCATCTCCCAAGGGGATGTAATCAGGATGCCGGCGGTCTAAATGCCGACTGACAGAATCCCAAAACTGAAAGCCCGCAATGGGACTAAAGATAGATGTCTAAATACCAACACCTATCATTAGCCTCATATTGAAATCCCACCGGCCAGCATACTGAACTTAGGTTACCTGGGAGTCATGGTGTGTTATTCACAAAGGGGAGGTTTAGGTTAGGGCACTCTCAGGGAACTTAGGGTTAGGCACCCTCCCGGTAGGGTTAGGTTTGGGTGAAGAGAAGGGAGGGTTAGGCACCACCGGAGGGAGGTCAGGGTTAGGCACCCCCCTGGGAAGGTTAGGATTAGGGTGCAGGGAGGGGGGTTAGGGTTAGGCACCATGGGGGAACTAAGGGTTAGGCACCACCCCCCAAGTCTTAGGGTTAGGCACCCCCAAGATAGGGTTAGGGTTATGGGGGGCAGAGGAGAGAGTTAAAGATTCCTATAAGCTTGCATCTGGATCTTGATCTGTCAGGCTTCTCTCATTGGGATTTGAACTGGCACCTTGTAAGCTGTCAGTATTTCATACCCAACCCCTCACAAGTACTTTCAGTAGAAAACAACTTTACACAGAAATTTACAAAGAATCATGGGCATGATTCAGATGCGCTCGCGAGCGCTGAGCGCTCGCAAGCTGGTCAATGGTGCCCTAGTGCGCATGCGCACAATGGAGGGAGCTCCGTCGTGCGCGTGCACGAGACCGGCATAGCGACAGCCAAGCTGTCGCTATGGGTCTTGCACCAAAGGGGGTGTGCTGTCGATGGTGAGTGACAGCATGCCCCCTTTGGTGGGCATGCCAGGGGCGTTGCTGCCCATGGGAATGCCTACCATCTGGGGTTGGCCCCACTGACATCACTAGTGATGTCAGTGGGAGTGCTTTTGGCTCTGATAGAGCCAAAAGCACTCCTGGGCTTGCGGCAGCGAGACCCTACCACAGGGTCTCATCGCAAACCCAATGGTTGCGATGGTCTCGACCATCGTGACCATCTTTTCGGCTGCTCACATAAGCTGTGGGTGGTCACCCACAGCTATGCGAGTGGCCAGGAGGCAGCTCCAATTTTAGGTAGGAGGGCCCTGATTCAGAGCGAGCACTCTGGTCAAAGCGTCCGGCTCTGAATCAGGCCCCATGTGTGGAAAATCATTGCTCAAAAGAAGTAGTAGTTCATAAACTGCAAAGAAAAAAACACTAAACCATGTGTAAAATAGCAACAGCAGACACATGCCCCCAGCACATACCTATTCTCTGTGCCCAATCTGTACCTCCCAACCAGGGGACCTGGGCCACTGATATCTGGCACTCTAGCATAAGTTTGTACAGTTACTACATGCCAAAGCAGCAGGAGGTATCTTATGTAAAAAGACATATACTGCCAGCTTCTCTGATCCAAAGATGCAGCCAGGTCTGTTGTAAGGTTTCCGGGCACCCTAGGCAACATTTCACCAACTACCCTTGCTCCCTCCAATTCATAATATGCCATGCATCAATGTCCCCATTTTATAATATGCACAGCAGTGTCCCAAACTCATAATATATTATATAGAATATGCAACACAGAAAAGCGCTAAAATCATAATGCACCTCAAAACACTGCCACCAATTCATAATATGCTACACAGCTGTGCCACAAATTCTTTATATGTCACTCAGCCATGAATTATGCCATACAATGCCCCAATACACGTGTCAAAAATTCTTTATATGCCATACACTGTGCCCCCACTATATCAGTGCCCCAATACATTTGTATTCTACACATTTGTGCTCCAATATATTATTCAAAAGGAATTGTGTCCACATTAGATAGTTGAAAAATAATTGCAATGTATGATAATAGACCAATATACAGACATGTCACATCCAAATAAATGCTGGACCATACATGATTGTTGGTGGTGCTCTCTGGCATTTTGTAGACATGATCTAGATAAATTAGCTGAGGCAGAAAGACAAAAAAAACTCTTTTTGGGACCTCTTTGACAATAATATCAATAAACAATGAATATAAATTAACATTTAATATTATACCCATAAAAATTACAAGTGAACTGGTAGAAAGTATAAAAGAAGGAAAACAGTTGTCCCAAATAAGTACCTTTGTTAATATCATGTGCAAAAAATGCACTCAACTAGTTGAAAATATATCAATTAGAGTTAGTTGGTTTACCTTATTTCATATTAGTTAGCGTACAGTACATTATGTGGGTTGTAAATACCCAGTAACATTCAGAAGAATATATGCACTGTCACAAAGGCTGTAGTGCCTTACTTATTATCATGTACTCCTAATGGTCTGGTTCAGATGGCCATTCTGAACCCATATGTATTCAGATACAATTGGTCAACATACTGTAGATAATCAGCAAGTGCCAAGGACATGATAATGGGGTTAGTATATACACTCACCCTGCCATGTCTCCTTAGTCTACACACACACTCACCCTGCCAGCACTCATACACACACACACATTCCCCCTGTCAGCACTCATACACACATACACACTAACCCTGTTAGCACTCATACACACACACACTCCCCGTGCCAGCACTCACACACACACACACTCTCCCTGCCAGCACTCATACACACACACAAACACACACTAACCCTGCCAGCACTCATACACACACTCACACACACTAACCTTGCCAGCATTCATACACACACACTGTCACTAACCTGTCAGCCACTCATACATATACACACACTAACCCCCTGTTAGCACGCACATACACACAAAAACCCTGTCAACACTCATGCACACACACTGTCACTAACCTGTCAACACTCATACACACACACCCATTAATTATTTCTCCTCAACAAAAAGGCATAACAGACACCTTACACAACTCCATGCAGCTGCAGCAGCAGTTCCTCGTGTTGCTTAGGGGGGCAGAGCTTCCTATGTGAGTTTCAGGCTGCCAGCTCTGAAGGGAGAGAGGGGAATGCAGGAGAGAGATAGGGCTGCCACTACTACTGCTGAGAGGTGAGATTGCAGTGCCAGGGGACAGGGAGAGATCTGAAGGCTTGCGGGGACTCAAAAAGGCATCCCTTTTTTCTTGGTGGTGCCCTTAGGCAGCTGCCTAAAGCTGCCTATTGGTAGCACCACCCCTAGATGCAGCATTGGATTAACAGATGAACATCGAACAGACAAATAACCCTCATGTTACTCAGGAAGTCTGGTGTTTTCACGCTGCTGGTTCAATTGCTGAATCATGAGGTGTGGGGGTAAACCCTGTTGCTGTAGAGGACCAGGGTATTGAAGGATTATATCCAGTGCATACTATCACAGTTCCTAGTGGTAAATTGGATAGGGATGGTGTAGTGCCTGTACTTAATGTTGCTATACATTGCCCATGAAACAGGTCTGAATTGAGGTCATTCATATCAGATTTTTCAGATCCTAGAAAAGGACCTAACCAAAAGTCAGTGGAAGGAACACCATCATCCCAGATCATATCCCCGAAACACGGGACATAGTTGGCTGTAGTACCGTGAGTAGATATGTGAAGCTGCTGGGGGATGCCCTGGACTTTACTGTGTAATACAGCCTGTACTGGTGCTATCAAAGACAGTCCGATTTCATTAATAATCCACACCCAAGTACAAAAGACTGATATATAGTGTTTTAACCATTGCACACAAACAGAGATATTGCTATTGAGATCACTTTGCTTTCTGCAGGATAGACATTTATATTTATTATTAAGATAACTGTTTTCTGGGACTTTATGTTGCAATTTACAGCAGATCCAAGGTCAAAGAATATCTTCAGTTTGATATCTATGGGATCATTTACTATATGATGTGATTTACATTTAGTAACGAAGCACAATTAATTGTTTTTAGAGATATGTATAAATGTATGTGTAATTTTTATGTATGATTTAACATTTTTTATATATATCTAATATTAAATAGACTATTATTCAGTGTGACCAGCGCTGCAATGTGTTATTAATGTTTCCAAATTAGTTGGAAACATTCTTGACATTTGTTACCTTGCAGTGTACAGAAACTAATTGAAATACAAGATTTGTGTGCACCACTGGAAAAAGACACTTGGAAGCAGGAGGGATGTTGCCAGGAGCCATCAGGACTCTACAAAAATTTACTTGGTAGGCCAGTCGCTAACAAGGCTTAATTTTCAAGCTTAGCAGAAGCAGCACATGGCCTGACTCATCTGGAAAAGGAAGGATGTGTAAGCTGGTAAGAGCATTCTGATGTGCACCTGGCTTCGACAAAGAAGGCTGCTTTATGCATTACGTTTCAGAAAGAACACTGGGAAAGCAATACTGGCAGAACCATCCCACATCTCTTCTGCAGAGAGCCCATTCCAGGTGATACAAATTTACTTTATTCAGTTACCTCAATTAGGAAATTGAAGTATGTATTGTGTGTGTGAACATATTTTCAAATTGGGTTGACGTATATCCTGCAGCAACAAACATGGCTCTGTTTACTACAAAGAAAATAGTTCTGGAGTTTATTTGCAGGTATAGCATCCTAGGAATATTGAAAGAGCCAGGGATATGCCTTTTGTAGGGAATGTTTTTCAAACCATGTGTAGTCTCCTTAGCTTTAATAGTAAAAAGCATACTCCTTATAGACTGCAATCCAGTGGGATAATTGAAAGTATAAATGGAGTAATTAAAAATAAGTTGAGTAAGGTGATGGCTGAGAGAGGGTTAGCATGGCTATATGCATTGCCACTAGTATTACACATTATCAGAATCACCTCTAGAGCACCACTTAACTTGTCACTATTCAAGATACTTTTTGGTAGACAGGACCGGCAGGATGATCTGAACTGTAACAATGAAGTGACTGTCAAATACATTATTGAAATGAGCAAACAATTGAGACAACAACAATAGAAGAGTTTAAAATTTCTCTTACCAGGCATGCCGTGTACTAATTATCATGATATTGAACCTGGAGAATATGTAATGGTTTGAAATTTCTTGCATTCTGGTAGCTTAATAGATCATTGGGAAGGACTGTACAAGGTGTTGATGACTACAACTACATCACAAAAGGTTGCAGAAAGAGACCCCTGGATCTATTACAGTCCTTACTAAAGGGTATTTGAACTGAAGGAGGATTAAGGTCAAAGAGAGGGACAAAATACTTCCACAGCTTGAGACTCTTTTCTGGGAAATCTAAATCTGCATAAAGCAATCAAACCAAAGGAGAAGAATAACATTACAAAATGACAAGCAGCTATCATGGTGGCTACCTCTTCTATCTCGTTCTCTTTGTCTTTTCAAAGAGGACATATTTTTGCTTTTGACATCACGATGGAATGGTCTGGAGGTGGGTCCAGTAGAACTGTTGTGGGATATAGATGAAGAGGTACCTTGAAACAGAACATGGCCTCACTCAACTTATCAATTAAAAAAGGATCCTCAGCCAGGAAGACATTAATGATCACTGCAAGGATTTACTAGCTGTGGAATATTGTATCTGTAAACATTATGGTGATCTATCTGAAATTAAATGTATTATTTGGTGCCAAGAGGATCCTGAGCATTTCCTAAAATTATACCCCAATTAAGTTGGTAAAATACTTAATCAGAGTAATTGCTGAGTATGTTCTCTTATGCCACATGGGGAGGACAATATGGGTCTTATTCATATGCCCCTAAAATAAACTGAAATATTCTTATTACCAGATGGATGATCAACCAAATGTAAATATAATAGAACTAGACCACCACACCTGAAATTTCAATATTATATTACTAGTCCAGTGTTACGCATAAATGTTACAAATACACAAGTACCAGAGTATTGGGAGATATTCTGGCTTAAATGGACTGCTGTTTAATCTGCCAGAGCAGACAGGGAGCAAGTAGATATAGAGGGCATTAAAATAAGAAGAAATAGATCTGATTTTGTGAGTATGGGTTACATGAATGTGCCTAGAATGATACCAACAGGAAGGATATCACTGAGGTATTGTGATGGTGGTTATATAGAGTAAACAAGCTTCCAACAGGTGGCGGTGCTGACAACTGGTAGTTTAGCATGTATTTTATGTCTGACAATTTTGGGATATTCTATGCCTTATATACTCCTGGATGATGTTTATTTCATATTTGGGATGAGAGCATATAAGTGGTTACCCCCAAAATCTGAAAGAGTGTGTTTTCTTGGGAAGGTAATACCAGCTGTATTGATGATGTCCCATGACCAAATAGTAAAGATACACTAAGAATCACTCAAACCATATGTCCACACACCCAACCTAATCATAGACAAATTGAATACATGATTCTATGGCATATCAATTTGTTGTGGCCCTAAGTATAACCAAGACAGCCAGAAGAACTCTTAATTATGGAAACTGTATATGCATACCTTAGCTTCATTGATTGATAACATCACTAATATGTACGATGACAACTTCATGTAAATCGCAAAATAGCTATAAGTATTTAATACAGAATAAATCAATATAGAATGGTATTGAATAAAATATTTAGGTAACAGGTGGATATTGTATTACCTCAGAGGCAAAATTTGGGACAAACTGTTGTACATACATCACAAATGAACCTGATGATCCTAAAGAAGTAAGAAGATATTACCAATGAATAGGAATTTTATTAGGGCTCATAGTGCATAATTTACACAGGTGGGAGAAGACACAGCAAAATGATTCTCTTGGTTGGACCCTGTAAAATAGTTTCAGGGATTTGAGAAATGCCTACATTGGGAAGATGTCTGGCTTTAATTTTGGCAATTATACTGCTTATATACTGTATATTTTTTCAAAAATTATACCCTTTTTATAAGCTGTTTTAGGAGTATATTCAAAAAGACTATCAACCAAATCAATCACCATAGTATAGAAATAGATGCTAGGGTTCAAATAAAGTATCTAACAAAGAACTGGGCAATTTACAATATGATCCTATATTAAAAATATCAAGGGTGATAATTTAATAGACTATCAAACAGTGGATTGTTAAAGTTAAATAAATAAAATTGAAAGAAGTTCAATGGTAAACAACTTTCTGTACATTTAAATAATATTTTATTATTTTATGTATATTTAAATAACCCTTTTCAATGTCACACATTGTCATATAGTATTGTTTAGATTCTTTATGAACATTTCACAATTTCACACATAACACTGTGTAAATATCACACTGTAATTTCATGTATGAAAATATTTAATTTTGTACAGTAAGTGATCACAGATTTGTAAACAGTTGTCTTATTCAAGGTTGCTAGTAGTTACAACATGTTTGTTAACTGCATATGCTACCAGCTGTAAACTGTTAACTGCCACACTGAAAAGCAAGAGGTTACCATAACCCAGAAAGGCAGTTGAAAGCTTGACAAGATGCATTGTTTTTACCTGAAACCTATTGTGTAGTGACCAGTTTTTCTAAACTGTAATGTGTGTTTGCTGTTTATAAATTGTTCTACACTAACCCTGCAGATCATTGTATTCAAAATTGAAGCCTTGTGCTGGTTCCAATCATGCATGCACATTGTATTGACGGTACTCTTTCTATTTCTTTTTGCGAATAAATTAGCTGATTGGACCTCACAATTATTTTACTCTAATAAGTCTCACCAGCCAGATCCTCAGTGATGTATTTTCCTTTTGTTATGATGAATAAGAAGCCACATCCACAGTGTTGCGATTTGGTGTTTGAATTAGTGCCTTGATGCTTTTTGTGTTGAATGGCAGTATGTAGGATGGTCTCTGGAATATTTGTCTATCTTGTATATAGGTCTCTGTATTGCTCCTATTATTCTATTTTCATTTGCTGTGATGCTCTCTGCATTGTATATCAGTTTCTGGTAGTTCTCAGTATTGTTCATCAATCTCTGAGATGCTCCCTGTATTGTGTATAGTTCCATAAATTGCCTGTCATTGTTGTGATTTGATACACATGAAAATCATCATGCCTCCTCAGACACACACATAGAGCACTACTATGCTAATTAAATCAAAACCACTACTATCCACTATGTAACCATACACAGACTCCCCAAAGTGCTATCACATGTCAAAGACTAATTTACAAAATTCCATATTTACATATACTGTATGTTGTATAATGAATAGCACAAGAGGGCCTTTGCAGATCCATTTTGTTTCTTTGTCCAAACTCACATTTAAATGGAAAGTAGTGTTGGCTCTTTAGGGGTGACTCCCTAGGAAACTGTTTATCTACCAGAGTGTACAAGAGATTGTCCATTTATGTATAATTGTGTTCAAGAAAATACACTGACTAAATATGGGGATGCAGCACACCATTAGCATCTCTTGAAGGAATTTAGTTTTGATTTCATTGATGAAGGAAATGGACCAAAAGAGCAAGCTTTGTCTATCTGATGATGTCAGTGGGTGTACAGGGGAGGTATATTACCTGAATATTGTAATAGGGTATAAGTACTGTGTGACAATGTCAATGGTTGTTGGTTTGCTGCATCAACCCTGAGAGACATATTCTCCCAATTAAGGGCTTGATCTATTTATTTCATTAATTAATAAAATGACAAATTATTAAGCATACTGGATTGGAGTCTATATTACTTATTATGGAACAACACCTGGTTAAAGGTAACTTAAACACACACAAGATCACAAGCAAAATGCATTAAAAACACATGAAAACCCAAACTAACATAAATAATACACTTACATATGAAAATGAATACACACAATGACTAATTCATACACTCAAACAGGCAAAAACACAGATCCTATATCATAGCCCCTATAATCAATTGACACCAATTTACACCACACCTTAAAATCATACCACATAGACCAGAGAGTAACTTGAAGTGGTAAGTTCACAAATAGCCATATACACAAAACATCAATCATCTACAATGCCAAAAAACAGGGATTAATAGAATTACATCAACTTTTAAATGTGTTACAATATAAAAAAGATCCACTCCAGGTACTAACAGATTGTCAGCATGAAAATACCTCAACACAAGTCACCAACTTTCAAACACTACAAACACATAAGGAAACTAAAGCTGGTCACACTCAATTATTGTTCCATTTAGTCAACTAGTTGGCTGGATGTATCAATAATTGTTCAATATATGGTACTGAAAGATTAAGAGCTGGTAGCATATAAACACTAAAAAATGGTCAAAAATGGTTGTTCCAAATTGTTAGTTAATCAAACATATTTGATTTACCCAATTCAACCAGCTAATTATCATTAAGTTTAGGTGAAAGTTGGAAGCTTTTCCCTCACCTGAATGATTTTGAGTTCAGAAGTATGTAGGCAAGGTCTGCCGACTTCTGTATATTAAAAAATAAAGAATAATGAATATAAAATTAATGAAAAAAATGCATAGGAGCATTTTTTGGAAGACTCTATTCCTCTGTGGATGCAAGTCCTGGTGCCTGGTGGCCTAGAGCTGGATGGAACCATAGTGGAAGGAACCCAAAACTTTGAGTACCCCCTCTATGGTACTGGTTAGCCAAATTTGTGGTAATCCATATACATTTTTAAAAATTATTTATTTTTCTTTTCATTTTAGCATGCAGAAATAGGCGTACAGTGTAATTTGGATAGAAAAGTTGTTCAATTGGCTGGTCTGAGGAAAATTTGGGGTAGTGCAGAGAGAACAAAGTTTGATCACTTATTTGGTCAGACAAGATGTTCAGTTGGATGAAAACTCAGATAGTCGTTAACACAACACTGCCTACCACACTGCTATCAATGTTACAATCCAATAACATAAGTTATAACACTACCTTCTATGGTATCTTATTCATTTATTAATCTTAAATTCGATATTGTAAGAATAATAAACCTAAAGAAAAGAATATTGACTAAAAGCTATGAAGATTTTTATTTGTTGTGTTTTAAAATGATATCCATTTGTGTCCAGTGACTGGCTGAAAAGGACCCCAGATGATCATTTCAAAAATCACAATTAATTGTGAAAGCTCCTAACTTGATAACCATGCATACAGGTGGTAGATCCATACTGCTGAGTAATGTAGATTTGGTGCAACTGCAGCAATACACATCTGTATGTTCCTAGATAGTTTATGTCTAAGTAGCACCAGCCTAATATTGGATATTTAGGATTGGGAATGGGCAAATAGACTTACTGTATTAGCACATGCACACTGGGCCTGATTCAGAAATGGACACAATGCAGATATTTTCATAGAATGAGTGATTGTTTGCTATTGTGTATCGCAAATGCCATATTGTGCATGGGCAACGATTGCATTGCGATTACTTTCGTACACAGGAGCCACTCACAAAGTGAATTACAGGTAGTCAGTGTTTGATTATTGTAATGAGGGATCGGTTAGAAAACGCAGGCGTGTCTGAACATTTGAATGTTGTTTTGTGGGCATGCATAAATTAGCACTGCATTCTCCAGCATAGCATAAGACCTCTGCATGCCAGAAGAGCTGCAGTGTTTGTAGCTGGTCAGACTTGCCTTACATGCTGTGTGACTGCCTGTTGTGCGTCGATAATACCCATGTTTATACTATTGTACGTTGTTGGATGTATATGAGAAGGTAGCAGTGGGCGTCCTTATGCTCGGCTGTGCTTTTGAAGGCATTAGTATATTAGAAACTGCGATCCGTGAGAGAATACAGTTATGATTGCATTACGGTCTGTCTCTGAATCAGACCCACAGTGACATGTAGGGTTAATACAGTGGTAGTATGCAGCAGTATACAATGTGTGCTCTCTGCTGTGATACATACAGGCTCCTCTCACTCAAAGTAGCATATTAGTGGCTTGATTCAGAGATGTAGCTAATGCTGCCGCAGCTATGAATTTGTACGTTCAGCAGGGGCTGAGCAAAAATATGCAAATGTTGCAGCTACCGGGATTTGTACTGAGACGCCCACCAGCGGCTTTGCAATTTACTGCGTCCAAAGACACAGCTTGGTTGCAGATCAGTCAATTATCATTCTAAATAACTCTATGCAGGATGACTGTGGGAACGAAGATGCCAGAGCCATATCCACTGCATACTGGATCGCAGTCATAGGCAGAGACTTGCACCAAAGACGGTTGTGACAAGCATGCTTTTGAGATGCCACCTCCCATTTGTCGTCCACAAATGGTCCCTGCCTGTCAATTGCTTTTCAAATAAATAATCTCTGTGAGCAACAATGAAAATTAAACTTGATACATGCATAGTACATCTCACACATACTACCAATAATCGCTCAAACTGATTAAACATCGACATTGCATACATCTACGAATTAGGCCCTAGTTCCAGGTGTCACTCTGAAGTCAGTAGGACTCTGACTAGGGACCAGGACAAAGGGCCTGATTCGCTACCATATGCAACTGTGATTACACATGCAATCGGCCGATTATTGCATACTGTGCATGTGTATGCTTTGCAGTGCACATGCGCAAACTAACCATGTAACCATGCAATTGAAGTGACTATACAGACTCATCACAGAGTGATTGACAGGAAGTGCCATTTGTGGGTGGTGACATGGGTATGGTCTGGCAAATGCAGGCATGCCAGTGCATTTCAGTGCCATTGCAGGGGATCCACAGCAATGCCCTACATAGCCTGAGACCTGATAGCATGCATGGAAGTTAGTAATTTTAAGGTCAAAGCTTGTGCAAGTGTGCATGAGGCTGTGATAGTACAAAATTTCACTGATGGTCTTGCACTCTTGATAAAAATTACGGATGTGTGTAAGGTGAGGTGGGCATCCTTATGTAGTACTGCATATAGCGTCGCAATCGCAATGGATTAGCATACTATCGTAGTTGAACTGTGGGAATCGGAAAGCAATGCTGGCTGCTGATTAGCCACCGGATGAAATACAGATGCCAGAAGACCGAAGGCTCTACATGCCGACTGGGTCTGGTAAGTACCCTAACCCTCCCCTGTACACCCTAACCCTCTCTTATTAGTGCCTAACCCTAACCTCCCCCAGTGGTACCTAATCCTAACTCCTCATAGAACTTCTGCTTTGTGTCTCAGTATTTGCAGTTGTATTATCCTTTCTTCTTCTTCTTCTTCTTCTTCTTCGGTAAATGTACTTTTGACTATAAGATTGGTTCCTAGATCTGGCACAAATAATATGTCACAAATAATGAATAACATGTCCTCGGCACTCTTTATAATATTGTCCTGACTTTTGTTGAATCATGTCTTCTATTCATCTGACTGTAACAGGGTTACATTTGTTTAAAGAAGGTTGGGTATGAAATGCCATCAGCCAGGAAGCCGCCTGACTACATACTGATGCTGCAAGCCCGAATGTTGAAGATCCCAACTTGGGCTGGTAAGTACCCTAACCTTCCCATCTCCCCTCTAACCCTAATTTAGTGGTGCCTAACCCTAACCTCTTCCCAGGGGTGCCTAAATCTAACCCCCCCTCCCTACACTCTAAACCTAACCTCCTTAGGTGGTTCCTAACCCTAACCTTCCCCCGGTGGTGCCTGAACCTAACCCCTTCTCCCCGCACCCTAAACCTTACCCTAAGTCCCCTGAGGGTGCCTAAACCTAACCCTCCCCCCATGGCTAAGCGCTACCAGTACTCGGCTTACTTTTGTTTGGAAAGCCATCTGTCTAGATTCTGGTGTTGAGATCTAGATGGGCTTTAGGATTATGACACCTGTCTTGAGCCCCGCATTGGGATTTAGTTACTGGGATTTAGTCAGTCAGCTTCCCGGCCATTGGCATTTTCACCGCATCCTGTTTAAAAACTTAAATAAACTTTGGTTTTAGCTGAAGTGCCTAGTGGCTCCCAAATCCATATACCAACAGACCTTTCAGTGGCTGTCAGCTACATTGAGAACTGAATAATTTATTTTATCATGTTTCAATGAAGAACCATTTGTTTGGGTCTAACTGTATGTCCATTTTGTGACATTTAAAACACTGGTACTTGGGATAAACTTCCTATTGGTTACCTCCTTTATCTAGATTCCTCTTTACTTTCAGACAGGGCTACCATCAGAAATGGTGGGGCCTGGGACTGACACATAGGCAGACCACCCCCCATATCCCCCTCTATACTCCCCACCCAGGTTATTAGATCCAGTCTCTTCCCAGCTTTGTTTCCCCCCACTTCATGCCCCCTGTGGCTATAAGATTCAATCTGTGTCCAGCTGTCCAGCTTTTTTTTCCCCCACTCCACTCCCTTCCCTTCCCCAGTTATTAGATCCAGTCTCTACCCACTGGGCACAGCTTTTTTGCACTTACCTTATTTCCTTGAAGAAAGCTTCAGCTTCTTCTCTTCTTCTCCCCCAGCACTGCAGACGCTGCTCCAGCTCCTCTCGATCAGCGGCTCCTCGGACCTGAGGCTCTCCCTCCAGCGGCGTGACATCATGATGTCATATGCGCTGACTTCAAAGAAGCAAACTTTATTGACCATAGGGGGCCGGCAGGTGTCTGTCATGTATGTTGGTGGAGGAGCAGCCTGAGGGGGCCAACTGCCTCCTCCATTTATTGGGACCAGGTTGGTGGCCAGTAGCTGGGCCCCTTTTCTTCTGTTCAAGAGGTTAGTTTGGGCTGCAGGCTATGCAGTGGCAGTAGATGTGGGCAGGCCCCAGTGGGCCCGCCTCATTCAGCTAGGGTCCAAGCCTGGGACTCCAATCCCAGCAGTCCACCCCTGAAGGTGGCCCTGCTCTCAGACATCTATAACTCGAAAATATATATAAAGACACAAACAATGGAGTTGACAAATTGAATATTTTTCATTTTTACTTTTATTGGATGATTATTGTTAGTATGGTGACAGACCAAGAATGGTTGACAAAACAACACTATAAATATACTCATACAATTCACACTCTTGTGTTCAACTCTCCAGCTCAAAAAATATACCTGGACAGGATTGTGTTAATTCCCGATAGGGACATTGACTTTCCCCATCATAAAAACAATGGAGAGCACACTCAGTAAGCTAAATAATAATACAGAAAAAATATGCAGCCATTCTACCATCACTAGAAAAAACACAGACAAAACAAACAAAAAAAAACTTCAACCAAATATGGAGGGAAGCTGCAATTTCCTTAAGAAAAGAGGGGGAACTGACAGCTTATCACAAATCTGGATTTTAGCATTTCTGACAAGCTCAGACACTCCTTCATTGCTGTATCCAGGCCTATGCAGAAACTTTCAATTTCAATTACCTGATGCACATGAGCAGCTCAGCTGTGTGCTCACCTCGTCTGCTAGACAAATGGCTTTTCACCATCTCCTACTTAAACCTGTTCCTGTGAGCAACCCATTGCCTGAACAACGTGTATCTTCCCAGGATAGTTCTAGGCTCCAGGCTTACTCCTTGTATCTTGTGATCATGCTCTCTCTGACTCTATCAGCTACCATACTTTGTGGAGTTTCACTATTTACCATCTGCTGATGTGTTCCATTACCTGACAGCTCCGCAGCTCCTATGCTACATACAGACCTGCTCCAACCACTTTGTCTTAGCCACCAAGTATAGTGTCTTACATCTGCCGCTGTGTATTGTCACCTTCAGCGCAGCAGCTTCCATACTGCAAACCAAGTTATTACTCCTCAGTCCAGCCATGGTCCTTATTCCATCATACCGCTGGGAAAGTGCATGCAAGTTACCTATTCTGTTTTAATATGTGCTTGGTGGTTGTCCAGGTTATTGGGTTATACTATTGAGCTGACCATGTATTGGTTTCCCTGTGCATGTATTGGTTTCCCTGTGCTTTGTGCTATTGCCATGGGCTGGTTCAGGGAAGAGTGCTGGTTCCACGGCTGGGGTTTAGTGTGCATGATATGGGCTGTACACTGAGGTGTCCAGTAAGCTGTATTACATATCCTGACTCTCAGTTTCTGAGTTCCTCACTGGTTCCAGTTCCAGGTCCTGCATCAGAGCAGTACCAGACTTACAGCTTCCTCAAGTTGTACTCTGACTACATAAGACTCTGATTCCTGTTCAACCTTGTTTCTGGAGTGTATCCCTGGTCTTGCTGGGCTTCACAGGTCACTAGGCAAGGGGTCACCCAGTGGATCTGGTCTGTTCACTCCAATTCCAGTTCAGTATCCATTAATATCACAAGTCTGTGGTTCCTTTACCATAACTAGTATATCCATGCGCAAGCGTTAGACTAAGCCTCCTCATTTCATCTGCACCTCCATTTAGTCCAAAGGTCCAGAACCAGATCTACAGAATATCCAGACCATGACACAGCTGTTTATAAATAAACAACCCCCCCTCCTCAAAAAAAAAAATAAGTGGACAATAGTCATATCCATCAACACTATGTTATAATTTAAAACAGCTACCAGGATGTCTTAAAAGGGGACCATGATTAAGAACCACCTACGGGTTTAATTTTGCTGAAACAGATACCTGGCTTGCACTTCAATTCTTTGGTTTTGAACCTTTTGTTATCAAGGCAGAGTTCTCAGCATATGTCTCTACAGGTTTGCTCTCTTGAAACTACAGCAGCTTGGCCTGGATAATTTCTGTTGATAGGTAAGGATGAGATAAGCCAAAGCTTAAATCAACAAATGAAGACTGCACCTAAATGTGATTGTGTAAGTAAGCTTATATAATTTAAATCTGAATATAAATAAAGACATTAATATATATATATATATATCAAGCTGACACAAAAGAGGTGAATTTAACTCCTTTATTAGAGTCACAGTGCTCTTAGGAGTAAACTAGTGGGTAAATACAGCAGTACAAATGGTTCTGACAGATAAAACAAAACACATTGATATGTCAAAACTGAAATGAGGTGGAGAGGGGGGAGCAGATAGGTATGGATGTGGATATGAAGAGGATGAGGAATGGGGATGGAGAGTAATAGCTTGGGGGGTAGGCCTTCCTTAACCCCCCAAATGTGGCAATGTATAGAAAGTCTCTTGTTAAAAGTATAAAAAGTCCCTGTGAGGCCTCACTTACTTTGTTCTTCTTTCTTCTTGTGTTGAGTTGATCCGGACCCTATTCCAATGAACATCATCCATGTGTTCACCAGCTTGGTCCCTGCAGTCACGCCAGGATACGTGTCACTTCCGGCGCCGGGGTATCGCGAGATACCATGGGCCATCATAGACTGAAGTCCCAGTCACTATCTGCGTACTCTGACTCACCTGATGGTGAGGAGACTTGAAGGTGGATGGATAGGCGGTGTTGGCAGGATTAGGGATTCTCCCAGGGTGGCTGGACGGATGTCTGAGAGGGGTACTCCGAACGCATTGCGGCCATCAGGCATTCTTAAGGGAGTGATGTAAAATTAAATTATATAAGCTTACTTACACAATCACACACAGTCACTGTCTTCATTTGTAGATTTAAGCTTTGGCTTATTTCATCCTTACCTAGCTATAGCTTAGAAGGAAGGGGGTTTCCTTCTACAAGACTTGATGCCCCCTCATTTACTAGAAAATCTAGTAATACCACTGTGATCGCTTGGCACCTCCTCTCTTATCTAATTTCTGTGGATAGTTTCATAGCGTTAGACTCCCAAGTCACTATTTGGAAGTCAAATTTTGGTGTTAGATTCTGCAGCATAGCCATTACAATCTCATTGTCATCCACCTGAGCTATAGACAGCATTTTATCTATGTACAGATTCATGTTCTTGCAGCATTACATTTTGTGCAAGCCTTCTCATTAGGTCCTCATAAGACATCTTTAAGGCTACCCATATCTCATATGCTGATGCTTTCCTGTGGGTGATTGAGTACTCTTGCTACTTCATAGTAGGACTATGATCCCCATTTGTCTATCCACATAATTTGGGTTAGAGGTATCCTTAAAATAGCTAGTAACCTTTCATAATTTTACCCATTTAAGCTATTACTATGGTGAATTTCTTTGTAGCATAATTCTCTGAGCCTGTGAATTAGGCAAAGCTCATATTAGCTCCTCCCTGTGCTCTGCATGTTTCCCTTGTAAATTATGAATAAAGGACTTTTCTGAACTCACAGCTTCCTTTTATTTAGTATTCCTGCAGCTGCCCTTTTCTTCACACACAGGGCCTGATTTAGCAAGGATCACTATTCTGCTAGAACACACGCACCGCAGTTGCTAATATTAGTGGTGAAATGCAAATGTTTGTAATTGCATTACGATCACAGCTTACCGTAAGGATGCCCACTTCCCCTTACAACATAATCGGTAACATCGAGTGACAACGGACCCATATGCACAGTTAAGGCAGGTCTGACCTCACTCAGGAATTGCTAACTTCAGCACATGCTATGAGCCCTAATGCTGTGTATGGCATTGCAGGGGACAATTTATGCAGGCCCCTGTAACGGTGTTGCAACACACTGGCATACCTGTGTTCGCCTGATCACCCCCCAACACCACCTACAAATGGCACTTCCTGTCAAGCACTCTGCTTTGAATTTGCGTAGCCTCTGCAAATGCATTTCCCATCACAATTGCTAGATCGCATATGCGCACTGTGATGCATATGCATGTGCAATGTGATTTAATTGACCGATTGTGTGGGTCTTTGCTACTCTGATCCTTGCTGAATCAGGCCCTCAGTGTGCTGGGCCCATAAACTATTGAAATGAACTCAACTACAGCTAAACAATGTGCTCTCTGTTGTGGAGAAGAGATACAGACACAGGGCCTGATTCAGCAAGGATTGCTGATTTGATCATGGCAGCAGGTGTGTATGCAGTTCTGTGGAAAAATTATGCAAATAAGTGCGATCGCAATGCCAACACAGCACAACATAAAGATGCCCACTTCCCTTTACTCACATCCTTAATACCTTGCAAGTCTGTGAAAAACATTGGTAACATCGTGTACCATTGGAACCTCACGCACAATTAAGGCAGGTCAGACCTGACTCACAAACTGCTAAACTATAACGGCGTTCAAACGCACTGGCATGCCTGCATTTCACCACTATCACCACCCCCAAACAGTATTTCATGTCAATCACTCTGCGATGGGTCTGCTTAGTCACTGAGATCTCAGTCCCTATTGCAATAGATAGTTTCCGCACGCACACTGCATTGCGTATACATGCGCAGAATGCAACAATCGACCGGGAGCGTGCGTTTTTGCACTTGCAATCCTTGCTGAATCAGGCCCACACTCCGCTCACTATGGAGGAAAATGGATGAAGATGCATGGAGAAGCCATGCATGGTTAATAACGCATTAGGTCTGGGTGTGTAGGGACCAGGACACATGGGAGACAGAGGGCCTGATTCAGACCAGCTCGCGAGCGCTGAGCACTCGCAAGCAGGTCGATGTTGGCCCAGTGCGCATGCGCATGATGGAGCCGGCTCAGTCGTGCGCATATGCGAGGCCTGGATAGCGATGGGCAAGCCGTCGCTCTGGGTCTCGTACCAAAGGGAGCATGCTGTCGATGTTGAGTGACAGCACGCCCCCTTTGGTGGGTGGCCCGGGGACGTGGATGGCCAGAAAGCACTCTAGGGCTTGCGGCAACGAGCCAGGAGGCCACTCTAAAAAACCAGAGGGCCGGCCCTGATTCAGAGTGAGCGCTCTGTCAGAGTGTCTGGCTCTGAATCAGGCCCAGAGTGCCTTGCCTATATCAACAGGGTTTTTTAATATTATTAGACTGCTACAGAACAGGAGATCTAATTGCACTGTCAATCCTTGAAGCCTCCTTTACTCTGAGGGTCATTGAGCAAGTTTCTGGCTGTCTGCAAAGCACTTATGGATGATTATAGCATAAAAGAAAACCACACCATTAAGCAGGGACTACTATTACATCTACTTAATCCCACATTAAATTAAACTTTTTTTTCTCATATCATTCTAATTTGTTTTATACTAGTCACCCCACATGGGAGCAATTTCATCTTGCCACAGATCCCTGCATCTCATAACCTATGCCATGTCACCACAGTCCCCGGCATCTCACCACAGCCCCCTGCATCTCACAACAGTCTTCTGCTTCTTACTCCTGCCCTAGTCATCTCACAACAGTCTCTGGTTTTTCTCTACTGTCCTCTGCATTTCACCACAGCATTCTATATTTCATCACAGCCCCTTGCATCTCACCACAGGCCCCAGCTTTTCACTCCTGCATCTTACCACAGCCCACTACATTACACCACCAGCATTGGCATTTTACTACATCCCCCTGCTTCTCACTCTTGCCCCCTGCATCACCAGTGTGCCACCACAACCTCCCCTGCTTGCTGGGGCCCAGCCACTCAGTTGTGCTGGGAAAGGCAGGAGGATCATGGATGAGAGATTTATATTGCAGCTACCTTAAGCATTATCAGCAGCATATCCACAGGGCTGGGGAACCTGTACATATTTATGCAGCCTCTATGCACACCCCTTTCCCTGCTGCTTAACATGCTGATGAACAATGTCCTCTTTGCACAATATAGCCTGTAGTTCCTGGGCTTCCTGTTAAGCTTCCTCACCATGGTGCCCATTTCCAAGAACAGCTCTGACTTCCATGGGATGTGTCTCCTGTTCACCAAGGGTGTGTGGCTGAGTGGGAACATCACGCTGGAGAGGGAACACTTGATGATGGAGGAGTTGTGGTCAGAGTCTGCCTGCTGGTTCAGCATAGAGATGGACAACAGAATCCGATTGCTACTAACCATCAATGATTTTGTTCTGATGGTAGTGTTTTTACCATTTGATGGTGGTGGTCCAATGTTTGCCACCATTGAATGGAAACTATTTGATGGTGTTCCGATGGGTTTTTTAAACTAAAATCCTGATAGCTATGCCTCCCCTGGCTCCTTCCTGGCTTCTGCCTCTGCATCACTGCATCTTCATGGGTTGGTTGGAGGCTGTCTCTCACCCTCTGTCTGCCTCAGATGTGACCCTGCTCAGTACCTGACCCCCTCCATTCTCTAGACCGCTATTTAGCAACAGGGCACATTGCTATCTCTGATTGGCTCTCACAGTCTCAGAGAGCCAAACATTGTGCAGTGCTCAGCCCTGCAGCAACAGTCAGTCAGTCACTCACAGAGCACAACAGACTTTCTGTGACTTGCTTCATTCCAAACCTCAGTTTTAGATGCTCTCTTGCTGTTTCAGCACCTTGGCCAGAGCTTATGCAGTAGCTTGGTGCAAGATTTTTTTCTGTCACTTGCTTATTAAAATTGTCACTGCTCAGCTCCCTTTTAACACAGATGAATAGTTCATACACCTAAACCTTCCTCAACCAATGCTCTATACAAATGTGAAAACCCCATCAAAACTGGTAACTGTATTTTATATATATATATATAGTTATAGAAATTTTTAATAATTATATAAATATTACAATAATTAGAAGGTATTCCCTGCAAGAAAAACAATACCGTCACTTACGCAATATTCTCCCAAAGGATTATTGATATACTGTATTCAGTTTCATATCTCATCACCAAATAAGCTTAAAACAGTTAGAAAACCCCCACACTTGGATATGCCATGGTATGACCACCCAAATCCAAAATATAATCAGCTGTCATACAGTAATTGCCTTTTAAATGTTGGTTTCCGTGCATTATTTAAGTTCACTTTGATTTATTTGTGGTAAAATAGGTATACTGATCCTCTAATATCTTTGTATGTAAAACTACATTTATTTTTTGGGAATCAGGAACATACAGTAACTTGGAACCATGGTCATATATATAATAAGTGCATGGTGTGCAGTGCACGAGAGTCCCTAGTCCGGTGGGAAACCCACCACAAATCCTGCACCCATAGGCTATACTTACCTCTCTGTTGGTGGGCACAGAAATCAATGGGTATATGGCACCAGGAAAATGGCACAACACCGTTTTCACGGAGATCTGCATATCATTTTCAGATGGCGTTGGTTCCTGGAGCCCCACTCCTTCCTATGGAAAGGAGGTCTGGGTTTGCGAAATGGATATCCAATCGGATACCTCCACTTCAGTTTGGATCCCTCAGTAGGATGTCAGGATTTTTGTGCGCATGCATGAACCTATTTCATGCATGCGCACTAACACTGCTGAGTCAGACTTGGCACTGCTAACTACCAAAGTAGCAGTGTTAGAGATTGTGATGACAACCAATACAACTGTCCTCGCATGTGAGCAATGTTGTATTGCTCTAATGTTTTTGCATCCACCGCTGCTACTCACAGCGAGTTGGATACTTAATTATTCAACCACACAGCCCCCAATTATGAATAGGCCCCTTAAACTGCCTCTGCTTGAAACATTTGTACTTCTGTCCTGCAGCACTGTGGAATGCTATTACTCTATATTTGGCAATTTTAATTTACCAAATTGGCTGAAATATAAGAAATTTTACTAACTCTCACTCTCATTAAATTTTATCTGATTATTCTTTTTATAGAAGATGCTTTACTTGTCATTATTTTATATTTGCAAAGTAAAGAAGAACATTTTAGGCATCATTAACAGTACAATGGCAAAGTAGACAATATTGATAAGAAATTGTGTAATAAAAATTCTGGCTGCCTCTTGTATGTACTGTTATTCATGATAAAATCCAAGCCTAATTTTCTGTAAAGATTTTGTATTATTACTCAGAAAGTAAAATAAATTCTGATTTTCTGAGCTGATGCATATTAAGTCTAAAAAAATAAATAAATGAGAAATTCCAAATGAAGAAGCTACTCAGGAAAGCAGATGGATATACACCTACTAAATCAAAGAACACAAATCAATCTTGTGCTCGTAAAATGCAGCACTAAGCAAGTGATTGATTTTTCAAGGTCATGTAAAGGTTATTCACTCAAATTGCAGCACTCTAAAATCAGCATATAGAAGAACATTTGTTTGTGCAAAATCAAGCACTGCAAAGTTTGTGCATTGTGCTCTATCAATTAAGTTGAAAGTGTTAAGACTTTACAATGTACTGTCAGCATATTAAGAACATTTTAGAAACAAAACAATATTTTAACTGTTGTGTATGTACTTTGTTTCAGTTATTTAGCAAGGAAGTAAAAAATAGTCACAGATTCACAAATTAATAAAAAATAGATGTTTTACAGGCCACATAATTATTTAACTTTTTATATAATGTAAATATAGTAGGAAGGAATTCACAATACAATGTCTTTACCTTCTAAATTTAACTTAAATTTCAAATTATTTAGCAAAATATATTGAATATCAAAACCCTAGTCAGTATAGGTGGATGCAAATGATAAAATTATTCCTTTAATTTTAGGCAAGGGAAGTGAACATTGTACCCTGTTAAATAATATCGCAAGGAAATCAGGATAAAAATTTGGATGGCCAAAATCATTCTAATTTCTCCTAATTGCCCACATTTAGGTCTCATTATTCTCATTTGTGGGAGAAGTTTAGATTATTTTATCATAAAGAACCATCACCAAT
This sequence comes from Taudactylus pleione, assembly GCA_031769625.1. Classification (NCBI taxonomy): domain Eukaryota; kingdom Metazoa; phylum Chordata; class Amphibia; order Anura; family Myobatrachidae; genus Taudactylus; species Taudactylus pleione. Next base: position 1,391,688 of record JAUIMM010000213.1, read on the forward strand.
TGGCATTCAAATGCTGTCCACTTACTGAGGAACCTGGCTGATGCATGAACAATTTGCAGTGGTATAAAATACAATTTAATTTCACTGTTTTAAGCATGTTCTCACTACAACTTAATATGTAATTTACATTTTGAGGTTTGAGGTGTGAACCTACTGCCACTTGCAAATGAGGTTCGAGATTATGTTTTAGGTTCAAAATGTGGGATTTTTTGCTTTAAAAGGTTAACATAAACTATATATTGTTGACTGATTTCAATTATTTTTTTTACATCTTTTCAATTACAACAAGACATTATTATGTTTGTGCCCAGTGTTCATATTTCAGATTTGCCTTTTATCTTTCACTTTAGAAATCTGTTCAAATGTAGACATGCTCCAGCCAGTTCCTACGCTTACAAAGTAGCTGAATCACATTCATAATGGTACAAACATGGTTGGACCAACTGGTCAGATTTCTTGAATTTAGCTTGAATTTCTTAGTTGACCAAGTACAATGATTTAAGGAAAATTTCTGAATTTTAGATCTCATTTGAAATACTGGTTCAGGAAATAATTTTTTTTTACCATTTGTGCATCTCCAGTTATCGATTAGGTCAGATCTACGGTTAAATGCAGCTAATATGTAATTTGTGGCAGCTACTATTTTTTTAAAACAATGTTTTTTTATGTTATTGAAGATATATAATGTAGAGAGCAAAGTAAATACAATACAGATAAATGCAGTACCAATACACTGAATCACAACATATAGGTACAATAAAAAAAGGGAATAAGAAAAATAGTAAAGCCAAAGACTGAGGCAAGATAAAATGATGCCAGCCATGAAACTAACAAACATAAAAAAAAGTATTATATAAAGGGGAGATATAGTAACAACTACGGAGAATGAGGGGAGGGTGACAGGGAGGGGGAAACGGATGTAGATGGCTCATAGAATAGAACAAATTAAAATAACCAGAGGGGCGACATAATAACGAAATTGGAATAGGGTGGAAATATTTAGTTAGAGACTAGTTATGGAAAAGGATTGAGATCAATACCACGGAGACCAAATTTTGTGAAGGGGAGCCACTGTATTATTCTTTAAGCTCATAATGTATTCCATAGAAGCTATGGAAGTAATGCATGCTAGGTGGGCCGCTAGTGAGGGAGCTGCCTGGTTCTTCCAGTATTTGGCTTTAAGTGATTTAGCCACATTGCAGATATGGATCACCAGCTTATCTTGTTGTTAACTAGCTGCTGGGACAGGGGCATTCAGGAGCACCACTATGGCGGTGCGTGGAAATGTGACATCTACTATTTTATCAATGTATCACAAATCAGCAATTTGGGACGTCTTACAAAGTCGGCCGTGCAGCCTGGCATCCTGCACTTCTGCTCAGAGGGCTGCCCCTTGCCTGTACAGGGGAACACATAAATTGAAAGAGGATACTCTAGTGTCATCCCCTGTTTTCTGTATCAAAACAGAAAAATTATTGCAGTGTCAGTCTATTTTATAGCAGTACCAGTTGTGAACTCCTCATAAGAGGGATACATTCTTAAATACATTGTTTAAAGTGATTTCAGAATGATGTACAGTAGTGACAAGATTGTTTGTTGATGTTGAATTGGTAAAGACAGGAGGGCGGGAAATGAGTTAAGGATATTTATTTTGTTCATACTGTACTTTTTGTTATTTAAGATTTATGATTCATGGTACAATATGACTTAGGAGTGCTGTAATTCCTTTCACTAAACAAAAGTAGTTTAGGAGAGACATCAAAAATTACAAAATGGATTAAAGAAATTGGAACCATAATAATAGAAAATGCACTCCACAGTAGAGATGTGCGCCGACCCTGGTGTTTTGGTTTTGGTTTTGGATCTGGATCTCCCCTGGTTTTCCATCTGAATCTGGTTTTGGATTTTTTTCCTTCATGTTTTCTTTTCGTGTTTTGGTTCTGGATCTGTATTTTTTTCTTAAAATAACATAAAAACAGCTAAAATCACATAAAATGGGCCTGTTTTTGTTCCTACAGTATAATTAACCTGAATAACATTTATTTCCAGTAATTTCCAATCAATTTTGACCACCTCACAATATTATTTGCTTCCTCTAGTTAAGGCCAAAAGGTTGCATCCAACTAGCTGGCTGGATGCTGGTTGCATCCAGCTAGCTAAGTGACACAGTGGGTGGCACTAACATGTGGCAGTTCAGCTTCTAATTTCCAACACAGATACAGTGTGTTATACAGTGTGGGTTGGATACACCAATAGTGCACTAACTGTGACAGCAGTGTCGGCAGAGCGGGGTTGCTGATGGTGTCCTCAGTACATGGAATGGCAGTGCTGCAGTGCTGGCAGTGTCCTCAGTGAAGGGTACCGGTGATGTTGGCAGTGCGGGGGTGCCAGCGGTGTCTTTAGTGCAGGTTTGCTAGCTGTGTTTGCAGTGCGGTGGTGCCAGTGGTGTCTTTAGTGCAGGTTTGCTGGCTGTGTCGGCAGTGCGGGGTTGCCAGCGGTGTCTTTAGTGCAAGTTTCCTGGATGTGTCGGCAGTGCACGGGTGCCAGAGGTGTCTTTAGTACAGGTTTGCTGGCTGTGTCGGCAGTGCGGGGGTGCCAGTGGTGTCTTTAGTGCAGGTTTGCTGGCTGTGTCAGCAGTGCAGGGGTGCCAGTGGTGTCCTTATTGCAGGTTTGCTGACTGTGTCGGCAGTGCGGGGGTTGCGGGCAGTGTCCTCAGTACATGGAATGGCAGTGCTGCAGTGTTAGCAGTGTTCTCAGTGAAGAGTACTGGTGATGTCGGCAGTGCGGGGGTGCCAGCAGTGTCTTTAGTGCAGGTTTGCTGGCTATGTCGGCAGTGTGGGGGTGCAGCGGTGTCTTAGTGCAGGTTTGCTGGCTGTGTCGGCAGTGCAGGGGTGTTCTCAATGCAGGGTGCTGGCAGTGTCGGCAGAGAGGGGGTGCCAGAGGTGTCCTCAGTGCAGGTTTGCTGACTGTGTCAGCATGCAGGGGTGTTCCCAATGCAGGGTGCTGGCAGTGTCAGCAGAGCGGGGGTGTCAGCGGTATCCTCAGTGCAGGTCTGCTGACTGTGTTGGCAGTGCAGGGGTGCTGGTAGTGGGTCCTCAGTGTGGCAGTGTCGGCTGTGTTGGCAGTGTGGGGGTCGCTGACGGTGTCTTCAGTATGTTGGGCAGCAGTGCAGGAGTGTCGGCAGTAGTGGTGTCGGCAGCGGGGGATGCTGCCAGTGGGGGTGCCGCTGGTGTCGGCAGCGGGGGGTTGGCGGTGTCAGGCAGCAGGGGATTGCAGGTGCCATCTTCTTTTAATCCTTTGTGCTGTTTTCAATGGGCTTAACGCTAATTGGCTGAGAGCCATGACAGATGGGTCTCTCAGCCAATCAGTGTTAAGCCCGCTCAAAACAAAACCTTGTGACTCGACAGAGGGGTCACGAGGTTTTGCCTTGGGTCAGGGATCCAGGGCAGGCAGGGAGATCCAAGCTGCACTTGGAACGCCCCGGATCCCCGAAATTCGGATGGGTTCAGATCTCTGAGATCCGAACCCACTCATCTCTACTCCACAGGAATAAAAACACCAACCACATTCTGGACACATAAATCTAAACTCTTTATCTGTGGAGAGACAAAATGTCAGTTAGGGAACCTCTAATTGAATATAAACCAGCAACTCCAAGAATAATAAGAGTTTACTAACCATTTAATAGAACAAATGTGGACAATCGCCAGGGGCAATATGGAGAGTTTATCATTAAATACAGAGACCACTTCTACACAGAGACAGCAACTAATAACTCTAATATAGGAAAAGATATTACACAAAAAAAAGGAAAAAAACATTGATGGAGCTCATGTAAAGAATAAAATACAGGAACAAGAAACTTTGAGATGAACACAGACACTGAATATGACCATTTTGTAGATCTGATCTACCACTACAAAATTTAAACCAGTATTGGAAAAACACTAATACAATAAGAACAGCCCAGGTTCTCAGAAAAAGAAGAAAATAAATTCAAAACAAAGCAAGGACCACCAGAAGGAAGTAAAGTCCAGCAGACCTAAAGGAGGAACAAGATATAAAACCAGAGAAAATATTTAACAAAAATAATTTTATGCTAGGTACACCACAGATTACCAAATTTGACTTCCTTCTCCCAGTATCTGGATATGAAGTCATGGCCCTAATCTGTTCCTCTCCCCCTTTCATCTCCCACTTCACCCTACCACCACCTCAGCTCTTTCTCTCCCATTGCATGTTACCATCTTGCCCACCTCTTCAATCTTTCTCTCATCAGACATTGTTCCTTCTGCATTCAAGCAGGTTATTGTCTCCCCCATTCTTAAAAAACCCTCCCTTGATCCTGACACTCTCTCTAACTACCACCCAATCTCTCTCCTCCACTTTGCCTCCAAGCTCCTTGAGCGGAATGTACCACCTTTCTTTCTTCCCACTCCATGCTTGACCTCAGCCTGGCTTATATCCTCTCCACTCAACATACACTGCCATACCTAAAGTCAACAATGACCTTCTTGCTGCCAAATCCAAGGGCTAATAATCTCTGCTCAATCTCCTTGACCTCTCATCTGCTTTTCGCATCATGGACCACCCTCTCCTCATCTCTTCATGCAAATCCTTCACTCCCTATGTCTGCATGATACTGCCAACTCCTGGCTATCCTCCTACCTCTCTTACTATTCTAGCTCTATATCCTCTGATGAGTACACTTCTACCACACTTCTACAACCAGTAGGGTCTGTTCTTGGACCTTTTTTATTCTCCTTTTACACATCTTAAATATGTGAGCTTTTCGTATGATGATACTCAGATCTATGTCTCCTCTCCTGACCCGTCCCCTCTCTCCTCACTCATATCTCCAGCTGTGACTCAGCTATTTCCTCCTGGATGTCTCAGTGCTTACTTTACTTAACATGTCTAAAGCTGAATTGCTAAACTTCCCATTACCACCTTTTCTACCCCACAAGGATATTGTCTTGTTGTTATTATATACTCCCCTCTCTCTTTCAAACCACACATTCAGTACCTTACCCAGTCCTGTCATTTTCATTTCAGAAAAATCTCCATGATCAGACCCTTTCTCACATTTCTTGACTGGTCCACTGTAACCTCCTCTTATCTGGCAACTTGCACTCCAAACACATTACAGAACATCTGTCTCCACTTTCCTACTGCTCCACTGGCTCCTCTTCTTCTTCAGAACCCAATTCAAACTCCTCACACTCACTTACAAAGTCCTCACCTGATCCCCTCCTATTTACCTCTAGACTGTTCCATGCCCCTGGCTAACTTACTCTCCCCTCTTTGTCACCACTGTCTGCCAATCTCCTTTAGACTGTAAACTTTCACAAGCAAGACCCTCATGCACTTTTCCTTCACTCAATTATACATCCTCCCCACTGCCAAAAACAGCACAAACACCTTTGGAATTGGCTGCTCCACTGCTTATTTGGGTTTTATAACTGGTGCTGCAACAATGTTTCTAAACTTTGTCCATGTTCTGCTATTTTTTGTACTGTAAGATACTTTTTATCATTTTGTTCATATGGGTTCTGTTTATGTACTTTGTAATGTGCTGTGGATCCCTTGTTATACATTGTGAATGAAAGATAATAATAATAATGAAGGAACAAAGGAAAATTAATTGATATCCACACATATCAATCTGTTATCTGTCTAAACTCTGTATTTTATATCTATACAATTATATTTGAATTGGGGGTGCTGTCACCAGACAAATGGTAATATTTACCTATACATACACATATACAAGATAGAGAGAATTGTGTCTTAGATGTGGAGCACAATATTCAATTGTTATGTAAATAAAATTTAAATCTTTATTGGATATACATTAAAAATGTACCATTCTGGAACAGGGATCAGTGAAATAAGGTTTAAAATTATGAAAGAAGTATGTATAAAGTAAGAAATGTGTAATAAGATCAAGGATTATTCTCGCTGTGTGTCCTCATTCTTTATTTATTTGATATATTAGTGTTTTGATGCTATAGAGCATTATACTACACAAATGATAATAGAGAGACAATTCAACTGGATCCAAATGGTAATATGTGGCATATAATTGCCTGATCAGTTAGTATAGTGTTAACAAATATCAATTATATCTGGTTGGTTATTATTTCGGAGACTTGTATAGATATACACTGTAGTTAGTATTGCTCCATTTTAATTCAACCTCTCATAATGATACTATATCTCTGTATATTTAATCTCAATTGCAATTCTACCTAAGTATACCATATTTAATTTGCCAATTCCATTATTTATAGTAACCCCTTGTGTTAATACATGTGCATGTGTCATATCTGCGTTATAGATAGGAATAGTCCTGATCCCATAGTTTTAATGGCGTGTATCAGTTCCACCCTTCATGCTCAAAGATGATATTATACAGCCTTCCTTATTAGGTCACTGACTGTGTATTAGGGGTGAGCGGGTTCAGATGTCTGAAATCCGAACCCCCCTGAGCCCCCCCGATCCGAGGCAGATCCGAGTCAGGCTCGACTTTTCCCGCCTGACTCGGATCGGAAATCGAGGCAAAACGTCATCAACCCGCCTTCCGAGTCTTGCGGGTTTTGGAACCTATATAAGGTACCCGCGTCGGCACCATTTTCTCACTCGGCTGTGGACAGTGAAGAGGGAGGGTGAGAGTTAGGGCTGGCTGGGGTGTGTAGTGTAGTGTAGTGCAGAGTAGTGTTGTGCTGTGCTGTGCTGCGCTGTGCTGCTGTTGTCCACTACTTCAAAGTCCATAGGGGCTGGCTGTGTTGTGCTGTGCTGCTGTTGTTAATAGGGGCTGTGTCCACTACTTCAAAGTCCATAGGGGCTGGCTGGACTGTGTTGTGCAGTCAGTTCTCCATAGGGGCTGTGTCCACTCCAAAGTCCTGTGCAGTGTCCCAGTCCTAAAGGGGTGCTGTAGTGTTGTCCAGGGGGTGCTCTGTCCATCAGGGGTGCTCCCCCCAAGTGCTAAAAAAATTATATTTTTTGTGTGTTTGTGAATTGTGTGCACAGTAGCCGCACGTGCATCAACAAAGTAGTGCCAAGTGTGCGCCTGTGTCATAAGTAAAGGGCTGGCTGGCTTGACCGTTAAAGGGTGCTGTAACCCCTAAAGTACACTCCAGTCCAAACCAAAAAAAAAATTATTTTGTGTTTGTGAATTGTGTGCGCAGTAGCCGCACGTGCATCAACAAAGTAGTACCAAGCATGCGCCTGTGTCATAAGTAAAGGGCCGGCTGGCTTGACCGTTAAAGGGTGCTGTAACCCCCAAAGTACACTCCAAACCAAAAAAATATATATTTTCTGTGTTTGTGAATTGTGTGCACTGTGGCTGCATGTGCATCAACAAAGGAGCAGCGCCAAGCGTGCGCCTGTGTCCCATAAGTAAAGAGCCGGCTGGCTCATTTCTTAAAGGGTGGTGTAACCCACAAAGTGCACTACTCTCCATCAAAAATAAAAAAATATTTTCTGTGTTTGTGTGCGCTTTAGCCGCACGTATATATCAATATAACATAAATGGAGGACCAAACTTTCTCCGATAAAAATAAAATAGGGAAAGATCAAGAACCACTTCCTCCTAGTGCTGTTGCTGCTACTGGGAGTTGTTCATCATCCCAGAGAGGAAGTAGGAACATCACTACTTTTACTAAACAATTGACCCTCCAACAGTCCCTAGCGATGAGGATGAAGTACGACAGCAGTCATCCTGAAGCAAAACGTATAACTGAGGCCTTGACTGCTATGTTGGTGTTAGACATGCGTCCGGTATCCGCCATTAGTGCAGTGGGATTTAGACAATTGATGGAGGTAGTGTGTCCCCGGTTCCAAATCCCGTCTAGATTCCACCTGCATCCTCAAAGCAGCAGCGACAAACGTGCATCTGTCTGTTAAAGGGTGGTGACACCCTCAAAGTGTGCTACACAAACAATAAAAATATTGTTCTTTTTTTTTTGGTCTTTGTGAAATGTGTGGGCTGTAGCTGCACCTGCATCCTTAAAGCAGCAGCGACAAGCGTGCGTCTGTCTGTTAAAGGGTGGTGACACCCTCAAAGTGTGCTACACAAACAATAAAAATATTGTTCTTTTTTTTCTGTCTTTGTGAAATGTGTGGGCTGTAGCCGCACCAGCATCCTTAAAGCAGCAGCGACATGCGTGCGTTTGTCTGTTAAAGGGTGGTGACACCCTCAAAGTGTGCTACACAAACAATAAAAATATTGTTCTTTTTTTTTCTGTCTTTGTGAATTGTGTGGGCTGTAGCCGCACCTGCATCCTTAAAGCAGCAGCGACAAGCGTGCATCTGTCTGTTAAAGGGTGGTGACACCCTCAAAGTGTGCTACACAAACAATAAAAATATTGTTCTTTTTTTTTTCTGTCTTTGTGAATTGTGTGGGCTGTAGCCGCACTTGCATCCTCAAAGCAGCAGCGACAAACGTGCGTCTGTCTGTTAAAGGGTGGTGACACCCTCAAAGTGTGCTACACAAACAATAAAAATATTCTTCTTTTTTTTCTGTCTTTGTGAATTGTGTGGGCTGTAGCTGCACTTGCATCCTCAAAGCAGCAGCGACAAGCGTGTGTCTGACTGTTAAAAGATTACATTGGTGACAGCATCCAAGAAGGCATGTCAGACAGTCTGTACCTGTACTGGCAGGAAAAAGAAGCAATTTGGAGGTCCCTGTACAAACTGGCTCTATTTTACCTGAGTTGCCCCCCCTCCTGTGTGTACTCCGAAAGAGTGTTTAGTGCAGCCGGGAACCTTGTCAGCGAAAGGCGTAGGAGGTTGCTTCCACAAAATGTGGAGAAGATGATGTTCATAAAATGAATTATCAACTCTTCCAGGGAGACCAGCCTCCAGAACGTACAGAGGGACCTGTGGTTGTGGATTCCAGCGGGGATGAATTAATACTCTGTGAGGATGAGGATGTACACACTGAAGAGGGTGAGGAATCGGTGGATGAGGAGGATGAGGACGACATCTTGCCTCTGTAGAGCCAGTTTGTGCAGGGACAGATTAATTGCCAGCTTGTTTTGTGGGGGCCCAAACGAACCAATCATTTCAGCCACAGTTGTGTGGCAGACCCTGGCGCTGAAATGATTGGTTTGTGAAAGTGTGCATGTCCTGTTTATACAACATAAGGGTGGGTGGGAGGGCCCAAGGACAATTCCATCTTGCACCTCTTTTTTTTCTTTGCATTATGTACAGTTTGGAGCCTAGTTTTTCAAACTGCCATCCTTTCTACCACTGCAGTATCACTCCTAGATGGGTCACGTGTTTGTGCCACCCACTCGTGTCGCTTAGCATAGTCATCCAGCTGCCTCGGTGCAACCTTTTGGACATAAAAACACTATTGTGAGGTGTGAGGTGTTCAGAATAGACTGGAAATGAGTGGAAATTAAGGTTATTGAGGTCAATAATAGCATAGGAGCAGAAAAACCTACAAATTCTGTGATTTTAGCTGTTTTTATGCTTTTTTTCAAAAAAATACAGATCCAAAACACAAAACCCAGAACCCAAAACACGGAAGGGTGGTTTCGGCAAAACCAATCCAGATCCAAAACACGAAGAAAGATCCAGATCCAAAACTAAAACACAAACCACGAAAAGTGGCCGGTGCACACCCCTACTGTGTATAGTTAATACTTGGCTAATGCACATTCAGACCGAAGTCTGTAACTACTGTATAGTGAGATAGTTTAGTATCAGTAAATCTTGATATTGTTTCACACTAATACACAATGTATCTATTGATCATTCTCTATTGTATTCTATTTATATTGTCTCTCTTATTATTCATTATTCACTTTAAATAATAGATCTCAATCTGCAGCTATTAGGGGCTCTTTTCATATAACCCTTATTCATTCAGCTGTGGTCTGTGTATTTCAAGGAGATATATTTGGCAACAATGTTGCTGTTGTCAATTAGGCTATGACTCGTGTAGCACAAAAGTTCCGGGCTGATTACACATATTACATGGAGGTGGATTTCACTTTACCACCCTGCTATTATAATATACATATCAAATTAGATTACAACATCATAAATAATTCTCTGAGGCACACACAGCCAGTGTACTGATGCACGTTTTGCTGTTGTGAATTTTGTCATTGCAAGCCGATTGCCTCTACAGCCTCAAACTTTATTCATACAAGAGGACCAATCATGTCAAGTCCCATGGTCACGTGATAATTGGGACCAATCAGGTATCACCTTTCATTCTTGTTTAGAGCTCCATGTCTCAGCCAGTAGTAGCTCCTATTCCTCAGACCATGGACGGAGGGTGTGTTCCCTTCCACCAATCACATTGCAGTCCATTCTGACTGAACATCTCTGTCATTCTGAATGAGGTAAGTAAATAATCTCAAGAACACATAGTAATAATAGCACTGTAATCATATGTTAAGTGTTTTCATCCTCGCACAAATGGATGTGAAAAAAAGGAGAAAGGGAAGAGAATATGATTTAAACTTTAATTAACTAATAAATTCTTAAATATTATTTATGTGGACATAAGAAATATTATGACAGTTTTCCATTTACAGTTCTTGGGTATATATACTTTTCAAGTATACAATTTTAATCATCTCACATCCTAGCTAATATACAAACTATATTTAATGTGCATTAGAACTCAGGTTATTAATTTATAATTATCTAAAGATCAGTGAATAAATAAATAAATTATCTAAACATTAATTAATAAGGTGAATCAATTTCTTCATCAACATTTCTTGATACACTCAAAAACACGTGATCCATGAATTTATTAAATATAGTTAGTTTATCACACCTAGGTTATTAGCGCAGGGACCTATATATTATGTAGAAATATTATTTGGTGATTGTGAATATGTAGTCTTCTATGGGAAATTTCAATCCATATTTATAATAAAGAAAATAGTCATAATAAATTTTTCTTAAAATAGTGATTTTAGGTGGTTGAAAGTGAGTGGTATATTATGTAACAACTGCAACCTATATCCATAATTCATGTGTGTATGTAGTATATACTATAAGTGCTACTATAGTGAAGATCATACTTCAGAAATAAATATAGTGAAAGAGTGAAAGTGATTCATATACAATCAAAACAGAACAAATGTGGATCAGGATTTTAACAAATATGCACATATATTAGTATTATATCCTATAGCCTCCTTAGCATAATTATTATTAATGGGTATACTTATTATACTCATTAATCTATTTCTCCTAAAGGGATAAATTTACCCTCTTTAATATTAATATTCACATATTCTCATTAATCTTCATCTCATACTATGGGTCTGGATCAATTACCGCATGTCAAAGAAATACAAGCTAAGTAACATGTATCTTGAATGTTCAAAATATTTCAAACAGAAATATAATATAATATATATTAAATTATCTGTTCCCACATATGAGTCTAGAGACTAACCTTCTCTTTGAGGATTAGGATCTAGATTCTGTCTTTATCTCCCTTTGTGATTCTGGATCAATTTCCACATGTCAGGAACCTCCTAGTAAGTATAATATATTCTTAATATTACCAATATTTTGGACACGGGCATAGTATGATGCATGGTGCGTTATACATTCCAAAATGTAGATTAGAGGACCAAAAAATAATCTCTTTATGTCAAAAGATTGATTATATCTACACTCTTCAAAGAAATAGAATATTACTGTTATTCTTATTACATATGTGTATATGTGTTCTTGATGTCTTTCCCACGTATTTTTTGCCACCTGGACACTCTAGATGCTATACTGTTCCTACTGTGGTACAATTGATATAATAAGAAATGGACAATCCATAATTAGATTTCTCATAAAACCACTGTTTGCATATCATATACCTACAAGTACATACAAAAGATCCTTTTCTATAGTGGTTTCTCGACTGTGGTTAGGTGACTATGAACTAGTCTATCTTTGATATTACGTGACCTTCTCCAACTAGTTTGTATTCTTAGAGGTAAAATTGTGGCAAGGTCAGTATCAGTTGAAAGTACTGACCAGTGTTTCTGGAGAATATCACTTATTTCTCTCCAGCAGACATTAAAAGTCCCAATAAATCTCACCGTATCTTCTGTATGCTGTTTTATTTTTTGGTTTCAAAAGTGAATCCCTTGAATATTTTTTAGTTTCTCTGGTCACTTTTATAATCAATTTGTTGCTGTACCTCCTATCTTTGAGTCTTTCACATAGTTTTTCTTGTCTGATTTTACATGACTCCATAGTAGAACAATTTCTTTTGGTATAAGGCATTTCTCCTTTTGGGATCGCTCAAATGGTGGCATATACTGTAGATGGGAACTAGTGGAATGTAAAATGCTATTTGTCGCCAGATTTTTTCTTAACATATCAGTGGTAATGCGACCATGTTCCCCAATCCATATTGTCAAATCCAGAAAATGTATTTCTTCTTGACTCATGATGTGGGTCAATTTTAAATTGAGGTTGTTTATGTTCAGAATTGAGATAAATTCTTCTAGATTCCCTCTGTCACCTTCTCATAGCATCCATATAACGTAGATAGATTAGTATATTGTTCATGTATTTTTCATAACATTCACTAAAGACCACCTCCCTCTCCCACCACACCAGGTAGAGGTTATCATAGGTGGGGGCACACACTGTCCCCATTGCTGTCCCATGTTACTTACCTTGTGGTTCTTTGACATGCGATAATTGATCCAGAACCATAGTATGAGATGAAGATTAATGAGAATATGTGACTATTATTATTAAAGAAGATAAATTTATTCCTTTAGGAGAAATAGATTATTATAACAAGAAATGGACAATCCATAATTATATCACTTGTACCACAGTAGAAACAGTATATCATGTAGAGTGTCCATATGGCAAAAATATGTGGGAAAGACATCAAGACCACTAAAGACAAAAATCTTAGAACATGTCGGAACAATCCGGAATACTACTCAAGATATAGGAAGATTCAAAACCCTGACATCAATAGCCAGACGTTTTTACACAAGTCATGACCGTAATCTCAATCTTTTGAAAGCATTTTTATGAAACATGTTCAAATGGGGATGCATGGAGGAAATGTTGATGAAGAACTACTGAAAACTGAAGCCAAAATGATTTTCCTAATGGATAGTTTACACCCTAATGGGATTAACAACAATAACAGTTATATACAATTTCTTTGAGGATCCTAGATATACTCAATCTCTTGATCCAATGAGAGAATTTTAGTTTCCAAACTGGCATATATAAATGCATAATTAATTATGCATCATACCAGGTTTGTATTGGAGAGAATGGTGTGTCTATCTGTTAGTGCAACATTTAGTTAATTAATATAATATAAAGTATATAGATGATGTATAATTGATTCAGGTTTATCAAATGCATAGAAACATGTATGTAGCAATTAAAATGTAAAGTAGAGCAGTGTCATACAGGAAAATTGGATAAATAATATGCAATAAATATTAAAAACAAATAAAATTGGATAGTGACATGCAGTAATATATATATATATATATATATATATATAAATAAACAAGTAATTGTCTGAATATAATATACAACATTAAATACTCCGTAGAATCAGTGAGTGAGTTAGGTAGTCCTTAAAAATATCTCACAGTATATCAAAATTGTATTGGTAACTTGCCACAGTTGTAGCAAGTGGCAGCTCGTCAGCTATATTGATAAATACAATGTTGCAGTAAGTTTTGTTTAAGGTGCGCGCACCTCCTACCTCCTCATGTTGTTGGTGTAAGTCTTTGTTGCAGGAGTGGCACATCCATGTGCCTGTGTTATTGTGGAGCCTCCGGATCTTTGATTTGTTTTCCAGTCCACTGTCGCTGCCTGGGTAGCTGCCTCTGGTGGAGGGTGGCAGCCACTGTGGTGGGCATTCCAGGGGTGAGCGTGCACGCTGGTTCACCGCCGGTGTGGCTTTCTCTGTAATCCATGCAGCAAGTATGAGGGGGGCGTGGCCAATGCATTTCACCTGCTTGATACTGTGCGGGTTTCGTCAGGGCTGTGGTGTCCATTTGTTTGTGTTTTAACCTCTATTTAAATGCATATTAACTACTCCTTGTTTGGTCTTAGAGGTGCAGGCTGAGATTGATCTATAGTGATAGAATCCTTAGTACTAATTGCATGATAAGTGTCATTACAGCTCACAGTTGTTTAATATTGTGACTGTTATTGAAGGCATCGATGATGCCGATAGCAGCATGTTTATATATATATATATAGGGCTAAACAAAAATGTTCATATTGATAATTAATTAGCATACAGAAAAGGAGTGTACAGGTTGAGTCTCCCATATCCAAATATTCCAAAATACGGAATATTCCGAAATACGGAATATTTTTAGCATGACTGAGAAAGTGAAACCTTTGTGTTCTGATGGTTTAATGTACACAAACTTTGTTTAAAGCACAAATTATTAAAAATAGTGTATAACATAACCTTCAGGCTGTGTTTATAAGGTGTATATGAAACATAAATGAATTTCATGTATTTAAGCACACTTTTTTTGATGCACAAAATTATAAAAAATATAGTATAAAATGACCTTCAGGCTATGTGTATAAGATGTATATAACACATAAATGCATTCTGTGTTTAGATGTGGGTCCCATTCCCAAGATATTTCATTATTTTATGCAAATATTCCAAAATACGGAATATTCTGTTATCCAAAATACCCCAGGTCCCAAGCATTTTGGATATGGGAGACTCAACCTGTATTGGATTCCAAAATATGTGTACAGAAAAATAGAAATGTAGTACTTTCGTCACTTAAGTGAATGCAGAGTATCAATGTTACGGTGTCGCCTTATCGATTGGGTGCCACCATTGATTAGGAGAGGTGATCGTACTAAACGACTCCACCAAAGAGAAAGATTTTGGATTAGTAAGCTTGACACTGTGGCACCAAGGGGTCTAAATGAGACCAATCATTTGTCTGTGTTTTTACCCTAATGCTCGTTTCCTTTGAGGTTTTTTATGTTATCTATATTGTTTTGCTCGACTCATAATTCGTATTTTCACTTATACCACTTTAGTATTTTCTTATTTTTTACTTTTTATTTTCCTTTTCTGTTTGCTGTATAGTTTATCATTTGTTTATTTATTGTAATATATTTATGTTTTTCACAGTTACACTATTATATTTTTGCCATCAATTTTGCGTAGCTATATTCCTATGCTCTGTTGCCTTATGATTCTGGTAATTTGATATTATTCAAATGTTATTGTGTACATTCTTTCTTTGCAATTTACCCCAGGGTCCTTTTGTATATGACATGCTCCTTGTATATGCCACACTCTCTGCTTTAAACTCATGCCATATTGGCTCTAGCTTTAACCAGCTCACTGCCTTGAAGGCTAATATCTTCGTTGCCTTGATTACGCATCCAGGGTGCGCACGCAGCCATGTGTGAACCACAGGGCATGATGCGCGTCACCCATGGATGCTAGGTGTGTGTCAAGCTGAGCGCACCAGTGATGGAGCGTCAGCGTGCTGCGCCGCATGGGCGGCACCATGCGGTATGGATGGCTGGTACCTTAGTTGGTCCCTCACGCCCACCGTACTCTATGGTGCTTTTTGTTGCCCTTATCCTCCACACCTTGGTAAGTGGCTGGCTATTCATTTTCTTGATTGCTGATTGATTATTGGTCACGAGTGTGTAAGCTATATAACGGGGCCCTGGGAGACTGCATTATGTACTATACGATGTGCTCAGCTGGTTTGTGACTTTTTTGGACCCATGCTGTATTATGATCTCTGGATTGCTGTACCCTGAAAATGGCCCTTGTTTGGACCGAAACGTCGGTAATTCCACATATGTAGCAACCTTGAACTACTAACCTGCTGCCTTAATTAAATAAGTTGATCTTCTATTTTGGTGAGTGCCCTCATTCCATGTTCTTTTGTGTGTGGTATCGGAATATATGATTGATCTGGCCTTTTGACCTGAGGAGCAGCACCCCTGATACATTGTTTGCCCTATATGATGATGTGAGTGCAGATATGAACTGTTATTTTATATATATATATATATATATATATATATGGGTGTGGTCCTGTCTCTTTAAGGCAGGACCCAGTTTTCTGTTTAAAATGTATGCAAGCTTGAGACCAAGATGGCAGATCAAGTTCATTTTTCTGAGAATCAGTGTAGGGACTGGCTAGATGGGAATGACCGTGAAGCGGTGGCCAGCTTAACAAATTATTGCAATATTTTGGAACCAACATTCCCTATGTTCAAAGGAGTTGCAGTTTGAAAAGCATGTGAGTGCCGAGTTTGTATGATATTTTTATGTAGATGGTGTGGTCACATACCAAGGGCACCCCAGATGGTCGAGTGCCGTGGATTGAGCCTGTCATTTATATATATGGGTATATATATATATGTATATATACATATATATATATATATATATATGGGTAAACAAAAATTAGCATATTGATAATTAATTAGCATACAGAAAAGGAGTGTATTGGATTCCAAAATATGTGTACAGAAAAATAGAAATGTAGTACTTTCATCACTTAAGTGAATGCAGAGTATATATGCAGCAGGCTGAAAATTAGGTAATGGTGATGATAATTAATATGGGACTATGGTGAAGTAAAATAGGTATGGTAGGGAAGTTATCTTGTGGTGTAGAGGTATTCCAGATGTTTATGACAGTAGGGAGTAGTCTTTAGGACATCATTCATCTTGCAGTTTAGGAAATGAATCGAGGTTATTTTTTTCAGTTGAATTGAATTGGCCCCCGGGATGCTATTGAACCAGTTTTTGTGGTGATTGCTTGTTGGAGGTATGAATCGATGACAATCTACAGATTTGGTGTAAGTTTTTTCTGGATTTTCTCATCTTCAATATATATAGGTAGAACTAGAAAATTTATGGATTGTGTGGTGGATGCAGTAAATTCTAGATGTTTTTCATTTTGATTGATATATTTCACAAATAGGTTGAACACTTCAATTCAAATTGTCCAGAAACACTGGCACCTACTAATGAAAGACAACTCCTTACAGGATATCATCCCAAAGAAACCACAATTCATATATAAAAAGGCACAAAATATTAAACAGAAATTAGTGAGGAACCACTTCCTGCAAGAAGGAAAAAATTACCCAAAAGAAGGAACTTGGCTAGGAGAAAGAAACCCAGGGTTCTATCATTGCAACATATGTGTAGCATGCTAGGCAACCAAACATATAGGAACTGTTCCTACAACAGAAATAACATCCAAATTCACTGGTACTACATACAAAATCAGAGATACAATGACCTGCGACACAAGAGGGGTAATATATGTAATCACTTGCCTGTGCGGCCTGCAATACGTAGGTAGAACAGCCTGAAAATTAAGCCTATGCATGGGAGAACATATAAGAAATATTAAACATAAATTGGACTCATACAGTGTATCTGAAAACTTCAGCAAAAAAGACAATGGAGATCCGAACCTTCTAACCTGTAAAGCAATAAAGAAAGTCAAAGCATCATGGAGAGGTGGTAACTATCTAAGATCCATGTCGCAAGAAGAAACTGTCGCAAAAAGGTCTGAATATAGATTTTGAATTCTCCGAATTCCTGAGACAATGAGTCCCAAGAAGAAGGAGAAGACTGGATGTGATCCCTACATACATACCACCCTAGACACGCCCAACTACTTCCGAACTTGGAAGCTAAGTAGATTCAGGCCAGACTAGTGTTGAGGAGGGAGACCACTCATGAATCTCTAGTTATGTAGTTCTATCACTAAAAACAGTACCTATCCTTCCTAAACATGGGGCAGAAACATAACAATATTTAAGATAAGTAACAGCTGGTACAAGGCTATTTTATAAATTCTGGGTGCTGGAGCTTGTTCTCTTAACATGAGTGGAGTGTTTCTAACACCTGGTTATTATTTTATTAATGTCATTACTTTTGCACGTCAGCACTTACTGAACTTATATATTATTTCAGACTACACTATGTTTGTTTTGTTTCTTTGTTTTTTTTTGAGATTCATATCGTGGGGTTTACACAAAGACACTGCAAGGACATACTGTTTATTTGGAACTTATGGACTTGGTCTAAAAACTCCTGCTGTAAAAAACTGGTACACTGAAGGTGCCGCTCCTTCACACTTTTTATTTATATTTATATATATATATAAATATATATTTTACTGCATGTCACTATCCAATTTTACTTGTATTTAATATTTATTACATATTATTTATCCAATTTTCCTGAATGACATTGCTCTACTTTGCATTTTAATTGTCACATATCTACACATTTAATAAACCTGAATCAATTATACATCATCTATATACTTATTAATTAACTACATGTTGCGCTAACAGATAGACACTCCATTCTCTCCAATACTCATTCTCACTCTGGTGACTACGGGAAACTCACCAGTGTCTATAGCTGCAACACAAATCCCATCCATTTTCCCTATTCTACTCCTCGGTAGTGCACTACACCACCATATATCTCTCATACTAGGTTTGTGTCTGAAATATTTGGAATATTAGGAATGTACTGTATCTACCAGGTGTCTCTTAACATGTTGAACTTGATTCAGAACTATAATGTGAGATGAAGACAGAATTTATTTCCTAATCCTCAAAGAGAATTGTGGTCCCTAGATCTATATTTGTGAATGGATAACTCATTATTTATCACATTATATTTATGTTTAAAACATTTAGAACATTAAGAATACACTCATTAAGAATACACTATACTTATTTTGTGACCTTGATATATGGCAATTGATTCAGAACCATAGTGTGAGATGAAGATTAATGAGAACGTTTTAATATCAATATTAATAAGAGTGAGTCTAGTCTCTTAGAAAAAATATACCTACAAGCATAAGTATACTCACTACAAATGATTACGTCAAGGATATTATAGGAGATAACACTATCACACATATATATATATATATTATTATTTTTTTAAGAAGCCTGATTCACCTATTACTCTGTTCTGTTTATCTAGAATCACTTTCACTCTCTTACCATACTCAATCTAGATGCATGACTTTTATTATGGCAGCTTTTATAGGATATGCCACATATACACCTATGTAATGAGAATAACAGTTATATTCTGTTTCTTTAAAGAGTGAAGATATAATTGATTTTTTGACCTAAAGAGATAATTTTTTGGTCCTCTAATCTACATATAGGAATATATAACTCACCATGCATCATACTATGCCCGTGTCCGAAAATATTGGTATAATTAAGAATATATCATACTTACCAGGAGGTTCCTGACATGTGGAAATTGATCCAGAATCACAAAGTGAGATAAAGACAGATTCTAGTTCCTAATATTCAAAGAGAAGGATGGTCTCTAGATTCATATGGGAACAGATAATTTAATATATATTATATTATATTTCTGTTTGAAACATTTTGAACATTCAAGATACGTGTTACTTACCTTGTGGTTCTTTGACATATGGTAATTGATCCAGAACCATAGTATGAGATAAAGATTAATGAGAATATTAATATTAAAGAGGGTAAATGTATCCCTTTAGGAGAAATAGATTGATGGGTATAATAAGTATACCCGTTAATAATAATTATGCTGAGGATGCTATAGAATATTACTAATATATGTACATATTTGTTCAATTGCTGATCCACATTTGTTCTGTTCTGTTCTGTTCCACTCTTTCACTATATTTATTTTTGATGTATGATCTTCACTATAGTAGCACTTATAGGATATACCACATACACTCATATGATTATGGATATAGGTTGCAGTTTTTACATAATACACCACTCACTTTAAACCACCTAAAATCACTACTTTAAGATAAATTTATTACGACTGTTTTCTTTATTATAAATATGGGTTGAAATTTCACATAGAACACAGCGTATTCACAATCACCAAATATTATTTCTACATAAGATGTATTATTTCCCTCTTTTCACAATATTTAGGTCACTTGGCTAATCACCTAGGTGTGATAAACTAACTATATTTAATAAATTCACGGATCACCTGTTTTTGAGTGTATCAAAAAATGTTTATGAAATTGATTCACCTTATTATTAAATAATGCTCGGATAATTTATTTATTTTTTCACTGATCTTAATTATAAATTAATATCTAATGCACATTAAATA
Organism: Taudactylus pleione; assembly: GCA_031769625.1. NCBI lineage: Eukaryota > Metazoa > Chordata > Amphibia > Anura > Myobatrachidae > Taudactylus > Taudactylus pleione. The sequence goes on from JAUIMM010000213.1 coordinate 1,411,854, forward strand.
TAGTTTGTATATTAGGTAGGATGTGAAATGATTAAAAGTGTATGCTTGAAAATTGTACATACCCAAGAACTGTAAATGGATAACTGTCACAATATTTCCTATGTCCCCATAAATAATATTTAAGATTTTATTAATGAACTGAAGATTAAATTATCATAACTTACTACCTATTAACATCATATTCTCTCCCCTTTCTCCTTTTTTTCACATCCCTTTGAGCGATGATGAAAACACTTAACATATGATTACAGCTCTATTATTACTATGTGTTCTTGAGATTATTTACTTGCCTTATTCAGAATGACAGAGATCTGCAGTCAGAATGGACTGCAATGTGATTGGTTGAAGGGAACACACCCTCCATCCATGGTCTGAAGAATAGGAGCTACTATAGGCTGAGACACGGAGCTCTCAACAAATATGAAAGGCAACACCTGATTGGTCCTGATTATCACGTGACCATGGGACTTGACATGATTGGTCCTCTTGTATGGATAAAGTTGGAGGCTGTAGAGGCAATCAGTTTGCCTTGACAAAGCAAAACCGCATCAGCTTGCTCGCTGTGTGTGCCTCAGAGAATTATTTATGATGTAATTCCAATTTGATATGTATATTGTAATAGCAGGGTGGTAAAGTGAAATCCATAACCGTGTAATATGTGTAATCAGCCCGAATCTTTTGTGCTACACAAGTTATAGCCTGATTGACAACAGCAACATTGTTGCCAAATATATCTCCTTGAAATACATAGACTACATCTGAATAGATAAGGGTTATATGAAAAGAGTCCCTAATAGCTGTAGAGGGAAATTATTATTTTAAAGTGAATAATGAATAATGAGAGAGACAATATACAATAAATAGAATACAATAGAGAATGATCAATAGATACATTGTGTATTAGTGTGAAACAATATCAAGATTTGCAATTTACTGATACTACACTATCTCTTTATAGTTAAAGAATTTGGTCTGAATGTGCATTAGCCAAGTATTAACTATACACGGTCAGTGACCTAATAAGGAAGGCTGTATAATATCATCTTTGAGCGTGAAGGGTGGAACTGATACACACCATTAAAACTATGGGATCAGAACTATTCCTATCTATAATGCAGATATGACACATGCACATGTATTAAAACAAGAGGTTAATACATGAAGGAATTGCCAAATTAAATATGGTATACTTATCATGTATAATTGCAATTGAAATTAAATATAAAGAGATATAGTATCATTGTGAAAGGTTAAATTAATAGGAAGCAATACTAACTACAGTGTATATATATATATATATATATATACACAAGTCTCCAAAATAATAACAAATATCAATTATATCTGGTTGGTTAACACTATACTAACTGGTCAGGCAGTCCTTGATTTTATTACAGATTTCTTACTTTATACACACTTCTTTTGTAATTTTAAACCTTATTTCACTGATTACTGTTCCAGAATGGGACATTATTAATGTATATCCAATAAAGATTAAAATTTTATTTAAGTAACAATTGAATATTGTGCGCCACATCCAAGACAAAATTCTTTCTCTCTTGTATATTTGTAAAGATAATAATAATAAAGTAAAGCTCCTTAAGTAGGTTTGAAATGTGCACCTACCAATACCCTATATAAATGTTAAACATACCGTATATCAATATCCAGACAATTGTTAGAAAAATTGTGCTAAAGAAATATTTTATAAGGAGTAAAACAGATACCAAAAAGGAAGATTTAAGATTAGAGATGTAAGCCGACCCCATGTTTTGATTTTGGTTTTGGATCTGGATTTACTTCCCTGTTTTGGTTTTGCAAAACCACTCTCACATGTTTTGGTTTTGGATATGTATTTTTTTTCAAAAATGTATAAAAACTGCTAAAATCACATAATTTGGACTTTTTTAGTTCCTACAGTATTATTATCCTCAATAACATTAATTTCCACTAATTTCCAGTCAACTTTTACCACCTCACAGCTTACAATATTGTTTTAATCCAGTTTAGGCCAAAAGGTTGCACCAAGCTAGCTGGCTGTCTAAGCTAAGCGACAGCAGTGGGCAGCACAAACATGTGGCAGTTCAGCTTCGAACATGGCACATCTAGGAAACAGAGTGGCAGTGCAGTGGTGGACAGGATGGTAGTTTAATAAACTATATGGCCCCAAAGAGAAACAAAGAATGTTTTCATTAATCAAGAAGTAGGTCAGAGCCCCAAGGGAGATGCAGTACTTTTATGAAGTAGTTGAAGGCAGGGAAAAAAAGAAGGAAGGATTTATTAGTTTGTACATTTACTTAATTTGTTTGATTCTGAAGAAAATTATGAGAGAGGTTCAATATAGGATCAAATTCTTCAGTTCCTGAAATACATCTTTGATCTGGAGAAGGTTTGCTATTCAAGCATGGAAAGTTTTTCAGTGTCTGCACCATCTCACAGAGATGTTTGGGACTTACATGGGAGCAGACTAACTGAAACACATTTTGTCTCCAATCCTATTTGAACCAACCACCTAAAACCTGAGTGACATCTGCAGAGCACCTGTCACTAACACACAGTGAGGGCAGCCATTTTGTGCCACATCCTGATTGAATATTGATTCAGCCCATATACACTGTATATTTTTTATACATTTATTAGAAATGCTGTGGTCTTGCTTGTGGAGGTGCTGAATAGTACACACTGTAAACAGATTTTTACTTTGTGCTCAGGGAGGTTGTTAGGGATAATGGGACCAAGACTTTCTGTTTACATCAGAATAAAGCAGTCTGTAGCTCTCTGGCTGAACTACAGCTCCAGGTATCTGTGCTGATTGCCAGGCCTGCTAGAGGTTGTTTGTCAACAATGGGTGTAGTGCCTCAGGTTACCTCAGCCTGCTTTATGCTCGGTATGTACCATGTAAATATGTATGGATGTGACCAATATACACAACTCATTTTTGTATTAAATGCATTTGCACTTTATTGCATACATCCTGGCAGGAAGATGCTCTGTGCTGCTGCTCATATTTCTGGTCTCTTGCATGACACCCACCATCTACATTAGCCAGTTATTCTGCTTAGAGTCCCCTTCATACAAAGGAGGCAGGAATTTAAACCATTATTTAAACCAGCCTATCAATTCACCAGGATCCTGGGGCAACCAGTTGGGGTGGGGGGAGGAGCAATTAAAAAAACTGGGTAAAATTGAAAATCTAACATGTTTTGCCCACCCATTAAACTTGGTGGTTCAGAATTTTTTTAAAAAATGAAAAACGCTTGCAGGAGATGCTGTTTGTGGCCATAGCAATTTCTGGACATTTTTGGGATTCATCAACTGCATGTAGAAGATTTCAGCGGCTATGGCAGTGCAACTTTCAACATGGCACATCTAGGAAACAAGAGTGGCACTGCAGTGGCAGACAGGATGGCAGCTTGATAAACTGTAAAAATGGTTGTCATCTACACAAAAAGATAGTCAGCAATGCAACAAACAGTGCACAGTACTTAGATGGAAACAGTGGGGTATGGCTTTCAGCGTTACAGTACTTATATGGATACACAGGAGTACAGCCTGCAGCATCACAGTACTTGTGTGTTAGTGATACACACTGGGATACAGTCTGCAGCTTCACAGTACTTGTATGGATACACTGAGATACGGCCTGCATCATCACAATACTTATATGGATACATTGGGGTATGGCCTGCAGCATCACAGTACTTATATGGATACACTGGGGTATGGTCTGCAGCTTAACAGTACTTGTGTGTTAAGGATACACACTGGGGTATGGTCTGCAGCATCACAGTACTTGCATGGATACACTGGAGTATGGCCTGCAGTGTCACATTACTTTTTTTTAAACTTATTTTTTTATATATTTGCATTGGCAGCACTGGAGCAGATGGACACTGGACAGGTGCATGAGCAGCTCTGGAGCAGATGGACACCAGACAGGTGCATTGGCAGCACTGGGGTGGGTGGACACCAGACAGGTACATCGGCAGCACTGGAGCAGATAGACACCTGACAGGTGCATTGGCAGTACTGGAGCATATGGACACCGGACAGGTGCATCGGCAGCACTGGAGCAGATGGACACTGGACAGGTGCATATGCACAACAGGAGTGGATGAACAAAGCACAGCACTGAGCAGCGCAGCAGCCACTGGAATATATGGATGGACAGTGCACAGCCCCTGAACGGACAGCACAGCCCATGGATGGACAACACAGCCCCTGGACAGCACAGCCCCTGGATGGACAGAACAGCCCCTGGATAGACAACATAGTCCCTGGATGACTCAGCACAGCTCCTGGATGAACAGCACAGCCCCTGGATGGACAAGCGCAGTTCCTGGCTGGACAGCACAGCCCCTGGATAGCACAGCCCCTGGAAGGACTCAGCACAGCCCACAACTCAGCCACACAGCAGAGTACAGCACAGACGGAGTGAAGCAAATGGCACCAATCACCACGGGGAGGGACTCATATGAAATCCAAAACCCGCAAAGAGTCGACACAGCCGCAACCATCATTGCATCTTTTGTTGCAGTAGCAACTGTGATTTTCTGCTAATACTACTACAAAGCCCTTCCCTGGTGTACAACAATGTGTCCACATGTGCAAGGACTGAAACACCAACTGTCAGTGTCCATGTACGCTGCAAAACCATTTTGTGCATCTTTCAACACACCACTGGCTGCACTTGAACCAGGCCTATTGTAGGTACAGTTTTAGTGACTTACCCATAACATGCATGCAACAATCCCATGAGATGCTACCTCTGCATGTGTCTTTTAGCTACCCCTTGTAAACTCCCAGTCATTGCCCGCGAACAATCCATACATTGCCATACAGTAATGCTGCTGTGCATCCAAATACTGCATCTCTGCAGGAACCAGATGCATACATGGTGCAAATCTGAAGCATGCGTAGGTGAAAAAAAATTATTCATAATTCTGTCTTATAAATGTTATTTTCCTATTGGGTGTAAAAACTAGGTACATGTGCCTTATCCATACTTAGCAAAGCATATCCTGATCTTCTCATATCTTCTCACCTTAAAAGATGCTGTTATTCTGGCATAGATATCAATGCAAATTCCAGGTGCACAAGCACAAAAGTCAGCACATTATGTTTTAAATGAGCGTTCATGCTATGGATTCGCTTTTTTACATGGTCATAAAAGAGCCGTATTGACTTCATCTGGTTTTAGAAAACATCTCACAGATATATAATGGTTATATAGTTATTTCTGCTTTTGAAAGCTCTGGAGATCACAAATCTGTCAGTAGAACAAAACAATACTGGAAGTTTTATTTGTTCTTACTAGATTTTTTTGAACAAATCATTTCAAATAATTTCTATTCCAAGATAACCACTTTCATATGAAACATCAGATGGGAAATTTACTACTAAAACGATGTAGATTTTGAAATTGATTATATTTTTCAGAGTTAAAACAATAAATTAGTGCCATGATTTCTCGTCATTATTACCTAGTAGAAAGTAAGTCCAGTGACTCTTCATGCCTAGTCGATTTGTATTAATGTTGCCTTTCAAAAATTAAATACAGGCATATTGCTACTTCCTATGATGAAGTACAGAAAGGGGCATGTTGATGCAAATTGTGTCCAAAATGGGCACCGAAATGTCATGCCTGTCTTGAGATACTAGACTTAAAGGTACTAAAAGCTTGGAGCACAGTACAATCAGATGACGGTGACTGGCTCAAACCATGTCTGATTGGTCAAGTGCAACTAAATCACACCCATTTATGCAAATTAATTTAAAGTGTTGCATTGTAGTGAATACTCTTTATTACAAAAATAAAGTATGTTTCCTACTTTGTTTGGGAAGGGAAAGGCTATCCATATGGTTGTTATGTGATGATTTATCAAACCTACTAATGAGGAAAACTGGAGGCATAATGTACTAGATCACAAGTTCTCAAACTCGGTCCTCAGGACCCCAAACATTGCATGTTTTCCAGGTCTCCTCACAGAATCACAAGTGAAATAATTATCTCCACCTGTGGATCTTTTAAAATGTGTCAGTGAGTAATGAATACACCTGTGCACCTGCTAGGTGACCTGGAAAACATGACCTATGTGGGGTCCTGAGGACAGAGTTTGAGAACCAATGTACTAGATAAATGATCGTTAGTATCCTCTTTAAAATATTTAAAATTTAGAAGGTATAACTTGCTCTAATCAAACTGGGTACTTATTATCTGCAGTCTCTGGACATTTACTGTACTGTGTATGCATGGTGTGTTTTACCATGTTTTGTACTCACCATCAAGTCACAACTCCTGCTGAGGTTGGGTACTGGATGCCAATGTTTGGGATCCCAGCGGACAAAATCCTGATGCTGGCTTCCCGACAGGGTTCGGATACCGACACCTGTTGTTAGGTATCCTAACCTTTCCCCTACCCCTTTCCCTAACCCTCACTCTCATTCCATGCACCCTGAACCTAACCCTCCCAAACTTGTGCCTATCCCTAACCCTCCTCTTAGAGCCTAACTCTAAACCCTAACCCTCCCTGCTCCCCACTACTTACTTTCAGGATGCCGGGGGTGAGGATGCCAGTGCCAGGAATCTGACAGGTGTTTGGATTCTGGCACAAGTATTCTAAGTGCTGGCATCCCATGTGCTGGGATTGTGATTACATCCACTCCTGCTGTATTCATGGTATACAGGCTCATGTTACTTGCATGGGGAGTAAGTCACATTTGCTACCTATGCAGAGTTGGTTGAATTTTATGCCTGTGGCCAATTTGGAATAAATTGCAAAATGCAATTTTTTCCAGATACATAAGCATTTTGTGATTATGTTTGCATTCAACGTTAAATAAGGCTCTTAGGCCCTGATTCAGAGCCACTTGCTCTGACAGAGCGCTCGCTCTGAATCAGGGCCGGGCTATTTTTTTTTTTAGAATGGCCTCCTGACCGCTCGCATAGCTGTGGGTGACCACACACAGCTATAGCGAGTGGCCAGGAAGATGGTCGCAATGGTCAAGACCATCGTGACCATCGGGCTTGTGACAAGACCCTAATGGTAGGGTCTTATTGCCGCAAGCTCCAGAGAGATTTTGTCTCTAACAGAGCCGAAATCTCTCCCACTGACATCACTCTTGATGTCAGTGGGGTCACCCCCAAATGGAGGCATTCACATGGGAATGCCTCCGTTTGGGCAGCCACTCCCCTGGCCCACCCACCAAAGGGGGCGTGCTGTCACTCAACATCGACAGCACGCCTCCTTTGGTAGAAGACCTGGAGTGACTGATTGCCTATCGTTATCCAGGTCTAGCGCATGCGCACGACGGAGCCAGCTCCGTCATGCGCATGTGCTCTGGGCCACCATTGATCCGGTTGCGAGCGCTCATCGCTCGCGACCGGGTCTGAATCAAGCCCTTAATTCCAACAGTGAATGTATCTACTTTACAGATGAGTGAATTTCTTTACTGTATTTATGATTATTAAAGCCGCAATCATTTTACAGTATGTTATGGAAACACAATTTTATAATATAGGTGAAACACTGTTCATACAATGAAAGTGAACAATAGCCAAAATAGTTCTTAATGGTATCACATTATCCAGATATTATGATGACCTTTAACATTTAGAAACTATAATAATATGAGACATAACAAAAGCTCACAGAGAAATGAAGAGATTAACAGTGATCCCACTATTATTGTATGTGCTGAATTCTGTATAATATACTAACCAGAACTGACACTAATGATAAGTTATTAGTAAAGATGTAAAGTTAAGAAGAGAACAAGTTTTTCTAAGTGATAAGTGAATCACAGCTAAATATTTTATTTTCTATACATTCATTCACAAATCTTGTATTTTTACAGTTGGTCAAACAAAACATTAATTTTTAACATGTTTAATTCAATGTGTTAGTTTCAAAAACTGTTCTTTTTAACCAAAAATTATATGTTAAAATACAATTAGCAATTTTGCAATTTGCAAGTTGCAATTTTTTTCAGATGAAAGTAATTAGAGGCAACAAAAACGGAATTAGTACAATATAGTTACTCAGTTCTAGTCTAATCATATGTAGACTGAAAAAATATAAGCACATAAATTATTTAGTATTTTTATACAGCAATAAGTTTTTGGTTCAACCTTGTCAAGCATAATAGTTTTACGCCAAAATCAGTAATAAATGCTGTCATAGCTACTATACTAAAGAATGTTTCACTTGTAGGTGGCCCAGAGACCCCTTCCACCATAGACACAATATGCAAACAAGATCGTTGCAGCAACGGGAGTAACAACATGATAGACGCATGTATAAAAGCAACATGACTCTGGTGTGTCTCACCTTCTTGGCACCAATATAAGACTTTGAGTTTGCCACATTCTTATAAGCTCAGTTTGCAGGCTATCTCAATGCTGTCAACATGTACACGATGTTGCAGAAAGTGTTCTTGGTCAAATCGTGTTAGACCACGGATTCATTCAAAGTCACGTGCGCAAATTTAGAAATCGGTTTAATGATGACTCCTCAAAGAGCATGATACAGAAGATGGGTAGAACTGGACAACAGGCATATTGGTGAATATCCATGGGGATGGCCACCTCGCAATGAAAAAGGAAACAGTGCAGGATGTGCGTAAAAGGTAGCAAAACTTTCAAAGGAAGTCTTTAAGGCAACTGTCACACAGGATTGGCTTTTCACCTTTGACTTGTCACATAGTGGCAAAAAAGTGAAGATTTGCCCGTATCTAATGTATCTGCTGTGCAGGAAGTGCAGGGACTTGATTTTGCAAAAAGGGTCTTATACTGCAACTGGTTTCAGACCATCATGGCTGAAAATGACATTCTGGATGTAACATTTTTCTCAGATGAAGCATAGCTTCACCTACCAGGATACGCCAATGTTCAGTTTACTGTATGAGCTTCTTAACTGCAGCAAATCCACATATGGTTCATGAACATCTGCTGCACAACCTGAACATTGGAGTGTGGTGCGCATTATCATGCATGCACGTCATAGGGCCAATTCTCTTTTGAACAGTAAACTGAGTTCAGTACTGCAAATTTATCAATGCATTCTGTAATCAATTTGATGACAATGAGTTACAATGTGGTTACTTCCAGCAAGATGGGGTGACCTGTCACAAGCTGGGGAGGTCTATGACAGTTGTAACCAGCTTCTACATAGATTACATAATCTTGAAAGGAAGATGGCCACCAAGGTCTCCAGACCAATGGCCCCAGACTTCTTTTTAGGGGGCACATTGAAAGGAAAGGTCTATGGGCCTGATTCAGAGTCAATAGCGAAATAATTTACCCCTCCTAAGACTACCTTAAATTATATAAATAGCTCCTTGTGAGCAAGTTGCCAGCTCAAGTGGCCCATGACACAACAATGTCTCCTGCTTCAGTTTCTCCTGCAAAGGTTGCAACTGCCAGAGAAAAAAATGACCTTTTCTAAATGACCTGTTGGTGATGGTGATGAGTCAACTCAACACACCAGAGTGAAATGTTTTGGCATTTGGCCAGGCTTAAATGTATTGTCCACATATTTTGGCACCTTTACCATGACTCTTTATAAGACAATAAGTATCAATAGAATGGTAGAGGACTACTTTAATGATTATTTACAAATTAGCATCTCCCACAGTCCTTCTGAATACTGGGAGGGAAAAAAAATCTATATGGAACCATTGTGGTCTTTATTATATTGGATGAACTTCTTGACCATTTAAAATAAGAAAGTCAAAACATATGAATAACATTAAGAAAGGTTTGGAAAGTCCCACTTTATTTGCACATTTTTAAAAAGTTAATAGCTCTTCAGGACATTATATTAAACATTTTCTGGGATAAAACATATAAAACCTTAGTGGAGACACAATGAGATGAACAGCTTGCTAAATAAGAAATTAAATTTATTTATCATTTAAAAACTTTGGGCCTGATTCAGAGCCGTTCGTTAGAGGCAGTACGCTCGTTGCGTTTCGATGTTGAGTAACCGCGCATGCGTCGGTGTTACACTGCGCATGTGCGTACGGCAGATTGCGAGTTTTTTTTGTCTCGTTCGTCAAATAGCGTACAGGAAGTGACATGTCAAATGTGATTGACAGAACAGGCCATTTTTGGGCGTTGACGGGGGTGGAGATGGAAAAACGCAGGCGTGGCGAGGCGTTTTTGGGGCATACATACATTAACAAATGCGAACGTCAAATGTGTTCGTACAAACTCATAAGTCACTGGATGATCCTCTTTCCCTTCAAAATGCTCGCACAGCTTAGGGGCTGGATAACTCGACCACAGTGGCGATGGCCTTCTCCTCCGTCCCGGCACTCCACGATGTTGCATCGATTAATCACGGCTTGTCAGAAACTCAATTAGTGTTGGATTGAAAACCGGCTTGGTATGTGTTTTGAAAGCAGTTTTTTTGGATAGCACAAAACCGAACGCAGGTGGAAATCATAGCTGCTAATGTCAGGATTACACAATCAATTAGCGTACATTTGTGGTGGTGTATTTTGGCCACAATGTGTTCGTTTTTGGACTATTGTAACAATAATGTCATCATGTTTAGGTTTGGTCCCTCATTTTGTGTTTGCAAGGTGTTTTTTCCTCCTTAGGTAATGTTTTAAATGTTCCTTAACGAGCACTTCTTTTACAATGTGTAATTTTTGATTTTGAACGTTGTTGGCTTGTGGGCCCGGATTAAAAGTAACCCATTTTGTCAATAATGTCAGAATACAAAGTCGTACATTTCTGGTAAATTTATTGGTATCCACCCATAAAAAAAAACACATATTGAACTCCAACATTTTGGGCAGTGTTCCACAATATTTATTATTTGTGCAAACAATAATTTTTGGGTAAACGTAAATGTAAAAATTAAAAACAATTCACAAGAAAGGAGAGGGAAGTTTTGGCCAGAAAGGAATATGAGGCAAGCACAGAAGGAGTGTGGGAAAAGTAGCCAATGGTGTCACCGTTTTTTCACCCGTTTGGCAGGGGGAGGGAGGGCGCCAGACCGGGTCCGGGATGTCATCGGGCTGGCCTGTCCAGAGGCAGATGTTGTGGCCTCTGGACTAGGCACAGGGCTAGGCACATTTGGAGGATTGGCTGATGTTGTGCCAGAGGTGGAGGATCCTGATGTTCCGGCAGGAAGGGAGGTCGGCTCCACCATGTGCTGGCGAACGAGCTGCTCCAGGGCAGTGGCGATGCGGATGTTGGCCCTGGTATTTTCCGCCAGGGCCTGACCAATGGTCACGTTGGCCGCAGCATTTTGCTCCAGGGCCTCAGCCACCCATACCAGACTGGCGTCCATCCTCTGCAGAATCTCCGTATGGAAATCTGATTTTAAATTGAGTTCTGTGAGGAGGGACACTGCCTGCGAGAGGGATTGCCCCGGACTGGCTTCTGCAGGGTCCTCAGCCGGATGTACTGGTTCCTCCCCTGCAGAGCCAGCAGAAATTCTGCGGCCAAGGCTCCCCTCTGGAGCAGACTCATCCGCTTGTGTCTCTGCTGGAAAAATGAGAAAAGACTCACATTAGAATCGACATATTGGCACAATAATATTTCACAGTTGGTGACATCACAACATTTACCTGGGACAACATGAGGAGCCGCAAAGTCTGGCATGTCTGTATCCATGTTGGACACGCCAAACACCTCCACAGGCTGCACACACCCCTGTGCCAGCTCTTCTAAATCAGTAAACTCCAATAACACAGGGGTGGGACCTCCACCTGTCCCCCTTGCATGCCTAGCCCTGTGTGCCATTTTTTGTTTCAGGCGATATTTGAAGTCTTGCCATCTGTTGGTTAAATTGGAACCATTACTTTTTATTTGATTTGGTTTTTGGTTTTAGGGTGGTCAAGTGTTTACTTTCCGCCGTTTGACATCCCGGTCTAGACGGACATAATCACCCACCCTATTGACATCCACGGCTACCTCTTCCCACATTCTCCACTTCTGGCTTGCACTCATATTCCTGTCTGCCTGTGGCAGGATGTCCACACACTTCTGAATCAAAACCTCCATCTCCTTTCTTGTGAATTGTGGCTGCCTTTTCTTTTTGGCAGCTTTCTTGTTGGCTTGTGGGCCCGGATTAAAAGTAACCCATTTTGTCAATAATGTCAGAATACAAAGTCGTACATTTCTGGTAAATTTATTGGTATCCACCCATAAAAAAAAACACATATTGAACTCCAACATTTTGGGCAGTGTTCCACAATATTTATTATTTGTGCAAACAATAATTTTTGGGTAAACGTAAATGTAAAAATTAAAAACAATTCACAAGAAAGGAGAGGGAAGTTTTGGCCAGAAAGGAATATGAGGCAAGCACAGAAGGAGTGTGGGAAAAGTAGCCAATGGTGTCACCGTTTTTTCACCCGTTTGGCAGGGGGAGGGAGGGCGCCAGACCGGGTCCGGGATGTCATCGGGAATCGACATATTGGCACAATAATATTTCACAGTTGGTGACATCACAACATTTACCTGGGACAACATGAGGAGCCGCAAAGTCTGGCATGTCCGTATCCATGTTGGACACGCCAAACACCTCCACAGGCTGCACACACCCCTGTGCCAGCTCTTCTAAATCAGTAAACTCCAATAACACAGGGGTGGGACCTCCACCTGTCCCCCTTGCATGCCTAGCCCTGTGTGCCATTTTTTGTTTCAGGCGATATTTGAAGTCTTGCCATCTGTTGGTTAAATTGGAACCATTACTTTTTATTTGATTTGGTTTTTGGTTTTAGGGTGGTCAAGTGTTTACTTTCCGCCGTTTGACATCCCGGTCTAGACGGACATAATCACCCACCCTATTGACATCCACGGCTACCTCTTCCCACATTCTCCACTTCTGGCTTGCACTCATATTCCTGTCTGCCTGTGGCAGGATGTCCACACACTTCTGAATCAAAACCTCCATCTCCTTTCTTGTGAATTGTGGCTGCCTTTTCTTTTTGGCAGCTTTGCCCGGAATACTGGGCCCAGCAGCCTCTTCCATGTCATCCTCCTCACCTATTTGGGGAAATTTGCAGAATTCTCATCTTCCCAACTTGCACAATAATATGATTCTAATTAATCATTGAGTTAAAATGCATGAAATACTTACCGCGTGACTGTTGTCCATTGTTTTCCTGGTCTGTATCCATGTGTGTTGTTCAAACTAGAAATACACCAGAATTGTGTTTTTGTCTCGTGACGTATTTATACATGCATCCTTATTTTGCGGCCGCATCATTGATTGTGCGTTCCTTTGATCCTTCCTTAATTTGTGCGGGAAACAAAATACTATTTATGGCTTGGGGCGTCTCGACTCGAGGTGGCGTTTATTGAATGTTGGAGGTTACATTGGTTGGAGTTGATTGTTGGCTGGTTTAGGAGATTGCGTTTATTGTGTTTTTGTTTTTTTTTGGTTTGCGGTTTTTCTTGGTTTTCCGTTCCTTTTTTTTCCCTTTTGATTTTTTGGCTCGTTTCCAGTTTTGGTAAGTTTGGGGAAGTATAACTTTGGGTCAATGAGTGGTGTCGATTTTTCTAATAAGTTTTTTCCGTCATTTCATCTCTCTTAGGTTTTTTTTTGGCTCTGCCCCAAAGACATTTTGGTCCGGTTTCTTATATATTAGCTCTTGGTAAGTTCATGTGTTAAACTGTTTAGGAAATGTTCTTGTTTGTCTGTACGCAACTTTGGTTGGCCTTCCACATGTAACGTTGTTTTTTGCCAAATCGAACTCTGTGTTTTTTGAAAAAAATTTTAGCGGCATTATTGTGCCCTGTATTTGCGAACTAACTAGCGCATTTTTACTACTTCCTATTGTGCCCTGTATTTGCACACTAATTAGCGCATTTTTACTACTTCCTATTGTGCCCTGTATTTGCGAACTAATTAGCGCATTTTTACTACTTCCTATTGTGCCCTGTATTTGCAAACTAATTAGCGCATTTTTACTACTTCCTATTGTGCCCTGTATTTGCAAACTAATTAGCGCATTTTTACTACTTCCTATTGTGCCATGTCTTTGCGAACTAATTAGCGCATTTTTACTACTTCCTATTGTGCCATGTATTTGCGAACTAATTAGTGCTTTGTGAAATGTGTATTCATCCCTTAAAAATGTTTTTTTTCACCTGGAGCATTGGTTGCTTACATTTGGCCTCTATTTGATGTAGTGTGCGTAACGTCGTTTTGCTCTTTGGCCAAATGTGTGTGTGTCCCCTTTTATGTTTTGTGTTGCTTAAATTTGTGATAATGACATGGCCAGCATAAAATGATGTATATTTTTGATGTTATTATTTGCAGTTACAACATATCAAGACAATACCCCGGCATGTAAGCATCAATGGATGGTATTTGAAAGCAAAGTTACATGTATTTTTATTGGGTGGGGTAAAAAGGCTGACCTTCCAATGTTGTCATTTCAGGTTGATTTGGGTCGGATTGTTCTGGCCCTGCTCCCGGAAACCGACCAACCTCAATCTCATCCCAGGCGTAGGCATCGTAGGCGTGCAAGGCCCCAGATATTTCGAACACGTGTCACCCTTTTTGGAATGCCAGATGATGAGGTTTTAAGATGATACCGTCTTCCTCCAAAAATCATCATAGACACTCTCTCATTAATAGAGAGTGATCTTGAGCGGCAAATGGACAGTCCTACAGCAATTCCACCACTTACGCAATTAATGGCGGTGTTACATTTCTGTGCCTCAGGATCATTCCAAACAACGGTGGGAATAGTGGCGGGCATCTCACAATCCTCCTTTTCCCGGATCCTGAGGGCAGTGATGGAGGCACTTTTCAAGCACCTCCATCATTTTATTCAAATGCCTTTGGATATGGGTGCCCTTAGTGTGGCCAAGGCCAATTTTTACCAAATAGCTGGCTTCCCACACATCATAGGGGTTGTGGATGGTACTCACATACCACTTCAGCCTCCAGCACGGCTGGAGGCAATATTTAGAAACCGTAAACACTATCACTCCCTCAATGTAATGGTGGTATGTAATGCCTCCCTCCAGATCCTGTCCCTGAATGCAAAATTACCAGGAAGTGCACATGACTCCTTTGTCATCCGGCAATCAGGGATATGGCACAAATTAACCAACCTACAAGCTGGTGATGCGTGGCTTCTGGGTAAGTGGAGACCTTTAGTACATAACAATGTTAAGCTTCATACAGAGTGAGCCTGATGTTGTCTTTTCGCTTTTACAGGAGACAGTGGCTACCCTTGCACGCCCTGGCTGCTCACTCCTTATTTGGCTCCCACACCAGGGCCACAAAGTGAGTATAATTCCGCACTTACAGCCACCAGGCAAGTGGTGGAGTGCTGTATCGGCCTTTTAAAAGGCTGATTCAGATGCCTCCACCGCTCTGGTGGCGAACTCATGTATTTGCCGGATATGGTTTCGAAAATTGTCTTCCTGTGTGGGATATTTCACAACATTGCCATAAGGAATGGTGTCCCAATGCAGCCAGAGGATGCCTTACCTGAGGATGGCCCCCCCGAGGTTGGTCGGAGGTCAGTATGTGGGGGGGCCATACGCGATGATGTGGTGGCCAGATTTTTTAGGTAATTATTTGCAAAAAACCAGTGTTGATACCTAATGTGGTTGGGTTTGTTTGAGAACATCTAATTTTTGGCTAATTTTTTTCTTCCTCTTCTGTTTTTTGACATAATCTTTGGCACTCCAATGATGACTACTTCCTGCTACCCTTACAAAACCTGTATGTGGATATTTTGTGGCTATATTCTGGAACACTTATTGCCACACCATATATGTGGAATCATGTTGGCATGGTCCTTCGTCAACCAGTTCTTGATTGTTTTTTTTTTATGTTGGTTTTTTGGTATGTGTTGTATTTGAGATTATCACTGTGTGTTTTGTTTGTGAGTGACCACTTTGAATTTTCAGTTATGTTGCTAATAAATGTTTTTAGAGTGAAATGTTGTCCCTTTTTTGGAACGTTACCACCAAGTGTAACCAGGTTCACACACGTTACATTTGACTAAGGGGTACTCCAGTACTGACGCCATTTGAGCAAAAATTATTCCTTTATTCAGGGTCCAAACCAACACCAAAAGGAAGCCTGTACAATCCTTTTGCTTCGTAATATTGCCCTAAGCTGCTTGCACACCAACTAGGAACCTGTAAAATGTAGAAATATCGAATTGTGACTACACCAAAAAAGGGAAATCAGATTTGTAATGTTAGGTGTTTCTTGTGTCTGTTTGCCCAAAAAATACAACACACACTCTTATTGGCCCAAATTTGAAATCCTTGCAGGAGCACTCTACTTATGTCAGGGTAAACAATATGTGGTTGGGACAAAACGAATGAGCCAGAACGTAACTTCAAACAAAACAATTTATTTACAGAATGGGGAAAAAAAAACTAACTACTCCCTAAGGAGGACCGACATACGGTCAAGGACAACCAGCACCCTGATGATATTGCTGTGCATCTGGGCCACACAGCCGGATAAATTTGCCCAAAGCCTCTGTTCCTCTGTGGGTGAGAAAAATTTGGGGATTAATACAACAATAGTGAAACCACATTAAAAAACACCAAAAAAAAAAAAAAAATTTTTAACAAAACTGCATTAAAACTCGTCACACTAAAATGGTGTAGGGCAAAAATACAAGGCCTATGTCCAAATTCTGACAGGTGTGCTATGTGTATGTTGAAAACAGCAGTAACAGGTTACAGCAATCGGCCAAAACCACTTAATTTTGGAAAAAAAACACACAAAAAAACAACAACAAAAAAAGCATACAAACAGTTTGTGACGATAAAAAACAGCAAAAAAAAACATACCAGAAGACCCAATGCCAGCTACAGAAGGCCCTCCATCGTCCTCCTCGGAGGTGGGTCCATTCCCCATAGATCGGGGCGGTGTAATGACCGACTCCGGGGAGGGGGTCATTCGAAGAGGGGTGGTTGGAGGAGAGGGGGAATTGGGACGGAGGGGAAGGAGTCCAGAAAAATCTGGCTGAGGGTGTAGGAAGGCTGGGGAGGAGGGGGGAATAGGGGAAGGAGTGGAGTTGGAGTGTTGGCTGGGGGTGGGGGAGAGTGGCCGTGCTCGCCGTCTGGCGGGACGCTGACGGCGTAGTCTTCGCTGGGCCCCTAAAAGATGGGAAACAAATTGGGGTTAGTTCCAACAAAAATCCGCGAACAAAATCAATTTCAAATGCACCCCCAAAAACAAAAGAAAAAAAAATATGAGAATGAATAAATCTGAAAGACAGGGAAAACATGGCCATGCAGATATGAGGAGAATGAATAAATCTGAAAGACAGGGAAAACATGGCCATGCAGATATGAGGAGAATGAATAAATCTGAAAGACAGGGAAAACATGGCCATGCAGATATGAGGAGAATGAATAAATCTGAAAGACAGGGAAAACATGGCCATGCAGATATGAGGAGAATGAATAAATCTGAAAGACAGGGAAAACATGGCCATGCAGATATGAGGAGAATGAATAAATATGAAAGACAGGGAAAACATGGCCATGCAGATATGAGGAGAATGAATAAATATGAAAGACAGGGAAAACATGGCCATGCAGTTAGGGCCACAAAGACAAACATGAAAACCACAATCCATTAAACTTACTCGCAGCGATCTGCATGCGAAAGCATGCCAGCAAGTGGGGCGTTCACCGTTGCAGGTCCGACCACCTGCGCTCCAGCTGCCCAATATGGTGGCGTGAGCCGAAGGAGCGCAGGCGGGCCCGAACCTCCGCATATGCGAATCGCTTCTCGCGGTTGGTGATGGGTGGAGGCTGGCTGGTGATCCGCCGATCCATCACCTCCGTAAGCACCAGCAGCTCGCACCTGGTGAATGCGGAGGCTCTCATGATGGCAATGGAGTTTTTCATAAAAATAATTTTTGATAAAGTGCTCCAAAATTTTATGATTGGCTAATGTATTTAGGAAATTAACAGGAGCAATTCTATTGGTTAGTGTATGAGTCATGTGTTCGACAGGGCCAGAAATCTGTGGAGACTTATGATAGGCTTAATGCAGTGACATGCGTAAGCAAATTTACATAAAGAAATGAACTCCAGGAAATATGCGGGTCTAAAAACAAATAGACCAATTATTTAATAGGGGCTAACATGTATTTTGACAATTAAAAGCGAATGTTTAAGCCGTACGTATTCTGCGGGTAAACACAAACACGGACATAAATAAAGTTTATTGCATTGTGTAAAAAAAAAAAAAAAAAATTAAGCTAATTGATATATTGATTGGCATGTTACGATTGAGGGAGGTAGGCAGAATAAACGAGCAGTTAATCGAAATGTCTCAGTCCAACTTCCGGGTAGTACTAGTGCGTGCGTTCCCTTCAAACCACTTTGGGGATGTACGCTCGCTATTTGGCACGCTCGTTAGTTAGAGGAGGGGTCGCCTGAGTTTGGGGAGGATGTTTTGATGCGAACGAAAATACGAGCGTGTGCCTGAATTTAAATATTTTTTTACGTTCGCCCAACGTACGAACGGCCACTTGCGTCCGGGTCTGAATGAGGGCCTTTGTCTCCCCAAGGTTTCTAAATTTTGAGAAAAAATAATATTTATAAAAACTTACCTTGTGTATTAAAAACCTTTGTACCATATTATTTTGGTTCTTTATTTTTTTTATTATATCCTTATTAGCCAAAAATATCCTACCATAATGGAATAGGAATGGAATGCAAACATTTGGAACAGTGGGACTTTATAAAGGAAGTTTTTATGCATTCCACATTCAGATTCATGGACACTCTTTCTATTTGGTAAATGGCCATATCTGGTTTATTCCCCTTTGAGATGTATAAAAAGGTGGAATCATAACTTCCAGCTTACCTGGAATGCATTGAATGGATGCAAACGAAACTTCCATATTTAGTAGATGGAACGCAAATGTCTGGTTTCTTCTGATTGGCTGACTTTTTCAAATGTGATACAAAATGTGAGATAAATGTTTTGTGATTAGTCGGAAAAAGTTTAAAAGGTTTTTGTGTTTGGGACTCACCCTCTGCCTTGAAAAAGATACACCAGTATTGATATGCTTTGGCTGAGTAAGATGGTGCTGTGGAATCCGTCCTTACCTATAACATCCATCTGCATAAGAAGTTTCATCACAGATCTTCCTGAAACCCAGGCAAGTGGGGGATTGTTTTTGTGATACATCTTCTCTATGTACTTCTAGTAGGAGACCAACCACTGCAGCATTTTATTTGTTTCTTTGTAAATGTGCTGATTAATATATTTTTCTTCCATTTATTGATGTTATTACATAAAGATTTGTTCCTTTTTCCTGGACTTTAATTACATGAGAAACATACTCTTGAGAAAAATATATAGCCAGAAAGATTGTTTGACTGAAGGCTTTTACAGTGTTGGCAGTCAATCTGAGTACGGTGTGTTTCTCCTGCTACATTGGTTGTGAAGATTCTGATGGGCTATAATCCTTTTATAAGCTTATAGGAGTACCTATATACAATATTTCTGGTTTTTCCTTCATTCTTTTCCCAGAATTTTTTTTCTTGGTGGAAAAATTTTTCACAAAACAATTTTTATGTCACAGTTTTATCATGCACAAATATTATTTTTATGTATTGCAGTGTTACATTTATATGTAATCATGTGGAAAAATGTAAAAAATGTGAAGAATTTTGGAGAACATCAAGACTCAGCGCTTGAAATACATAATATATATTCTTTATTGTTTATTCACATGGTTTAAACTGTTGTTCACTTATATATTTTTTAAGCAGCAGGTTTGGTAGCTCTGTTTTTGACTCAACATATACATATTTATAATTTTTAGGTCACTCATTTTAGATGGAACAATACTAATAATCACATTTAGTATCCACAAACAATAAATCATCCATTACTGCAGTTCAGCCTAATTATAGTTACATTTTACTGCAGACTAGCTGTTAAGTTACTGGTAGCAGAGGTAGACAACACAGCATTATAGGATGTAATATGGCTAACAAACGATTGCAGCACTAAACATTACTCTTATCTAATAGAAAATATCACAGTGACCATAACTTTCCATATAAACAAGTACTCTGTACTTTCTTTATACTTTCTAAAATTGACCTCTCTCTTAAACAGAGCCCACTGCTAGTTCCTAAAGTCATGAAATCACTATAGTGTCTAAGTCTGGGACAGTGCTGACAGTGCTGACAGTGCCAACTTCAACCGCACAGTCAGTATGTAATACACACATCCCACTTTCGCTGTGTGTGACTCCTGACCCACTGAGCATGTGCAGTGCTATGATCTTCCATACGCCATGGCATAGAATGAACTGGCATATGGAGCGGCTCCACAGGGCATGCGCCAGAGATCCTATTGCAACCCCTCCACTGGGCATGCACCAGAGATCACATTGTGTGTGACTCCCAGCCCACTGGGCATGCACAGTACTATGATCCTCCGTATGCCACTGGCATATAGAGTGACTCCACCGGCCATGCACCAGAGATCCCATTGCAACCCCTTATCTGACAGCCTCCACAGTGCCTATGTGCCGACATTGCTGCAAGTTTGCAGTTTTAAGAGCACAATCAGTTTGGAATGCCTCACTTTTAAACAGACCACTACTAGTTTCACTATAGTGTCCAGAGCCGACAGTGCCAAAAAAAAATATTATTTTCCAGGGATCGAATCCGGGACAAGCACTGTTGCAAAGTGATCACTTAACCTCTAGCCCACAAGCCAGCTATATTAAGAACTGCACATAGCGGGCTCATCCTTGTGCACTCCACCCACCCGCTGCTGTTTTTAATAATATAAAAAATGTGCGTTACTTTCAAAATATTATACTAGTACATATATACACAGTACCCCACCATTAGAGATTTTTTCATCCCATCTCATTGAAAGCTATGCGTGCATCTCATTAATCTTCAGTATTGGTTATACCATCATAACAACTCGGGCAACTACACTTCTGTATAGTTATGTACAGTATGTGAACTGATTTGCATCCTGTTCTAAGAGCTTATGTGATATTAAAAAAATAGGTTGTTTGAACATGCAAATACACTGCATGAATGTGATATCCATCCAATTTAACAGTATGGTATTCAGTACAAATTACAACAGTGGAGCACTCGCCACCCAGCAGTTAAGTGCTCTATTACATTCCGTGGCATATCCTTCGTTGAAGAATACCATGGTACGCCAAAGTCCAGCCATCACGTAACATTCCTTGGTGCGACACAGAGGCTTGAATGGTGCGCTATGAGCAACAAACTAGCTGGGCACATCTGTACTGTTGTCCTGAGGCCTGTGATTTTCTGGTTGGATTCAGTGTGTTTGTAAACTTACTGCTTGTATTTTTTTTCATATCTTCAATTACCTTTTCTTTATAGTTACAATTAATGGTCATAATCAATCAATGCTTTACCTTCAACTAAATAGTACTCCAAGTTTGATGGTTATCAAGAATTCTACTAGACATTTCTCTGGGAGTAATTACATGTACTGGCCTGAGTCCTGTGATTTGCTGCTAAGAGAAGCTGTTATTAACTTATTATTTCAATATTAATTTCTACTTTGCATTTTTTACTTTGTTTCTACTCAATAAAATTAGCAATTTCTATTGTTCTATGGGATGTGATTTTCTAGTTGGAATCAGTGTTTTTGAAAACACTCATTTAGATGCTTGTTTTTTTATATTTTTTCCATGTGTCCAATGTACAATACTTGTCTTTATACAGTAATTACAATTACTAATCAATAAATGCTTTATTTTCCTCTAAATACTTAGTACTCCACCACCAATCATTTATAATGGGCTCAGGTGAGGGATTTGCTGTTTGGAGTAAGTTTGATGGTAATCTAGTTTTTTACTCCATGTTACTTCAGCAGCGATCTCTTTTACTGGTTTGAGGCCTGTGATTTGCTGTTTGAAGAAATATGTTGGCAATATATTATATTTTTTCACTAGGCTTTAACTTTTATTTATTCTTGAATAATAAAACAAATTATTTTGAGTTGTATAGTTTATTAAACTGCCATCCTATCTGCCACTGTTGTGGCACTGTGTTTCAAATATGTGTTATATGCTAATACACTGCCATGTGTTTGTGCCCCTGCTTTGTCACTTAGTTTAGCCTGCCAGCTTGCTGCAACTTTTGGCCAGTATTGATGATAACAATATTGTGATCTGTGAGGTGGTAAAAATTGACTGGAAATTACTGGAAACTAATGTTATAGATGTTAGTAATACTGTAAGGACAAAAACAAGTTCAAATGACATAAATTTAGCTGTTTTATAAAAAAAAATAAGAAATTCAAAAGCAAAACATTTGAGAGCAATTTTGCCAAAACTAAAATTAAAACATGATGAACATGTAAAACCAATGCCAAAACATAGGGTCTGCACACATCTTTAGTTGTTATGGACTCCTTGCCCAGTTCTGTTGCTCCAAGGTGATGTCACTGGGACTTGAAGAGATGTCTGTTAAGTAAATGTGTACAAACTGGTGGCATTTCAGGTAAATTTCAACTACCCTTATCCCTAAGGAAAGTTGAATAAACTAACAATTGCTTCTTCTCTCTCTCTCTCTCTCTCTCTCTCTATATATATATATATATATATATATATATATGTATATGTCTGTTAACTTCCAGTCAATTTTGACAACCTCATAGTGTAGCTCACAATATTGTTCACCAATATTGGCCAAAAGCTGGCTGGCTAAACTAAGCAATAGAGGCACAAACACACAACAGATTAAAGTATATTTCACATTATGAAACTTTGCAGCACAGCAGTGGGAAACTATATGACCCCATAGCAAGATTGTTTTTATTAAGCAAGAACTAGACCAGAGGCCTGAGGGCAGTACAGGGAAATGGAGGTGCAGTATCTATGACTATGTGGTGGAAGAGAGGCAAACAAGTTATTGATTTTGATTGATCAATTGATTAAAATAATGATTCATTAAATTTAATTTGAGATGTGGCCTTGTTTTTCAGCAACTGAGAAAATACCATAAAAGAATACAATTTATCATGCCATGTTCATATTACTGAATAATACTAAAGTAAATGTGCTCCATAAGTCTTTAAATTATTTTTATTTTTGTGAGTCACCAAATTATTCCTGGTTAAAAATCTGTTGCAAATTAATTAAGTATTAAAGCAATAACCAATAAAAATGTTAGTCTATGCAAAAAAGATCATCACCAATGCCCCCCAAAAAAACATGCTATAATGAAAGGAAAAGTGGAGCAAGATTGAATTATCCTTGGGTTTGTATGTTGTATATTAAAAAGGACATGCACAGTTTAACAAACCAAGCACTTTAGCAACAAAAACTGGCACTTTTGTGGCTTAAGTGCTTGGTTTGTGTGGGCAACACAACACAAGCTACCAATGGGCTTAAACCTGCTAACAGTGTTTTTAATCACATCTACACTGGGAAAATATCATCATCCTCACCCTCATCAGTATTAACATCATCATAAATGTGGAAAAACATCATCATAAATGTGGAAAAACAATATTAGCTCATCCTCACTGGAATCCACCATTACAGAAGCCTCTGTACTTTATTGCATTTGGCAGCAAAGGTCTTCCTCATTGAATTTTTAGGTCATTTGTATGAAGATTTACCAAATTTTGAGGAAGAAGCCTCCTTACACTGATCACCCACAAGGTTCCCGACTGTGCTAAACACTGTTTCCAAGTACATACTGGAGGGTGGGCATCTTAAGTACACCAAAGCTAGTTTGTACAAGGGACTCCAAATTTCAGTCTTATTTTCACCCAGTAATCAAAAGGACCGTGTGATATGATAATTTTTACATTATCATTAAACTAATCCTCCACAATCCTATTGATGCTTACTGTATAGGATTAAATCATGGTAAAAGTGTCAATAATTGTGGTCAGTTCTTTCAAGCCTGGCTAGATGTGAAAATTGTGTTTCACTTTGGTGCACTGACTTGACTTATCATCCACACCCTCAGTGGGTCTCTTGGAAAAAGTCACTTTTTCCTGGGAGCAGCATTTGCAGGAGAAACTGAGGCAAGAGATGTTGTTGTGTCATGTGCCATTTGAGCTGACAACTTGCTAGCAGTTAGCTCTTTGCATCTCTTAAGATCTGTGTTATTTGGAAAGAAAAACATTATGTTCAACTTAAACCTAGGGTCAAGCATGGTGCCAAAATATAGTGGTCCAATTGCAAGATCTTGACAACCCTAAGTCCTGGCAAAGCAAATATAGAACTTGATCTACATGTCAAGCATACTCTTAGCAGCATTATTTAGTTTAATCTCCTCCTTTAGTTTCTTTAACTGCTTTTCTAAAAGGTTTATTAAGGGAATCACCTGATTCAAGCTGGCAGTGTCTGAACTCACTTCATTAGTTATTACTTTAATTTTTTTCAGTAGCTTGCATATAAAAGAGAATATTCTCCAATGTGCTGTACTGTACATTTGCCCTCTTCTTCCTATGTTATGGCTTGTTGTGTAGGTCTTGAAGGCTTATTGCTGTTCCTCCACTTGATGAAGCATATAAAGGATGGAATTCCACCTGGTTACTACCTCATGCTTCAGTTGGTGTACATTTACAATTAAACTGTTTTTGTAGTCACTGCAATCTTCTACATGCAGTTGCTGAAGACCAAAAATGTTCAAAAATGATTCTGGCAACAGACAGCATCTCCTGCACGCCTCTTTAAGTTTGAAACAAAATTTGAACCACCAAGTTTATTGTGTGGGCAAAACATGGGATGTGTTCAAATTCACTTAGTTGTAATGCTCTCACAATGCAAGTCCTAGGGAGGTACTACATTTTGTTATGACATCTCTGAGTTTTTCTAACAGGTTGACACTGGAATGACTTATAGAAACTGGTGATACAGAGAGTAGCATGCCTGTGAATGAGCTGGCATTGTGTGTCTGATACTGCAGCTGTCAGTCATGTAATCTTTTGTTTGACCAGTACCGCTTGTTCGCATACCTGTGATTAAGAAGATAGTGAGTACAATAGTATTTTCTAGGCCAGGAACTAATTTTTTTAAATGCCCAGTTCAGGTGAGTAATTGCTGTTCTTGTAAATTGGAATCAAGATGGAATTTGGAAGCTGGGAAACAGGACCTCAATTAACTGTTAAAACCACCAGCATTGGTGGCAGATACTGGCTGCAGATCTAATGCTAGCATAGCTCCCATGGCTTCAGTGATCCGCTATGTAACTGAGTGGCTACTAGCTTCCTCTTGCAAAGCATTGTTTCACAGTCATTTGCTGTGTGAAGCGAGTTTTCTTGGTCCCCTTGTAGGATGAAGATTTACCCCCAGCAGCAGAAGCCCTATCACGCAAGGATTTTTTGGGGGACTCTGGATAGGGGAGGAGTCAGTTAGCTTTCACAAATTGAATGCAGGGGGACTACCTCCAATCATTAATGAGGAGATTGATGAGAAAGGTGTTGCCAGTGGAGATTGCATGAGCTCGGATCTAGCTGATAGCTGGGAGCGAGCTGATGCTGGACTGCTTGTTATAATTTAGCAGGATTTTTGAGATTTTCCCAAATAATTTGCATGAACTCACTGCACATGATGTAACAGGGAGGAGTTTCCTACATGGTTAATGTCCATACCTCTACTTACTTTAGCTTCACAAATGGTACAGATATCTTGAAAAATGTTGTCAGGATTTGGGTAAAATATTATTCTACTCAAAAGAGGTGGCTTTCTTAGTCTTATGTCTAGGCATCACAATGGCCTTCTTCTTTTCACTGGTAAGAACTGCTGTCACTAGTGGGTAACTTATTCTTACACATCCTCATCATCATCTTCATTAGTGTCAGAAGCACATATATAAATCTCGTCCTGTTGCACTCCCACTGTAGCATATACATTTTTCCCTATTGCACTTCCAATGTAGCATCCTCAATTTCTAATTTGCCATCTTTACTTCTACTGCTTCTCACAATTGCAGAGGGTTCAGAAATGGTGGGAGGCGTCTTCTCTAGGATTATAGTGTCAAAAATGTCAGGCTCCCATACTGCACACATGGATACCCTTAGAGCCTTCTCAGGCATTTGTAAAGTTTGTGAACACACAGTTTGTTCTTTAGCCTTCATTTTTATGGTGAACTGAATTGCCTGTTTTCAAGGTGACACATGTAGACTTCAAGTGAGAAGGTGTTGCATGTGAGGTTTCAAAAGATGCCTGACTGAGTTTAGGCCCGGATTCTGCAATAGGCATTCTAGTGTATGAAACATCAGTAGCAGGATCATAGCTTCTGCCTTTTCTTGCCACTGCATGGGGTTTATGGAATGTTGATCATTTGACTTTTTTGGCAGCAAATTTTATTTTTATTATCATTAGAGGTGATGTTTTGTTTAACATTGTAATATATTGTTTAGAATTCAGGTGTCCTTTCTTAAACTTTATTTCCCCTTGACCACATTTAGTAAATGTTGAAGTACTATAATGACTGATCCATATTGACTCACAGCGACCCTAGTATAAGCCAGGTGGCATCCTAATGATGTAATATATTTTAACACACAAATTTATATTAAACATTTTTACCAGTGGCTGAAGGCTCTGAATACACAACAAATTGCCTTACAGTGCTTCTAGTATAAGGGTGGCACCCAAATGATGATATATTTTTTAACACGCAAGCTTTATTATAATTTTTTTAAAATGTGCCTGAATACACAACAAATTGCCTCACATTCCTCTTAGTATAAGTGTGGCAATGACTTTGAGTTCTGGCCATGGCTAGCTGACCACCAAAGAAAAAACTACGGAGCCCAGTAACTAATATCCAAATATCTACTAGATGAGCAGGCATAGTCTAGTGCATTGGTTCCTTAGTCACATGTACATTGTGAGACCCTGCTCTTTTGACTACCTCATGTAAAGCATACAGCTTAAGATTGCGGTTACTACCACATTTTTGTTTCCATCTCTACGTGGAGTTCACTATTGCAACAGCTGCCTCACAAGGGCTAGGAGTGCAACATTGTATCTTCCTATAGGAGCAACCAGAAATAAACCTGATTAGATATTGTTATATGATTGTTGTACAAAATTGTTACATCTTTGCCACCGGGTATTTCTGACCAGGAATACAACTGAGTTCTCAGAAATTTCCACTCATTAATGTGTGGAACAACATGCATATAATTTGCGGAAAGGCCAACATTGGTCTTTTTATCTTTTTAATTTTTTTGGACATTATTGCTTATTTTATTTTTATTTTTTTATTTTATTTTTCTACATGCAGAATTATGTGATTATAGCTATTTAATATGTATTGTTGGACCACTGAATTATATTGGCTTTTAAGAATTGAGTATTTTTAATAATGGTATTGCACTTTACACAATATAAATATAGGATTACTACAGAATTTGCTTATTATAGCATTTGTCTTTTGAATGCTAATAAATTTATTATTACATCAAATTTGGACTCTGTATCTCTTTTGTCTGGTCTAGGGTAAGCTCCTTGGTGCTGTCATTTTATCTATCATAAAACCTTGTGGCTTTTTGTGGGGTGGTGGACCCATAAGATGGGTGCCCTTAACTCTCTACATTGCCTGAACATACAACAACCTGCCTCACAGCGCCATCAGTATAAAGATGGCATCCTAATAATGACATTATATTTTTAAACATTTAACTATGCCTGAACACACAATAAACAACATCACAGCGCCCCTAGTACAAGCCAGGTTGCACCCTAAAAACAATGTTATATTTCTTAACACACAAGCTTTATAGTAATTTTTTTTTAATAATGCCTGAACACACAACACACTGCCTCACAGTGCTCTTGGTATAAGAGTGTGTCATCTTTGGGGGCAAGGAATAGCCCATGATTTCCATCAGCTAATGGAGATATCCAACTGGTGAGCTTTTAGGTGGACCTCTCATGTGGCATTTGCAGGTTTTTCAAAATGACGATCATTTTGAAAAACCTGCCTTTACTACATGAGAGGTCCACCTAAGAGCTCTCACCCGTAAGGGTATAGGTAGCAGATAACATCTATCCTTCTGTACTGAGGCAAGTTTACAAAAAGTTATTTTATGCTATTTACTGTATGTATTAATTTGTATTGTACATTTTTTAATATATTTTTACCTCTGTTGATATACCAAGAATAAAATATTCAGGTATATGAATCATGGGCTGTCACAGGGCTTTTTTTTTAAATAATATCCCAAACATAAACAAAGGGTGATTTGAAGAGTAAGTAGAAGGTTGTGTTTGACCAACAGCTAATATTGCAATAAATCCCCCTAAGTGGTGGAAATTTCTCCATTTCAATTAATATTCAAAGTTGTAGTACACTAGAGGTACCCCTATATATATATATATATATATATATATATTCACACAAAGTGCCCTTATAAACTAGAATAAGTGTCCCTGTATAGGCTTTTCCTGTCCACTTCTTTTATTGGCATGCAATTAATGTTGTAGCCCACTCCCCACACCCTCTCCCTCCTGTCTCCAGTGTGAAATGGTGCCCAATCACAAGGAGGGACTTTAATATGCAATCCAAAACACATAAGATTCAACAACTGTGAAGAACTTTTGCCTCGTTTTACAATCCAATCAAGGTGGGAAGATCTGAGCCCTGTCTCGGTTTAACTAGTAACCCTTAAGTTCGGGTGTGTTTGGTTTCTGTGGAAACCGAACCGCACATCTCTAAATACTATATATTCTATGTAATAAAAAAAATGTGTATCTGCATACCACAATTTGAATAAATTCTTACTAATCAAAAGAGTGTAGATAATTCTTCATAGATTTCTTATGCTTTGAAGTAATAATTCATCCCAAAGATTAAAGAGAAATTGTAATAGTGTAATATGTGCCAAATGTAATAAACTTTAATGAATAGAACCATTGTTATTATGTACCTTAATTAGGCTTTAATAGAATTTATTAAGCTTTTATACTGTAGTTCCATCAATAGTGTTTTTTTTACAGATTCTAGTAAGGCTGCACAGATGTAACATACAACGAGGCTATCAGAACTTTTTTATGTATGTATTTATTTTAATATTTGTGTTTTAGAGATGAGGGGTTCAGTTTTAAAAAAAAATCAAACACACCTGAGTGTATTCCCACCAAATTCTGATCTTAGCATGAGGCAAAACATAATTTTTCCAGAAATGTCTTGCGTGTTTTGGATTGCATATAGCAGATCCTCCCTCATGATTAGGTGCCATTTCACACAGGAGAATGTAGGGAATGAGTATGGGCTTGTTTTTCTTAATAAAAACACCATTAAGATAAGGAGTTATAGTTGGTAGATGGAAAGTTGGTGGGAAGGGTGACTGGCTGCAGGCATCTTTATCACTGTATAGGGTGTGTTTTATAGACACATTAGCTAGTAACAACTGCAATCCAGTGCACTGCAGTGCAAACAGGCTACTGTGTGTTTGTCAGACATAGTAGCACCTGGAATATAGTGCTGCAAAAAGGCTGTAGTGTTTGTGTGTGTTTGTTAAAGTAAGCTTGCACTTGTTTTCACAAGGATATACTATATTGTATTGTCAATAACTTGTGTATGAGGGCAGAGACAGTGTGACTTTAACTTTAAGCTTATTTGTCCAAAGTTTTTTATCGTGCGCTCTTTCTGAATATAACAGGAGTGGATTTGGGAGCTGCTATAGCTAGTAAGGTCACCACTCTTCTCAATATACAAGCACGTTTTTTGTTTGGGACAGCTAGCGCTCACCTAAGGAGAAAATTTGCATATATATATATAAGGGATGTGCAGGCTCGGTTCTACTCGGTTATGTTTTTTTTTTTTTACCGAATCTTATTGGCTACCCAAAACTCGTGACAGCTGATACCCAATAAGATTCGGTAAAAAAAACAAACGGAACCGAGTAGAACCGAGCCTGCACATCCCTAATATATATATACAGTATAAATAAATATATGATTTAAAAATCTATATATGTAAAAGAACATATATAAAAAAATAAAAAATAAAAATAATAACAATAAAAAAATAATAAAAATAAAAATATACTGATAGAATCAAATAACTGTAAGGGGACTATGTTAAATTGAGGAGTTTTATTGTAGTCTTAAACTCATATACTTATGTAAGGACAAACAAACACATACAATAATCACAGGGAAGCATGAAGGGATAGGGAGGGATGACAGTGAGGGAATTACTCAAAGGGTAGAATTCAAAATGTTTGTATAAAAACCTTTTGGGTAAAACGTTCAAAACATTATAATAAATTGATAATTGAAAAATAAGTCGATAAATGAAAAATAGCTGACTTCCAAGTAGAGTTGGTTAATGTGGATTATCAAGTATATAGTTTTATAATGCCAGAGAGAAAAGGACTTTTGTAAGTCCAAATAAGTTCAGTATAGGACATTCTGATGCTTTTGCAGTGGGTGCAACATAAATTGTAGAGAAATGTCAGGATTCCTGATCGTTGTTAATTGATGTTTTGATGTTCGTGAGTCCTGAGTTTTCAGTATTCATTGGTTCTGTGTCTCAATAATTAGTTTCATAAGTTTGTTTGAACATTCTTCAAGTATCCGTGACTAGTGTGTAATAAATAATTCATTATCATGATTGTGTGAAGGTGTCTTTTTTATGTGTGCAGTACCAATTCAGGGTATAATTATCCCACCATATTTTGTTTTCTTGATTAACTAGTTTTTCAAGTGTTCTAAACATGTCACTGAATTGTCCTTCTGTGTCACAAGCCAAATGTATGTTTTGTATATTCTTGAAGATTTTGTCTGCTCTATTGGATCTGTCTGTGTGATCTATTAATGAATCCATATGTTTGTCCGGTTTTTTAGAGAGCCACAACTGATAGTGGTGAAGTATAAATATAAATAAAACAAGTTTTTTATCGTGCGCTCTTTCTAAATATAACTGGACTGGATTTGGGAGCTGCTATAGCTAGTAAGGGTACCACTCTTCTCAATATACAGGCACGTTTTTGTTTGGGATAGCTAGCGCTCACCTAAGGAGAAAATTTGCATATATATATATATATATGATTAAATAATCTGTATATGTAAAAAAACATAAACATAAATAAATAAAAATAATTATAATACAAAAACAATAAAAATTAAAATATACTGATAGAATCAAATAACTGTAAGGGGACTATGTTAAATTGAGGAGTTTTATGGTAGTCTTAAACTCATATACTTATGTAAGGACAAACAAAGACATACAATAATTGCAGGGAAACATGAAGGGAAAGGGAGGGATGACAGTGAGGGAATTACTCAAAGGGTAGAATTAAAAATATTTGTATAAAAACCTTTTGGGTAAAACATTCAAAACATTATAATAAATTGATAATTGAAAAATAAGTCAATAAACAAAAAATAGCTGACTTCCAAGTAGAGTTGGTTAATGTGGATTATCAAGCATTTAGTTTTATAATGCCAGAGAGAAAAGGACTTTTGTATTTCCAAGTAAGTTCAGTATAGGACATTCTGATGCTTCTACAGTGGGTGCAACATAAATTGTAGAGAAATGTCAGTATTCCTGATCATTGTTAATGAAGTTTTGATGTTCGGGAGTCCATACACCACATGCAGTTGCAAGGAAAGACTCAGTCCATGGCTTTTGTTTGGGAGTGGTGCTACTGCTACTGCTCTTTCATGCCCTAAAATGCCTACTGTGAAAGCTGAGGCCAAACACAGTCAGACATATTCTGTAACCTTGCATGCAACACCTTCCTGCTCTGAGTCTAGTTGTGTCACCTTTAAAACAGGCAAATCAGTGCACACAAAGAACACTAAGGATAAAAAGCAAACTGTGTGTTCAAAAACTTCACAGAACCCTGAAGAGAGTCTAAGAGTGTCCATGTGTGCTATGTGTGAGTCTCACATTTCTGACACTGGAAACCTAGAATCATTTCTGAGTCCTCTGCAAATGTGAGGATGAGTATCAATTAAAGTAACGATAATGACATGGAAACTGGGGGCACTACTATGGAAGTTCAACAGAATTAGGGGATATTTATGTATCTGACTCTAATGATGATGTTAATGATGAATGTGTTGGACAAGAAAAAATTTATAAAATTCAGGAGAAGAATGTTGTTTATGTGTAATTTAGTGGAAGCAGTTCTTGACAGTAATAATAAGAAGGTCATTGCCATGCCTGGGCATAAGACTGAAAAATGCACCTTTTCCATGTGGAATAATTTTTTACAAAATTCTGACATAAGTCAAGGCATTTGTAGCATTTGTGCTGCCGATGTATTTAGAAGTAGGAACATTACCCATCTAGGCTTTCCTCCCTGCTACGTAATTTGCAACACATTCATGCAAATTATTTATGAAAATCTGGAAAACAATGTAAAATAATAAAAAGTAGTCCAGAAGCAGCTGCCAGCAGAATGGATAAATCGCACATGCAATTTCCACCAAAAACACCTTCATCATCAACCTCCTCATTAGCAATTGGAGGTAGGTTAATTTTTCAAAGGCTAACTGACTCCTCCCCTATCCAGGATTCCCCATGAGAATCCTATTGTGTTAGGACTGCTGCTGCTGGGGGTGAATGTTCATCACAGAAGGGTACCAAGAAGACTTGTAGTTTTAAACAACAATTGACTGTAAAACAATTATTTGCAAGAGGAACTGAGTATGACAGCCACCATACTGTTGCAGAATATCACTGAAGCCATGAAGGCTATGTTAACATTAGGTATAGATCCAATATACACAATCAATGCCTCTGGTTTTAAATAAGTAGTTGAGGTTATGTGTTCACACTACCAAATTCCATATTGAATGAATTTTACAACAGCAAATCCTTATCTATAGAAAATGCCATTGAACCAACTATCCACTTAACAACAGATATGGGACAAGCAGTACAGGTCAAATTAAATATTACATGACTGTGACAGGCTACTGGGTGGGTGTACTGCCTTCAGCAGCAGCATTATCTAACACACCAGTTCATTCACAGGCAGAGTACTCTATGGGGTACATTTACTAAAGTGAGGGTTTTTAGAAGTGGAGATGTGCCCATAGCAACCAATTATATTCTACTTAACATTTATCTAGCATCTTCTAGAAGATAATAGCTAGAATCTGTATCACTGGCTTCACTAAGAGACATACTGGTGCTAACTTGTTGGAAAAGGGGATGTAATAACAAAATGGTTTACTCCACTAAGACTGTTTTTAAGATATGTAATTTCTGATAATCCATGTAACATTGTACAAGCATACAATGAATTATAACACATATGATCTTTTGGGATCACAATAAACTTGGTGGTTCAGAATTTCTTAAAAATGACAGGACCATTACGATAATACTGGCTATGGCCTGTGAAATTTCTGGGCATTTTCAGCACTCAGCAACCGCATGTAGAAGATTGCAGCTGCTGCTAGTTCACTTCAATTTGCCATACCACCAACTGGAGCAACAGGTAGTAAACAGATGGAATTCCATCCTTTATTATGTTTCAGTGACTGGAGGAACAGCAACAAACCATCCATCCATACACATCAAAATATGATATTGGGAGAGGGGGAACAAGTTACCACCTTACTGCACCACATTGGAGAATGCGTTTGGTTTTATGAAAGCTGCTGAAACCATAGAAAATTGTAACTAATGAAGTGAGATGAGACACTGTCAACATGAGTCAGCTCATACACTTAATTTAACTACTGGAAAAAGCAGCTAGAGAAGCTTAAGGTGAAGTTAAAATGAAGTAATTCTGCTAGGTATGTTGAACTAGTAGATCAAGTTTTTTTATTCGCTTCACCAGGATCAAAGGGTTTGACAAATCTTGCAATCTGATCAATACATTTTGGCAACCATGCTTCATCATAGGTTTAAGTCATATGTAATGTCTTTCTTTTCAACTGACAAAGATCTTAAGAGATGCAAAGTGCTCCTTGAGAGGAAGTTGTTAACTTATGTGGCATATCACATGACAACATATCATTCTTCAGTTTCCTGCCAAGAAAAAACTGACCTATCCAAGAAACCAACTGGTGATAGTGATTAGTCAACTCAGTGCACATGAGTAAAACATTATGACATCTGGTACGGCTTAAAATAGTTGCCTAAAATTATTATTGACTACTTACAGTTACTCAGTTTGATACATTAAGCATCAATAGAAGGATGGAGGAGATTTGGTTTACTTAAGCTGCCAATCCTTCAGTGTTTACTCAGAAATTCCTTCTTAGTATAGCCAGGAACCTTATGAGAGATCGGTGTGGGAGGCTTTTTAAAAAAAATGTGGAAAAACTGATGTTCATAAAATGAACTACAAATTCTATAAGGATGACCTTTGTTGCTATTTAGAGCAAACAGAGACTTTTGTAATGATGTATTCCAGTGGAGATGTGCTAAAATTGTGTGATGAATATAAACAACAGTGATGAGGGTGATAATGAGGATGATAATGATATCTTCCAACTTCGACAATGACAACCAAGCACTTCAGACACAGAAGTAGCAATCCCTCTATCTAATGTGCTTGATTTGTTAAACTGTGCATGTCCTTTTCAATATATATAAGGGTGGGTGGGACATCCCAAAGACAATTCCATCCTGCACCAATTTTCCTTATGTATTTTGAAAATGTTACAGTATTTGTGTTTAACAGGCAGCATATATTACTGTTGTTTACTAGGGCACTAATTTTCTGCAGTATCTTGCAAGGCTGTCCATCACCAGCTTCTCAACCAGGTGTA
Source organism: Taudactylus pleione (assembly GCA_031769625.1). Taxonomy (NCBI): domain Eukaryota; kingdom Metazoa; phylum Chordata; class Amphibia; order Anura; family Myobatrachidae; genus Taudactylus; species Taudactylus pleione. The sequence goes on from JAUIMM010000213.1 coordinate 1,446,561, forward strand.
TAGGGTCCGTTTACTGTAGCTTCTCCACAGATTGAGTATTATCATCAAATTATATAATATTATAATCATGTATTGCCCTGGGGCCTGTGATTTTCTGTTTTGATTCAGTTTCCATTTTAAAAATTTGATTGGGATTTTGGAAGCTTGTTTTTTAATAGTTTTTACATGTCTCTGATTTACTTTTCATTATAGTTATTAGTACTGTTAGTAATCAATCAATTAATCAATCAATCAATGTTTTACCTGGCTTCCACTAAATACTCAACCGCCATTTACCTGTTCTGGCCTCAGGCCTCTGATCTAGTTCTTGGTTAAATATAAAATTCTATAGGATCTGAAAGTTTATTAAACTGACATCTTGTCTGGCATTTCAGTGCAACCATGTTTCATAGATGTGCTACATTATTTTAAACTGCCATGTGTTTGTGCCACTGCTCTATCACTTAAGTTAGCCAGCCAACTCTCTGTAGCCTTTGGTCAATAATGGTGGAAAATAATGTTTTCTTTGTTAATAATACTGTAAGAACAATAACAGATCCAAGTAACATGGAATTAGTTGTTTTTATTTATTTTAATGAAAACCAAAACATTTGGAGTTGTTTTTTTCAAAACCAAAACACAATGAAAATTTAGACCAAGAAACCACAGGGTTCCATGCACATTACTGTTATATAGCAGGGGTTTTCAACAGTGCACTCCAGCTGTTGTGGAACTACACATCCTATCATGCTCTGCCACACTTTTGCTATTAGGGCATGCTAAAAATGCAGCACGGCATGCTGGAATGTGTAATTCTACAACAGCTGGAGGGCTGCATGTTGAATTCCCCTGGTACAGAGGGTATGTCTCAGTATGTATTGCAACAACCATTTAGATTAAGACCATATCATTACCAATTCACTACAAAATTCCACAGTTTGTTCAAATGCAAAGCCTTCACAGATCACATGCATTTTACATAGTATTACAACAGATGAATACAATACATCCTATTATGTTAACTCCTTGTTATCAATATTAAAAATAACACATTGGCCATGATTCAGAGGTGGGTGCACTGCCAATGTCTGATGTGGAGTAATATTTTGCTACTTTGCATGCATCTTAAGAGGCACATCCACTAGCAGACATTGAAACGACTGCACGATTATGACATTGTAATCGTGCAGTCATTTCACATTCTGGTGCTGTGCCTACACTGAATGTTCAGTCATTCAGTGTAGGCACATCAATCATCCCCTACCATGCTCAACCTGACATTATCGTCAGGTTGACCAGCATGTTCGGGCGATGATTGATGTTAGAAACAACCAGCCGGAGTGCACATCGCTGTTCGTTTCTGACATTTACATCCCTTACAATGTCGTAATCATGCAATCGCTCTATGTTATCGGGTAGTGGATACGCTGCATAAGTCACACTGCACATGCATCCCGATTGTGTCTGTACAGAGTTGCAGATGCTATTTAAATGCACACCTGGAGAAGTGTATTGAAACAGTAGTGGGCATTCCTAGGCAGTGACAGGGGATAGTCCATCTTATAGATGTATTTTGGGATTGTGCGGACATGTCAGTGAAAGTGGCTGCATACACAGACACTAAATACAAGGCCATACTCGGATGGAGAGTCTGCACCTGCCATAGGCCTGGTGCAAGTTTCAATGGCTTGTCTGATGGTGCAGCTAAAAACACACCAATCAGTATTACTGTGTGTATGTACAGACCCTGAAAGTGGACATCTCAGCACATTAAGATGCATGGATGTACACCAGGGAATGATTTAGTATTGGAATTTGCATTTAGTCTCAGATGGGTGCCAAAAGAAGCAGCTGTAATTGATTCTGCATTCACCTCTCAATTAGCCCCATTGTACAGCCAATAACCTTTACACATTGTGTAGGGAATACACACAGCATATCTGTCCCAACATATAAAATCAATATGTCCCATATATGGTGTCCACAATGTACAGCATTGATCCCATTGTGGCAGTTAGACAGAGAAGCTCCATTTAAATACAGCACAACATTGACCCCATAATACTATACCTACACAAAATGACACCCCTCTATTTAAACAAAAAATAATATACAGTTTACACATTGTACTGAAAAACATTACTAATTGTGTAATATTGTCTGTAGTGTGGGGGAAGGAACGAGGGTGAGGTTAGGTACTTTATCATATTTCTTCAGTTGTCCACATGGAAAAAAGTAAGAGAGGCACAATTAAGTTTGTAGTTTTGTTATTTAGGTTCCTGGGTGGGGTCCAGTACAGGAAGTAGTCCTACATATGAAGTATGATCCTGCATCCTTAGTACAGAGGTTTGATATGTGTGTGTTTTTAGTTCACAAAGGCTTTCAGTCTAAAACTCATTTAACCATTAAGAAATATAAACAAAGCCAAGATCTTTCTTCTTCTTCCTCATGTTACATGCAAAAAAGACACCAGGGCAACTCCTTGACCATAGCACAAGGTGCACTTGACCTACTGTACAACATTTATTTGCTGAAAGACTACATTTGCTTCAAGGAAAGGAAAAGTTTATTATGCTTGCAATATATTAGTATTGCCAAGCCTGAGTCAGGAGTACACACTCACAATAGGAAGAATAAATGGTGAATTGGTAAAGGTGGGGACAGGGAGAGGTCCGGGTGAATTAAGAGAACATGACTTACTGCACTTATGGTGTAAGTCAATACTGTTGAGATATGGAAGTGGGGTAAGGACTGGGGAAAAGCACAAATTAGTACAACTTTACTCCCACCTTGTTTTGGAGATTAAGAATCCAGTCACATTGGTGATGCACGGAAGCTACCAGTAGTTCCCTTGGTGACAAATTATCTTAATGTAACAACAATCTTTATCAAATGGCTAAATGTAATTTAGAAGACATGGCATTCTAATGAAAACAACATTAATATAAGCAAAACACATTTTCAAAAACTAAGTAAAAATGTATGTCGCCCATTCTAGCCTTCATATCCTTCTATTGGAAATGTCCTTTATTGCAAAATTATATAATTATAGCCTCTATAATGAGTATTAAAAACAATAACAATATAGAAGAGAGTGTATTTGGGCCAACTGACTTACAAATATACAAATTATTATGCTTTACAAACTAAAGACATCTGAATTTATCAAAAAGTGAAGAACCAAAAAATGTTCAGGTTCATCCATTGGATATCCTTAATTAGATAATCTAATCAAAATAATTTTTGTCTCCGGAATAAAGTAAAGTAGCAATCCAAGGCTATGATTGTGTCGGAACCACTGACCATTCATTCTTTGGTGCTAATTTTGTCTACATGGGATTACAACATTCGATGGTCTTGTTGGACTAAAAGAGGTTCACTCTGGTCAGGATGTTTTAAGATTAACGAAAACCTGCTTGTCTTCATGTAGCACACAAAGATTAAAAGGGAAGCCATTTGTAGTTAGTATTGTTTTTTCTCAGACTCTGGGTAATATATTTATGGTCAAATCTTTTCCATATAGTATTGTGTGCCAGATCTTGATAAACTGGCAACTGAACTAAATGTTCTTGGTTCCTAGCTTCTACCAAAATCCCTTTCTTAGTTTTAAAATAGGGTAATCTAAGCACAATATGGGAATCTCAGGATTCTGGAGTCTAGGGAACATGATCTATGCACTATATTTGTTAACAATTGTGAGTTATCTGGGAAAAGATGCATGTATAATAATATGAGGAGTGACTTAAAGTGTGATTCAGCAATTTATAATGATTATTTCTTAAGGGTCTGCTGTCCATATCCTCTTTCTTGCCTTCCACAAGTTGGAGATCCTGGTGGAGTATCTGTTTCTGCTTCTTGCTGATTCCTCTATACATCCACCATATTTGTATCAGCAAAGATAGTCAGTTTTCAAGTCTGCTGCCACTGTCTATAGTTTGGGCTGAAAAGTGTGCTTAAGATATTTCACCCCTGAAAACAGGAATCTTATGCCACCTTTGGACTCAGACTCACTATATATGGGAGAGTTTTTAGTTCTTGAGTACATTCAAGTTAATTCTTGAAGAGATGTTATCTCCTTAATGTTTGACATTTTAAAAAACAAAAATAATTTAGATATCAATATATGGATGTATACATATGGATGTATACATATGGATGTTCTTCTATACAACTGATTGTGTTATTGTACATATTTTCCTTAATAAACCATGCACAGAGTAATACCAGGTAGTATTACTGGGTCCACAGTAGTAAACTTAAGGACAAGTTAAAGCAAGATATGGTAAAAAATGATATACGAAGTTCCTTTGCTGGTTGTTTTTGTAAAATAAATCAATGATGCCCGGGAAATGATAATAAAAATCAGGGCCCACTAAAATGTTATCCTAGGCCTCAGATGCTCTATTGTTTTACATTTATCAATTCACTTTGTAGATTTTTCTATACAATATATTTTTATATATTTCTTTATTTTGCTTTGATACAATGAGATATGAGTATTATATACTTATAATGGAGAGTGCGGTTTTAATACTGGTAAAATGTAACTACTGTAACAAAGCCTCAGTATAGGTGACAGATAGGAAATGCCCTAAATGTGTGGTATGAATGTGAGGTTTTGGAGAATATCCTAAATTGTTATATAATATGTGGCTTCTTGAGAAAACATGAAGGCAGACTGTTCTATATGTAGAAGCTGGATAACTTGATGAGGTGTACATAAACTTATCATGCATGCTTGGAGCAGGGAGCATTGCATTGGGCAGGGAGCATAGGATATTGCTATGATCTCCATAAGGCACAGGTTATAGAGATAGGAATACCAGGTAGGGTTATGACTGACTGTGGTGCAATTTTTTTATTTCAACACAGACATTTCTGTATATCATGAAAGAGGACAAATTTATGAACTTTAAAAAAAAAACAAAAAAAACAGTTAACTAGATTACCTTAAAAATCGAATTCACATCTAACAAATGCAGGGAAAACAGCATGTTATTATTAAATGTAAAATACATTTTTTTCTAAATGGAATTGTAATGCAGCAAGGCTCACATGAGAAAGTTAAGTCAAGTGGCCATTGACAAAGCTATTAGCATATAGATTAACAACCCACGTTTCACATCATTCCACTCTCTAAATTATTTTAATACACAGCACTATTATTTCTACAGTAAACCCTATTTCATTATAAGACTCAAAAGAAGTCCAAATAGCAAATACAGCAGTTGCACTGTCAACTTTCAGTTACATATAAACCTGATCACTTTGGAGGAGGATGACCTCGTAAAGTCTCTGAGTACTGCTCATTGGCCAAGAACACATAACGCTTAATAGCAGAAAAGCACACAAAGGTTGTAATAAGCATTATCACTGGAGAAATATGGTTGGTACAAAGAACCCAGGCCTTTCTTGGGGCCTGTGAATGCAGAAGAGTAGTAACCATGCCTCCCAAGATGACTCAACCATTCCTGGGGCACACCAAATGTTTGTGGATCCACTGTTGGGATTTTTTGTTTCAGTAACGTTTATTTTGCTACCTGTCAAGCGATAAAAATCAGATGGGCAGAAGCATACTTTATCACTAATGGAAACCACTACCACTTGTTTGCATGGTTTTGAAGTGTTTAGAGCATAATAGACTAATGGCACTATTCAGGGAATTATACTGGATTAGAACCTCTATACACTCCTGCCTATACCTTCTAATATCCTGCCAATACCTTCTAATATCCTGCCTATACCTTCTAAGGATGACGCTAATTTGCGTACGCAGTCATACACTAAATAAAGACTTCAGACCTGGAATCTGTGGTTCCAAAGCACACAGTATTATTCAAGTAAAAGTACAGTCAGTTACACGCTATTGATCCAAACACAATTAGGCACAAAGGAATTATACAGACCCAAGTACAGTATACATACGCAGCGTTTCCGGACCAGATGTTAGGCATCAGCAAGAAACCCCTCGTCAATCAGCATTCAGCAAGACTAAGACTCAGTGTTGGAGCACACAAGTTTATACCCCCCAGAAATAGACAACACAATAGAGAAGTTTGTTGCTGATGCCATTGTTTCCCAAGGGAAAATGCATCTGTTACAGAGCATTTAACAGGCTGATTCAAATAGACCCAACCCAGCCTCTAACAACTGGGGGACTCTGGATTCCCGCCTCATGCAACATCCTAACAGTTGTTCATATCATATACATTTTGTTGCTTGAAGTCTCTGTGGTCCATAAGTTGAGAATGCATGATGCGATCTCCACACCAACGATACCGGAATACTGTGGAAAGAGTACGCATCAGTACAAAACCAAACACGGCTTACTTATCATGTATAAAACCTTAGTTACCAAATAATCTTTATTTCACAGCCTTTATACTAAATGAACAAACTTAAATCTTATACCTTAAAGCTTATGGAATCTTGTATGTGGATATGTAATGTGTGAGTATGCGGGGTTTGATATAAGGACGCTAGTTAACTTGGACCAGATGCATGCGCATAAAGCTAATAAACAGCATTTTCATATAGGATCTTATGCATTCGCTAATATGCGACTAGTTAAAAGCGCAATTGTGCTTATTAATGTGTATATGAGGAAGGTGAAAGATGCAATCGCATGGTGCTAATAGTAATATTGCCATATGTACTCAAAAGTGAATTTATCTAAAATGGCGCTTGGGTGGCCATTCGCAAAATGGCGTCTTGCAATCTCATTTCCAAGATGGCGTCTTGCGGCCAGTTGCAAGATGGCATCACTGCGATTCAATTTTAAACTGATCTTGTCTCAGCCAATAATCCAGCTTCGACAGTCCACCCTTTGATAGCAAACAATATGCTATCACAATCTGATTTTAAAATATAATTTAGGGTTACATTTATATACTATTTAGTGTTATTATGGGATGGCACAAGGTTGTTCTTAATCCATCAATAATGTGTTTCTGGGTGGGGACATAAAACTACTATTATACGCACACAGCGGATCTTGGAAGATCATGTGAAAGGTGTGGGGATGCACCAGTCTTATAAAGGCAGTCTTGAAGGGGAATTGAGACTTTACATTATCTGAGGTGTTTTAAAAATAACAGTTCAATAATACATTCTATGCACGTCTAAATATAATACATTAAATGATGGTATTTCCTAGTTCAGGGTTGTAATGCAGTTCTATATTTACCTTGGTATTCATATTGTCATTACTGACCACCATCATAGTTTCGTTCTTGCATTTTACTCTATTTTTACATTTTCCACACTTCAACACAATAGGAACACACCGGACACATATGCCAATTATTATGATGACAATTAGTATAAGGATCAAGAATTTGCCTATGCTGGCGATCACTTCCTGGACCCATTACCCTAGACCTGAGAACCATTTCACTGGGTTCAGCCATGAAACCCATCCTTCTATCTTCTCCCTTACTTCAGCCACTGAAGCGTTATGGTTCTTACGAAACTCCCATTTTAGCTGCAGAATTTCATCCATCTTCCGGTCTATCACCTCCTTTCAGTTGCTGGTATTATTGGTGACATAGGTGCAACATTTTACTCCAAATTGGGTGGTTAACATTACGCAATACCCTCCAGTAACAGCAGTTAAATAATTCAACACTAGCCTGTGTTGCACCAGATCTTTCTTGTATGCTTGCAATTCTCTCCCTGTATACCTGAATGTGTCATTGTATATCTCAGTGAAATTATCTATCAATTTAGCAAGTTCCTGAATATACCTAAAATTTAAAGTACCCCGAGCAATCCTGGTGGGATCCAGTGTGACTAAAACTTGAAAGCAAGTTGTCTCACTAATTAACTGAGTGGCTTTATGCACGTCACCAGGTATCATATTTCTTTTGCCTCTGTGTTCATATTGTGTGTGAAGATATGGTGATGGTGTGTTCTTATGTATGCCAAGCATTTCAACATGTGTGAGGGTCTTAACTTCTGGGACTACTCTTACCAGGTAACACAAACCTTCAGAACTCGGGGAGAGCCACTTATACGCTTTTCTTCCACATATAAAATATACTTTATCAGGGAGAACATAAGGAATGGTATGCATCATTATCATTATCATTAAGCACAATTCCCTTGCAAACAATCCTATTTCTGGGTCTTCAATCTGGTACATGCAAGTTTCTGGCTGTATTATTTTAGCACAATAACCATCTGGCACCTTACCAATAATTTCTTTGGTGGAACTCAATGTATACCGATACCTAAAATGTTTCCCACCAGATTTAATTGAGCATAACAGATCATGGTTTATGGACTCATTATCAGCTCTTTGTGAGAAGGTCATCGTCTGATTATTCCCCGTCACTTCCCAACTCCCAGGTTTATTGGGGTTGGTTATGTTTAAACACAAAAGTGATCTATCTACTTGGAATTGATAGAGTTTGATATGAGGTGGTTTGGATGAGAGGAATTTTCCATCCAATGTTTTCCCTTTTTTGTAATTCTAAAATTTTCCGTGATATTCAGCAGAAATTGCACCAACCCTACGTTAAGCTGTCCCTGTGGCACATGTGAACACACCCAGCAATCAGTTTGATTTAACACTTTGCCTACCATGCTATGATAATCCTCTAAAGGATATCCACCCCAGTAGGGGTTATATTTAGGTTGGCACCGTTGGATACAGTTCTCATCAACTAGGGACCCACAAAGCTCACAAATACAGGAATCTTCAGACAATAAACCTCCACACCATCCCCGAGTATCCGGAATGACAGCTCTCTTAACAATAACAGCACTAAGATTGGTCAGACACTCCCCTGATTAGCATTGCACTCCTCCTGACTCCACTCCATCAGCACTGCCATCAGCTCCCATTTCCTCAATTGGTCACCCATCACAAAAATTGGATATTCCCGAACCGATCAGGAAGGTTGAACACCCTAAAAGAGAATATGAAAATGAACACAGCAGGCCCGTCCATTGTCACAACAAGACCTGCAAATTTCTCTTAGTTCAGGTATCTCACTACGACCTTTTCAATCCTCCCAGAACAAGCTCGCGAGCAACAGATCCACGCTATCAGCCTTGTCTCCGACTTGTTTCTCCACCGGTTGATTGACCTTTTTGCAGTGAGTGAAATGGACCCAGGTATCTCTCTCAGCCACCTTCAAAGATGTAGTACTTGTCAGCAGCACCTGGTACGGACCTTCCCACCGATCAGTCAAACAACCTGAACGCAAGAAATTTCTGATCATAACATATTCTCCTGGTTCAACATCATGATAGTTAGTTTCAGGCATATCATGGGACAACAATTTCAGTTTCTGCTGCTGTTGCTTTAACTGCTTACTCATTGATATAAGATACTTTACATTTACCTCATTGTTACCCTTCAAGTCTTACTGTGGACTTATAATCAAATGAGGTTGTCTACCGAACAGTATTTCAAATAGGGACAGATTTAGGGTGGGTCTAGGAGTGGTCCTTTTGCTATGTAGGACCAAAGGTAACGCTTCTGGCCATCCTAGTCCAGTCTCTGCCATGATTTTACTTAACTTATTTTTAATAGTCCCGTTCATCCTCTCTACCTTGGCACTGGCTTGCGGTCGGTAGGGGGTATGAAGTCGACTATTAATACCCATCAGCTTACACATATTTTGAAAAACATCATCTGTGAAATGAGTACCCCTGTCACTCTCGATGATTTTAGGGATAACGTACCTGCATACAAATTCCTGAACTATTTTCTTGGCAGTAAATGCAGCAGTATTAGTGGCCGCTGGGTAGGCCTCAATGCAATTAGAAAATATATCAGTGCACACTACTACATACTTAAGATTCCTGCAGGGTGGTAATTGGATAAAATCAATTTGTATCACCTGGAAAGGTCCATCAGTCGGTGGAATGTGGGACGGTTCAGTAGGGATTGCTTTCCCTATGTTCTTCCTCAAGCAGGTCAGACAGGACATTGCTATCTTTTCTGCTTGTGAAGAAAACCCTGGTGCACACCAGTATGCTCTCACCAACTTGCACATACCTTGTTTTCCCAGATGAGTCAGACCGTGTGCTGCCTCAGCCAGGCTGGGGTAATATGCCTTGGGGGCCACTGGTTTACCTTGTCCATCCCTCCAGAGCCTGGAGGACTCTTGCCCACATCTCCTGGACTTCCAAATGGATTTTTCCTGAATTGAACACAAATTTTGCATCTCAATTAATTTCAGCATTTCAATTGCTTGGAAAGACATATTTTTATCAGTTGGAGAAAACATTTTTAACCCTGCTGCCCATTTTGCAGCTTCATCGGCTCTGTTGTTGCCCAGTGACACCGGATCATCCTCGCATGTATGGGCTTTACATTTATTTACTGCCACCGCTTTGGGCAGTTGGATTGCTTCTAAAAGATGTTTTATGTATCGGGAATGTGCAACTGGTGTGCCTGCTGTTGTCATAAAATTTCTCAGACACCATAGAGCCACAAAATCGTGCACCACCCTGAACGCATACCTCGAGTCAGTGTAAATGTTAGCAGATTTGCTTGCTGCCAGTTCACATGCTCTAGTTAGTGCTACTAATTCTGCCACCTGGGCTGAGTGAGGAGGACCAAGAGGTTTAGCTTCTATGATGTCTGTGTCATTTACAACAGCATAACATGTATATAATTCACCTGTGTTTGTTTGTCTATGACAACTCCCATCCATATAAAAAGTCACATCCACATTCTCTAAAGGTGTGTCATGTATGTCAGGTCTAGCAGTAAAGGTCTGATTCAGATATTTCATACAATCGTGCATATCATTATGTCCGCTGAACTCACCTCCCGCCAGCAACTCACCTCCTTCCACCCTTTGTACATCATGTTGTACATATGGTAAATACACTGCTGGATTCAGCATGCTGCAACATTTAACAGTGATGTTTGCGGGTGTGATTAGAGCTAGTTCACATTTGCTAAACCTAGCCGAAGAGATGTGTCTGGTTTGAGCTGAGTTCAACAGAGCAGATACAGCATGGGGAGTGTAGACAATCATATCATGACCCAGTACTACGTCCTCACTTTTACTCACTAATAAAGCGGTAGCTGCTACACTTCTCAAACAAGTGAGGAGTGATCTTGCTACAGTGTCCAATTGGGCACTGTAGTATGCTACGGGCCTACTGGCATCACCATGTTTTTGTGTAAGGACACCTGCAGCACAACCATCAGCTTCCGTACAATACAAATCAAAAGGTTTTTCATAATCAGGTATTCCCAGTGCAGGAGCTTTTGTCAGACTATCCTTAAGATTAAGGAAGCCTGCTCTGATTCCTCTGTGTGTATGACACGACGGGCTTTGAGGAAGAGACTAATTCCTGTAAAGGCAAGGCCAAAATAGAAAAACCTGGGATCCACATTCTACAGTATCCACACATTCCCAAGAAGGTACAAATTTGCTGTTGATTCTGCGGCAGTGTCATGTTTTGTATGGCCTGGATTCTATCATTTGTAAGATGTAGTAACCCCTGGGTTAGGCAGTGTCCCAAATATTTTACTCTGGATTGGCAAGGCTGTAGTTTGTCCTTAGCCACCTTGTGTCCTGTATGCAAGAGATGAAGTAACAAAAGTTTATTATCATTCAAACATGACATAAATGAGTCAGAACATAGCAATAAATTGTCCACATATTGAATTAGAACAGATCCATTGGCAGGTTGAAAAGATTGTAAACAGTCGTGCAATGCCTGGGAAAAGATACTGGGGCTGTCTATGAAACCTTGGGGTAATCGTGTCCATGTATGTAAATGCGAATAGATACTGACAGTCAGGGTGGAGAGGTACAGAGAAGAAAGCAAAACCGAGGTCAATGACAGTGAAATGGGTTGCAATTGGTGGGATCTGCATCAGGATGACAGCTGGATTTGGCACTACAGGGAATTGGCTCTCTACCACCTTATTAACACCTCTAAGGTCTTGTACCAGCCTATAACCCCTCCCACCACTCTTCTTCACTGGAAAGATGGGACTGTTGGCTACACTAGCTGTACGAACTAAAATTCCCTGTTGTAATAATCGCTCAATTATTGGGAAAACCCCTAACTCTACCTCCTGTTTTAGTGGGTACTGGGGAATTTTTGGAGCTTTCCTACCGCTTTTTAAATTTATCATTACAGGGCTTACATTTGCCATTAATCCAGTGTCCTGTCCATCCATAGTCCAAAGAGAATCTGGAATTTGGGACAACATTTCATCTACCTGAGATGGATTTTCATTTAATCTTGTAGAGTGATACATTATCCTTTGGGGAGTGTCCAACATATCCTGCACCTCGTGTGCAACTCTCTCTGGGATATCTAAAAATACACCATCAGGGGTGCAATATATAACACATCCAATTTTACATAACAGATCTCTACCCAGCAGGTTAGTAGGAGTCGCAGCAGCCAGAAGGAAAGAATGCCTGGTATGAAACGGCCCAATAGTAACCTCTGTGGACTTTGTTAAAGGATAATGTTCCACTTTACCTGTTACTCCCATTGTTGGTACTGTCTCGTTGGTTACATGTAAATTAATGGGAAATTTTATCACTGACCTGGTTGCCCCTGTGTCTACAAGAAAAGGATATTCAGTACCAGCTACATCAACCATCATGACCGGTTCTTCCCTAGTACTTCCCGTTAACCTGACTATCTGTAGACTACAGGTATGGACTGACCCCTAGCATTGGCTACCATTCTCCAATAAAGCATTTAAGGCCACAATTGGAGCTGGTGCCTGCTGGACATTTGCTGGTCTCTGTGCGTATCCCTTATGGGGATGTCCAGGTCTTCCCCCCCTACTCTTTTTGCTATACAGTTTCTACTTAAGTGTCCTGTTTGTTTACAATTAAAGCATGTTCGTGGATAGGGTGAAGACGTTTTGTTGTGAGGTTTGAGCAGAGGGTAAAGGTGGTGGATATGGGTAAGGATAGGGAGGATAAGGGTATTGTGGGGGATAGGAAGTTTGTGAGTAGTATTGGACCTGTGGTTGTATAGGGTTAATGGAATAGAGCTGTGTTTGTTGTTGCGTGAGGTTAGTGAGGGCATATAACTGTTCAGATGTAAGTGTGTGTGTGCAGGTGCGAGTGTGTATGTTGGCTGTGATGTTACCGTCATTCCCTCCAGAGCTTGGATACTGACAGCCATTAGTTTTGCTCTGGGTCTCTCTCTTCTTTGAGATGTTTTTATCATGTTCTATGGCAGATTCTATGAGGGTATCTATTGTGAGTCCCCTCCAGCCAGGCTGTGAGGTCTGAACCCGAGTCTTTACATTCTCTTTCAGACCATCCATGAGTACCATGACTATCATTCCCCTGTGGTGAGTGTTATCTTTAATATCTTCTATCCCAGTGTACTGGGTGATAGCCTGCACAGCCCGGTTGCAATAATCTTATGCAGATTCACTCTCCTTTTGCTTAATGGTGAAAATTTTGTTCCAGTTAACTACTACTGGAAAATATATACCCAATTGAGTTACAATGCGGGAAATGTTACCTTGGTTTACTTGGTCTGTTAAGGGAATGTCACCATCCAATACACAATCCGTGATAAATTTTGTTACGTCAGTATTGCATGGTAGACAGGCCCTTAACACCACACGCCAATCTTTATTAGTTGGCTCATGTGAACTACCCAAATTTCTCAAAAATCTTTGACATTTGGCTAGTTCCTTTTTGGGCCCGGGGAAATCATTTATGATGGAATTTAGTTCTGCTCTTGTCCAAGGACAATGCAGTACTACTTCCCTCGTGGGCACTACACCATTTGCATCTGCATTTCCATTCGGAATAGTTATCGTCTGAATGGTATGCAGACCGGTAGCACTGCTACCTTTGACCTTGTTACCTGGCAGGGGATTTAATCTGTTGCTGCTACGTATGGTATTAACAACTTCCTCTATGGGTGCAGAGGGTGTTAACACTTCCCTTGCTGTTACTGATGGAGATGGCTGCACCACTCCTGATTTTGGTGATGCAGCATCTATCATTTGCACAGCATGGGAAATGGCAGACACTACAATAGTCTCATCATCCACATCATAAACATTTTCTTTATGGTTGCTTAAGAGAGGGTACAAATTGCTTGTTACATTTTTATGGGTATTTTTGGTAAACGTACTTGCACCTCCATCCACATAACGTGGGGGAGGTAAGCGTGAACTTCTGACAATACTCTCCACAATGCTACCTTGCTGCACGTGCACGCCATTTTGCGGCTCGCCCGTATTGCAATTCAGCGTCGTGAATGTATTCTCTGGCAATGCGCTCGCAACGCTAGTTTGCTTTGCTTGCGCATTTTTAAGCCACGCATCCCCTTCATGCTGCCACAACTTTAAACATTCATAATATTTTACATTTATTTCTCGGGAGTGCATCAGACTGATGTGATCCCAGACATTATCTAATACATTTTTATCAAAACTACCAATTCTGGGAAATGGTCTAACACTCTTCACCGTCATTTTAAACCATACATCACAATACCTTATCGCATAAGTACCATACTTTGTATGCATAATACGACGGGCCAATCCAATCAGTGCTTCCATTAGCAGCACATCATTGTCTAACATCTCTACTGTTTGCGCGGCTCCCATTCTGAGACAAATCCTACGCTTTTCAATAAAGATTTAAATTGGTGAAAGACAATCAAGATACTTTCACTTACCTGTGGACGATTTAAACGGCAGCGCCCACACACCTGGATAAGATTTGAAAAGGCAACTTCCACACCCGGATAAGATTTAGTAAGGCAACTTCCACACCTATGGAAGTTTATGTCGGCTACTTCCGCGCACCTCTCTACAACAAAGACAACATGTACACCTGCTACTGTGTGTAGAACGGTAAGCTGCTTACCAAGCGACTAGCACTTAGCCCTTAAAGGTCATATGGTATCTCTAACTATAGGGAACAAGTTACCCCTACCAATAAATACTCACTGTTACACCCTTTTTCCTGCGCAGAAAAATACACGTTAACCCAAATATTGCTAACAATTGAAAAATGTACACCTCAACGGCTTTGTTTAAACACGTGGCAGCACAACAGGAAGTACCTATATGCTATTGGGCGACCAGTCGCATACACAATAATGCGACTCTCACACAACCGTATGATAACTTTTTAGCTGCTTAAGCAAAAGTGCATCTTTGCTGTGCGCAAAACTGCGACTCAGCCGCATACTCAATACTGCGGTACCCCTTTAAACGGTAGGTTCTATCAACAAAGGAAAACAAACTTTTTCCTCTTTTGTCACTGGATTCTAGTCAGCTTCCTTGGCTCACACGGAAATGGATAGCGATCTTTCAGCACAAAGCGGTTGCAGGTAAACCCTGCATGTGGCCACTCCACCCTTTGCTGAGATATCGATAGTCATATGTACCGTGTGAGTAGGTAAGTGACTTCACTACGAGCCCCCAACTAACGATACTGGATTAGAACCTCTATACACTCCTGCCTATACCTTCTAATATCCTGCCTATACCTTCTAATATCCTGCCTATACCTTCTAAGGATGACGCTAATTTGCGTACGCAGTCATACAGTAAATAAAGACTTCAGACCTGGAATCTGTGGTTCCAAAGCACAAAGTATTATTCAAGTAAAAGTACAGTCAGTTACACACTATTGATCCAGACACAATTAGGTGCAAAGTACAGTATACATACGCAGCGCTTCCGGACCAGATGTTAGGCATCAGCAAGAAACCCCTCGTCAATCAGCATTCAGCACGAAGACTAAGACTCAGTGTTGGAGCACACATATTTATACCCCCCAGAAATGGACAACACAATAGAGAAGTTTGTTGCTGATGCCATTGGTTCCCAAAGGGGAATGCATCTGTTACAGAGCATTTAACAAGCTGATTCAAATAGACCCAACCCAGCCTCTAACAACTGGGGGTCTCTGGATTCCCGCCTCATGCAACATCCTAACAGTTGTTCATATCATATACATTTTGTTGCTTGAAGTCTCTGCGGTCCATAAGTTGAGAATGCATGATGCGATTTCCACACCGACGATACTGGAATACTGTGGAAAGAGTACGCATCAGTACAAAACCAAACACGGCTTACTTATCATGTATAAAACCTTAGTTACCAAATAATCTTTATTTCACAGCCTTTATACTAAATGAACAAACAAATCTTATACCTTAAAGCTTATGGAATCTTGTATGTGGATATGTAATGTGTGAGTATGCGGGGTTTGATATAAGGACGCTAGTTAACTTGGTCCAGATGCGTGCGCATAAAGATAATAAACTGCATTTTCATATAGGATCTTATGCATTCGCTAATATGCAACTAGTTAACAGCGCAATTGTGCGTATTAATGTGTATATGAGGAAGGTGAAAGATGCAATCGCATGGTGCTAACAGTAATATCGCCATATGTACTTAAATGTGAATTTATCTAAAATGGCGCTTGAGCCGCCATTCGCAAAATGGCGTCTTGCGATCTCATTTCCAAGATGGCGTCTTGCGGCCAGTCACAAGATGGCGTCACTGCGACTCAATTTTAAACTGATCTTGTCTCAGCCAATAATCCAGCTTCGACACAGGGGCATAACTAGACCTAGGGTAGCCCCATAAGAAAATTTTCAATGGGCCCCCTAGGTCCCCTGACTGATGTGCTGCCCTGCGCACTTAATGTAATTAAAATAAATAAATATATAAATTCCTATACTTTTAATGGGACCCGATTAGCAGAGAAGGCACACTCTCCACTTGTAATAAAACAGTCCCCATATACAGCACTTTTGTGTAAAAGTAAAAAAATAAATATCAGCCTGTCCTTTCATTCCACAACCAGTCCTCACAGTAGACAATGTGGACTAGTTTCTATTATTATGGAGAGACCTCATGTGATATTGAGAAATAGGGGGAAATTTACTAAGAATCATATATGCTCGATTTTGCATTACTCCATGATAAAGGTGCAAGTTTTCAAATAGGAAAATTTCTAATGGTAAAATCGCATCTATACCAAACACGACTTTGCAGACCAAATCGCGTCAAAGCACCATCGAAACAAACATTGTCAAAATTACATTGGTACCAATGCAAATCATGAATTTATTAAGAATCGAGTTTACCAAATCGACAATACTCGCTCCCAAATTGCACCTCAATGCATGAAATCAATGCACTTGTTTTACAAATCGTGTTGACATGTGTAACCATTTTAACTAGCCCCAACTCAATCAAGTTCATTATAAAAGCCCACAATTTCAGATTCAGCACTCTGTTTCTGCTGACAAGCATGGCTGAGGCAAGATTCTCAGTTCTGTGTGTACACTCCAACCAACATAGTACTTCTAGTGTCACCATACCATGGCATGACTCGGTAGCACCAAGCATCATTTCTGGTTACTTTATACCTTCAAATGTGTCTTATTTGCACAAGCAGCTCCTGCTGATTAAAATTATATGTGGCATGCCTGTATTCTGTGGGCAGCTACTCGGATTTCTGCATGCAAAATGTTACAGTACGTTACAGAGTCAGCAGCTGTGACACAATTCTGTGTGCAACTGCAGGTGTATCTGTATGCAAAATGCTACATTACAGTAGCATTTCGCATACAGGTACACTCGCAGTTGCACACAGAATATAAGCATGCTGCATATCATTTTAATCAACAGAAGCGTAAAAAGTAGCACAAGAGAAGTAAGATGCATGTGGACATCAGTATGTTTGTGAATTTCACAGATTTGTGCCGATTTCACATGCGAATTTTGGTGACGCAAGTTCTGTCGTATCCCAGATTTCCAACTTCAGTTGCGGAAAACACCTGATTTGACTGATCTCATACACGCCATAACAAGACTATTTACACCATTGAATGACAAAATGCAAGCATACACGATTCTTTGTAAATGTGTGCTTAATAAATTTCCCTCCTAGACTTGTCCGCAGGGGGGTGTTGTCTCTATGGAGGAGGTGGGGGTCACAAAACAGCTTCTCCTTAGCCGAAATTACCCACCCCATGCTGAAAATTGCTCTTTTTGTTCCCAGTTGACAAGTAACAAGATTATGAAACCTGCAGTAGTATCTTTGCTATAAGAGTTCCTCAGTATAGTGTACAGGGAGTCCTAAGACCCCTACGCAATATATAAAAAAGGAACATTTATAAAAGAACAGACCATTTTAAAATAAACTTTAATAGAATTAAATGCTCTCTAAAATCCAATTACCTTGTCCTCACATTTCACAGAATTCTGGGAAACACCAGTACTTCCAAAACTTCTATTGGAGAGTCTGGGTGAAAGCAGAGGGAGTTTATATAAAGTTCTCCTTTAACAGTTTTAGATTGTATAAGTTTGTAATTAGAGCAACCTAAATAAAACACACATTATTCCCAACCGTTGCTGGAATACTACTTTGCTGACATTAAATATTCATGCCATCATAGCTTTGTAATAAAATATAAATGTGATGTTTATCTTGCAAACGTTGCTATTCTTCTTTGGCCACTTTAAGTGATTTATGTAAATTACCAACAAGAAGCTACAGGTCAACACAGAACTGCCATGAAACATTCTGATCACATTTTGCCCAACATTTTTAAATGTCTTCTAACTTAAGACACAGATATTGTGCATACTATTCATGCATCTTTTACCAAATGTACACTATGTACACTAATGTACACTAACAGCTAAATTAATATTGAATGTTTGACCTTGTTTTACTAACACAAATCAAACTTTAGGCCAAGTACTTTTCATGCATATTCATAAAACATCTCAGAGTTAACTAGTTATGCATCCTGGATTTCATCTTGCAGCAAATTCAAGCACTTTCCTCTCACATGCCCGGCGTGAATAGTGTGAAAATAGTGGATAGCTAATATTGGCTTATTCAATGAAAAATGTTGTCAGTTAAAAAAAAAAAAACTTTATTCTCAAACAACAGTACCTATCCTGGTTTGATATACTTATCTCGCAAACTATAATAAAGGCATAAGACTGTCATAACAGTATACAGGCAATAAACAATTCATATACAAGTGAGAAACACATTGATATTATAGTAATATATCACTCTTCGTGTGCCTGTGAATTTGACAGGAATATAGCCATTGTGGCCCGATCGCAGTATTTTTCTAGCAATCATTTATCTAGTAAATTCTATAAAATGATAGGTAGAATCTGATTGGTTGCTATGGGTAAGTTGTCTACTTATACTCTTTAGAGGGTTTGATACATCTCCCCCTAGTATCTACTACACTTGTATTATGGGATAGAGGAGCACTGCATGCCTGCTATGTTTTGTACATGGCCATCCATGGCAGAGCTAATGCAGGCTCTGCACTGGGCTGGAGTAAATGTGATGGCTATTGCAGGTCAAACTCCTAAGCAGCACGCATAATGCCTTCTACACCAGTACACTCTTATAATAATAAATTAGGCCCAGAGATATTAGTACATCTCCCTACTGCATTGGGGCAAGGACACAAGTACTCCAATAACAGTGGTGGAGTTTTGTGCAATAGTCATAGAGTGAAAAATATAGATACAAAGAGAATATTGTAATTTTTCCAGATGCCCTATATGACCAGTGAGGTGGTGGGACCTTCTGCCAGCAGTCCACAATTCCACTGAGGGGGTGAAGCCTAGGCACCATTTTAGGTGCTCACAGCATGTCATAGGACATGCTACAGGTGGGCTCTGGAGTAATCCCTGGCAGCAGTGATCACACTACAATGCTGGTTAATCCTGCTATTAATCATGGGCCATCATGTAGGAACCTAATCTGGTCCTGATTTCACTGATTTCTATGGTCCTGCCCAGATGCTATTGGTGTTGTAGAGAAGAAGTATGCAAGTGGTGGCATATATTATAGATGCTGTCACACAAGGTTTTAGCATGGTGTCTCCGCCAGCTGGGTCACCTGCACAGCTTGATCCTTTCTCCTTCATGTCTATGATGTCGCATGTGGTCATGAACCATATTGTGAACTTTCCATTGCCACCTGCAGTTTTGATATTGCTTAATTTTTTTGTACATACTTTTTTGTAAATTTTTATCTTTTATACGGTCATTGGTTTTATGGTCCTAAGTGGAATAAAAGCTGTTTTTATGGAAGACGTCTTTATCCTCTATGGAAAGTGAGCCTGAAAAGATATCTATATATGCAAGAACCAATGTTGAGTGTTTGTCCATAGACTCCTAGAAATATGATATATGATATGTTGAAAGAGAGAAGAAGTGTAATAGAAACCTTTCAGTGTACCTCATAATATTCCTTATGGTGAGTTCTATCCATTATATGTGAATAAGAACAGTCCCCAGACTTGGAATGAAGGATTTCTGAAGCTATATATTAGAGAGGTGGATACCTCAATGATCTCATACAGTGACTGCACTTTTGATACTATCTTCTGTGTTATTAAGGTTGTATGTTGAGGTTTTGGGTGAACCTAAAGATAGGACATAGCAGCAGTCTGAGGTTGCGAGTTACTACTATTTTTTCTTTATCTTTGGCTGGTCGATCATTCCCTCCTTGTGTGAAGCACTGTTATCAATCATTGCAGACCCTGGGATTACTCACTGCACAGCAAGATACCTTTGGTTTTTGGTAATTAGGTTTTCCAGACTTCTGCTGCTTCTGGAGCTGTGTCATCCCCATCTGTATTGCGTACATTTGTGGCTACTTCCCTCAATACTGTTCTTCTATCTTTTTAGGTATCTACTAGAGACAATTGCTTTCTCTTTAATATAGCATCTGGCCCACAAGAGGTGCAACATAAAGCACCTTCTCCTATCTGTTTGGAATCCGTGGCCACATGGTTGACTTGGTATCTGAACAGACAGGATGCTGCCTTTTTGTTTTATGGGTTCCAGTTTGGCTTACTTTAACTGATTATGGGTTTGGGAGATACGTGTTGTCCTTGGAACCTGAAATCAGCAGTTGAGTTTCCAGTTGTCATTAAGGAAAAGTAGGTGCATTTAGGTCATATGGCTAGACGTTTCACTGAACCACCACTGAGGAATTTAGTTATTTCCCCAGTCAGCATGGTTCTCAAGAAGACTCCCAGCAAATATAGGCTTATTCAGCATCTATCTTATCCTGCTGGGTCATCCATTAATGATGATATACATGTTGAATTTTGTTCAATAGTATACCAGTCTTTTTAACAATTCTCTGATAATTGTTCTAGGCTATGCTCCTGGCTCCCCTCTGGTTAAAATTATGTGAAATTGATCTTATGTTTGCTTCCCTTGCATTCTGATTGCCTTGGGCTCATGGGATTTTTCTTTAATAATTGAAATTACAAAACAAATGTTTGCCTATGGGTTGTCCAATGTCTTTGCATGATTCAGCACCTTCCTTCATTGGTGCATTTAGTCTTGTTGCGGTGGTCATCTCTTAATGATTTCCTGTGTGTTGGTCCTGCTAATTCGGATCAATTAGGTCACCTTTTTTTTACAGGCTATTTTTTTTAATTTTGGATTTCCTATAGCCAGAGCTAAGACTGGGGGTCTTATCCCTTGTTTGTTATTTTTGGGTATCAAGATTGATACCTGCACTTGGTCTTTAACCACTTGCCTGGCACAGTCATATCAGATACGACCATACCAGTCAGGGCTTTCCCTGACATGGTCGTATCTGATACGACCAGTAAGAAAAGCTAAGTGGGCGGCTGCTTGAAGATGATCTTCTAGCAGCCGCCTATCTCTGAGGGACCTTCCGATCCCTCCACACTCTTGAGTCAGCCCGGCACCCGCAGCTCCCACATCCGATAGTAGCACCGTCATTGTCTCCCCCCCACCCCCCCTTCCACCTTGCAAGCGGCAGCCTGGCGAGACCCACACCCGGCGGCTGCAGATGTCAGAGCAGCCACCGGGAATATAACAGCACAGCACTGTCGGCGCTGTGTTCTGCTCCCTCTCCCCCCCTGTAAGCGGCAGCCCTGTGGGTCCCACATCCAGCAGCCACCAGGAATATAACAGCCAGCGCTGTCCGCGCTGTAGTCTCCTCCCATTCCCCCTGTAAGTGGCAGCCCTGTGGGTCCCACATCCAGCAGCTGCAGATGTCAGAGCAGTCTCCAGGAATATAACAGCACAGCGCTGTCGGCACTGTGTTCTGCTCCCTCTCCCCCTGTAAGTAGCAGCCCTGCGGGACCCACATCCGGCGGCTGCAGATGTCAGAGCAGCCGCTGGGAATGTGTTCTCCTCTCCCGATCCCCCCACCCTGGAAGTGGCAGCCCTGCGGGACCCACACACCGCAGCTGAAAATGTACTGCACAGCACGCTGATGGCGCTGTCATCCTCTCCCTCCCCAAGCCCTGCTAGAACCCGGTGGAACAGGAGCAAGCTCCACCCCTCGAGTTATACCCTGCCATCAAATATATATGTACATATATATGTATGTGTGAGTATAATAAATATATATATATATATAATATATATATATAATGTATATGTGTGTGTATTATATATGAATGTATATGTGTGTGTATTATATATATGTATGTATATGTGTGTGTAATATATATATATATATGTGTGTATATATATATATATATATATATACACACACATTTTACACGAGTTGCACTATGCATTGCTGCAAGATGACTGGGACACGCAATAGGGTCTCCGTTCAATCCTATAGAGATGCACTACCATGAACGGGGAAGCGCCGTAGCATGGCGCATAGCGCAATTCACAGGCATGTTTGTGCTTTGATCCGCAACAAACTGGGGGCATCTGTATGTTTGCATATATGTCTCTGTAAGTATATATATATATATATATATATATATATACACTGTGTATGTATATATGTGTGTATGTGTGCATATATATATATATATATATATGCGCACTCACACACACACACGTATATAGATGGCAGCCCCCCAACTGATGCTGTGGTCTCAATTGATGTTTCTATCAATGGCCATCACTACTATACACCATAAAAATTGCCATTTTTATGGTATACGGCATTTAAATTTTTTTTTTTTTTTAAATCATGTTGGAATAGTTTTACAAAGCTGTTCTTGACCTAATTTAATCATAAAAAAACCCGGCAATTTTGGAGCGGTTTTTGGAAAAATAATTAGCCAGTTACGTGGTTAAGCCTCCCTTATGATAAGGTGGACAAACTCTGTGTTGCCATTGCAGAGTGCATCACTATGCATAAAGCAACACTACATAAGACCCTGTTGCTGTTGGGTATGTTGAACTTTGCTTGTATAGTTATACCCATGGGCGAAGTGTTTTGCCGGAAGCTGAATTCGTCCACTGCGGGGGTGCCTAAGCCTCACAATTTAATTGGTCTGTCATCAAAGATTAAATGGAGAACAAATGTATTTTCTCAGTTTCAGTGGGCTAGATGTACTGTATATCTTTGCCTTCTTATGCTGATGAAGTTGGTGTGCTCTGCCTTCTTGTTTTGGCAGGTGATTTGGTTTACCAAATGCTTTCTCATTGTGAAGAGACCTTGAAACATTGGGCTCTTGACTACCTAGTCATAGCCAACAAGAGGCAACCTTTCAATTTGAAGCTATTTATTTCCATCCTTGCAGATTTTACAGGGCCTTCCACATTTTGGAGAAATGTCCTTGGGTAGCTGCTTCTAAGCTCCTTTTGGACATGCTTGCTGGCTACAGGTTCCTACTTTGTAGACTACAATGCTCCAAAACTGGCCAGACAATTATGGGTTAGTTTCATTGGCTCCCTCTTGGGACTACGAAATCTGCCCTGTAGCATTGCTAGACAGTATGTGCCCATGTGGCTGTATTTATCTGATTCCTGTCTTCTTCACATCAATGGTACTCCACTAACTAAGTACCAGTCTTGCTGGGTTTTGAAAAATTGTGTTTCTACATCTGCTGCTGGTTTTTTGGTGCAAAGATTAGACCCAGGGCCAATGTAAATTGCAGTTATAAACATTATATTAGGCCAGTTTGTTTATTTCTTATTTGTTATACTGTCCCTTGCTAATTTTTTTTGCCTCATCTTCCTGTTTCGTGCGGTTGTTCTTGTCTTTCCCATTATGTTCTCACCTTGTAGTTTGTTGTTTTCAAAGTGTGGAGTATTGGCCATTCCGATGTTTTGACAAGAAAAAGGAAAAATGCCCCTGCCCCCCCCCCACAGCACTGCTAAGGACCAGCAATGAGACTTGAATACTATATCATAAAAGAAATACAGAGATCTCAGATTCATATATTTGCAAATATATGTTTAAGCCACCAGGCCACATCAATGCTTCCCTGTTCTGGTGGTCCCTAAAGATAAGTAATAATAGCAGCCACTTTGGGTCATGTAAATAAATACTGTTAGGCTACATGATATTAGCACATACATTAATATATCTTAATTGACCACCATGTTATATTACAATAACACTCCTATGTTTTGCCAGGGTCTAATATGGTGTGATTAGCTTTAGAGGTATGCTTTGGCATTCTTTTAGAGTGAGGCTTTTGGAATTTGCTAAACGTGGTGTTCCTGAGACATTGGTTATCCATTTAGGTTGCAATGACCTGGGGAAGAGAACTGATTTTGATTTCAGTTGTTTCTTGTTGTTTACCTTGCACATGTTTTTTCAGCTTGCCCTTCTTGTAAAATCATTTGGTCATTTATTGCGCCCAGGCTGGTTTAGTGTTAGTGGTTTTATGGTCATAGAGCAAGCCATAAAGAAAGCGAATGTGGCTTTTGTTATAGCCAATGTGCTTGTGTGGTTCTGCATTTAGGTATTACATTTCATTTCAATTATTTTTACAGACCTAATTGGGTTCATTTGACTGAGGAGTTTTTTTTATTGTTGATTGAGGATTTGTTTCAGGTTATTGCTTTGGTTGCTTAGCTTCAGTATGGTAGCCGTGTTGTGTTGGTTTTGTAGTCAGAACCTTGGAGTGGTGGGAAAAAATGACTGGTCACCAGGTGCAATAGTTTAAGTTTGGGTTTGCTCACCTTTGTTGACTAGTTAGTTTGCTGTACCACCCTGAAAGGGGATCCATAATCCCACTACCAGGTGTGTAGTGAAGTAAGAAGGTTGAGTGGATTCCTCTGTTTGTGTTCTGATTTGTGTTTATGCACAATGAGTAGTATCTGCCCACAACATGTTGTTTGCTATTGCACATTATTGGATTGTGCTAATATTTGCCATCCTTTTTTTGCCATCCTACAATTCTACTTTAAATATGCATTTAAATAAATAGCTAGCAATTGTTCTGCCAAATATATTTCTCTGCATCTTTCTTTCTTATTCTTATATTGTATCATTAAAGTGATGTGCACACATGACACCCCTCAGCTGATAAGAGATTTAGAGAGACCGAATGATTAACATGGGAATGAGGTGGTTTAAACTTCTAGGCTGGGGGCTGGCTTAGGTGCATATTACATGATGGTGGCCTTATTGTTTATTGTATATTAAGGAGTGTTTCTCGAGTTGCTGTCTTCCCAACCTCTCTCCCCTTTTTGTTCTTGATCTTGGTTTGGTGGCATTTATCGTTGGATATTTTGCAGTGGGAAAAAATGCCAGGCAATCAGTCTGGACACAACAGTTTAAGTTTGGTTACTCTCGCCTTCATAAGTGGTTAGTTAGATGTACCAACCTGACGGGGGCAGCATCATCACGTACCAGGTGGGTATGTAGTATCCCGCAACTGTGAGGTACTAATGAACTACTGCCCCACAATTCACCTGGCTTGTCTAGGGAACATGCACAGCCTGAAGTGACAGTTACAGACAGTACAGTTAGTGACTTTTACAGTTGAGGCAGAGTTGGACAAGGATGTGCTAGCTGATCAGCATATCATGGAGAGAGGGAAAAAGACAGCTCCAAGACTTGGCAATGGGATTTCATACAGCCACTAAGGGGTAAATTTACTAAAGTGAGAGTTTTTAGAAGTGGAGATGTTGCCATAGCAATCAGATTCTAGCTATTATCTTCTAGAAGGTGCTAGTTAAATGTTAAGTAGAATCTGATTGGTTGCTATGGGCAAAATCTCCACTTCTAAAATCTCTCACTTAGTAAATTTATCCCTAAGAGTAAGTAATAAAAGGAGATCACTGAACAGAGAAAGGAGGAAATTGATGAAACAGCATAAAGCAAAAACTGATTAGATTGCAGGTAACTCTGTATCCAGAGTCACTTATACTTACCACAGGGAGCTGGCAGTTGTTATCATACCTGACTTTGCCCAAGTTCAGAGGGAGAGCTGATTCACTAGTGATACTCAACACTAGGTGAGAATGTTCAATTATTACATTGAACATTTTATCCAAGATTGTAATATATATATATATATATATATATATATATATATATATATATTGTTATTAGACTGCATCTGAACTGTGTTGCATCTCTCTATGTCTGGGGAATCCTTGCCCCTCTACTGGGGTGTGATTTTAGTGAAGAGCTGTTGCTGAAAGAAGACTTCCCCACTAAGGTAACTCTGATCTGTATGTGCACAACACAATTATCACCCTTACTACTTTGGGGTACCAAATGTAGTCAAGTTAGAAGGTTGATGGATATCTGTTTGTATTCTGATTTGTGTTTTGCACCCTGGGCAGTATACGCCTACAATACATGTTGAAGCTATTTAGTGTTGCCACATTGTACTGATGCAAGTTGTCTTTTCTTTGTCACCAAACACTGCTACTTTAAATATGCATTTAAATAAGTAGCTAACAATTTGTCTGCCAAATTTATGTCTTAGAGTCTATATTGTAAATTTTAAGTGATGTACATGGGATGCGGTCAATATTCCGACACCTGTCAGAATCCCAGCGCCAGCATCCTGTCCCCCTGAATCCAAAAGGTAAGTAGCAGGGTTAGAGGGAGGGTTAGGGTTAGTGATTAGAGTTAGGCACTAGGGGGAGTGTTAGGATTAGGCACTAGAGGGAGGGTCAGGTTTAAGGAGTGGGAAGTTAGAGGTTAGGTTTAGGCACAAGGGGGAGCTTAGTTTCAGGCAGCGGGGAGGGTGGGTTAGGGTAGGGAGAGGGGGAGGGTTAGGATACCCACCAAGAGGCGTCAGTATCATAACCATGTCAGGATATAAGCGTCAGGTTTCTGACCGAGGAAATCCAGAGCGCCAGCATCCTGTACACATCCCATGTACACACATGACACTCCTCGGATTGTTTAAAAAGTGCTAAAATTTGCACACTTGGGTATTTCACATACTAAAGGTCATCACTCTACAGAAGTTAAGGGTCTAATTACATAGCATTTTTAGGCACCTACTAAGGATTTGTACTGCCACTTATTGCCGTGATACAGATTGTAGTAGCTCCAAAATGTATTAATCAGGGAATTAATTTTAATTCAATGATGAAAGTTCTGCACCTCTGCAAGTGTTTTCTACTCTTGACCGGCAGCTTAATGCTGCTTGACCTGGTGAGGTGAAATCAAAGCCTTTTTAGTTTTGAAGGTCCCCAATTAAGGTCTATGAGAATCGCAGAAAGTAGCACTAAATAGATGAGCACCAGTGAAACCTCAAAATTCTCCGGTCTTAGGGCCTGATTCAGAGCCGAACGCTCTGACCAGAGCGCTCGCTCTGAATCAGGGCCCTCCTCCATGAAAATGGAGCGGCCTCCTGGACGCTCGCATAGCTGTGGGTGACCACCCACAGCATATGCGAGCGTCCATGATGATGGTCGCGATGGTCTTGACCATTGCGACCATCAGGCTTGCGACGGAGACCATGTGGTAGGGTCTCGCTGCCGCAAGCCCTGGAGTGATTTTGGCTCTATCAGAGACAAAATCACTCCCACTGACATCACTATTGATGTCAGTGGGACAGGCTTCAGACGGAAGGCGTTCCCATGGGAACGCCTCCATCTGGCAGGCACGCCCCCGGCACGCCCACCAAAGGGGGAGTGCTGTCAATCAACATTGACGGCACGCCCCCTTTGGTGCGAGACCCGGAGCGATGGAGAGCCCGTCGCTCACCGGGTCTCGCGCATGCGCACGATGGAGATCCCTCCGTCGTGCACATGCGCAGTGGGGGAACATCGATCCGCTTGCGAGCATCCTGCGCTTGCGAGCTGGTCTGAATGACCCCCTTAGGCCTTTTCTCACCTTCTCTCTTCAAAAGCTTCCTCCCATAAAAAAACAAGAGAAAGGGCTTTTCTCATATTTATATACAGACTCATTTAGCCCTGCCCTGTGCAGTGTATACTGAATTGATTCATAATGTAAAAATATAACAATACTATTCAACTCACAGTGTATTCAGTAGTGAGAGAGAACTGTGATCTTTAAGAAATTATTTTTATCAAGCATATGTCATTGGGATCTAACTTAGAAATAGTATAATATTGTTCATATAGAACGAAATTGGGATATGTTTAATGGTTAAGTTGACAACATATTATAATAGTAGAAATAGTAATCAAATTCATATTGAAGGAATCTAGGTAGAGATGAAATAGCACATTTACTGTACCTGGGTGAGATATAGAGGGGTATTCAATATGAAACGTTAACTTCACTGTCGAAGTTAATGTTTCATATCAGAGTTTTTTTCTGCGTTAAGGTATGGTGCGCGCTCCCGCTTATCCCCGTATTCAATATAAAATTAACGAAAACGGGAAACTCCGAAGTTGGATTTGCATAAAGTTACGAATTTTTCCTTAAAATAATTGTAAGACCCCCTAAAGTTGTAAAAACATGGGGGAACACTATGGGTACCCCCGTTTTAGCCTTTAATTGAAAGTCGGGGATTTAAATAGCCGCAGCAGGTGTTTTTTTCCCGACATTGAAGAAGTGATGCAGAAGAGCACTTAGGTTATTTTTTTCATTTTTTTAAGTGGTCCCATCAAATTTGGGGTACATGAAAATGGGTACTAGCATATTTTTAAGTCCCTAAAGTAATTTTTTTTTAAATTCTGCATTTGTGCCCCTGCCGCTATAATTCTATTCTAGAAAACATCTGCCGCATACTTGCAGAATAGCCCTGAACCTGTTTCTCTATTGTTAAACAATTTTTTCCTATTTTTTTTTCACCCCAATTTTTTAAATAATTTTTTGGGGTGTCATTTTTTTTTTTACTTATTTTGACACAGTTCTTTTTAAAATGTCATTCTCAGGGGTGCAGGCTATTTTTTTTAAGCCTGCACCCCTAAACCCCAATTCTGCACTTTTTTTCGACACCTATTCAATGGTGAAAAGTTATCCCCGTTTTTTATTAAAGACTTTTCAAAACTGCGATAAGTCTTTGAAATTGAATACGGTGTAAAAGTAAAACCTGCGATAATGACGTCATTAATGCAATATATTAATGCAAAAACGATGTTATCGCACCCATATTGAATACCCCTGATAATCTTTTTTAAACAATATACTATTCACACTCCACCAGTCCTTAATGGATAAACTTATATTACACAGATATTTATAGCTGGAACAGAGTAATATATATTTTTATTTGTGTAAATGTAAAAAGTATACATTGATGATTAGTACCACCTTCTTATTAACCTGATTAAGAGTTGGCCATAAATCCATTTGTGCCATTTAAAATACAAATTCCAGTTGAGCCTTTAAACTTGTCAACCATGGCCTTTATGGATGCTTCCGAATTTGACACATGTAAGTAAGATGTACCTGTTAGGATGTGCATTATTTTGCATTACATAGTCCTTCTGAGCTGATAATGGCATACCGACATAAAATAGAGTCAAAAGCGTAATTGTAAGTAGATGTATTTTTATGCCCCTGCAAAAGTCACAATTTTACATTTAACTAGAGATGAGTGGGTTCGGATCTCTGACATACAAATCCAACCGAATTTAGCAGATCCGAGTCGGATCCAAGCAGGCTCGATTTTTCCCCCCTGACTCGGTTCTCCAACCGAGGCAAAACTATATAGTCTGAAATCTCGCGGTTCACAAGCTTTCGTCTCTATAATCAATGTAGTATATAAGGGACCATGCGACGGATGCCATTTCACTCCGGCTGTGGAGACTGAAAAGGGAGGGTGGGTAGTGTAGGGCTGGGAGACTGTGCTGTCTGCTGTATCCATCTGGGCTGTCTGTGCTTTCTGCTGTGTCCATATGGGCTGTTGCTGATCCATCTGGGCTGTCTGTGCTGTCTGCTGTGTCCTGGACTGGTGGTGCTGATCCTTTCTGGGCTGTTTCTTTCCTGTCTGCTGTGTCCATCTGGGCTGGTGCAGAACTGCAGATACATCTTGGCTGGTGCTGTGCCCATCTGGGCCCAAGTACTGGACTAAAAAAAAAAATATATAGTAAAAAAAAAATCAATCAAAGTGTCTTTTATATTTTTCTGTGTGTGTGTGCGTGCGCGTTAGGCTTAACCGCAGTGCTGCACAAGATCCAGCCAGCAACGCAATTAGTGCTGCTGCCTGACTCCAGTTGTGCTGAAAAAAAAAAAAATCAATCAAAGTGTCTCTTATATTTTGGTGTGTGTGTGTGTGAGCGCATGCGTGTTAGGCTTAACCGCAGTAACGCACAAGATCCAGCCAGCAATGCAAGTAGTGCTACTGCCCAACTCCAGTCGTGCTAAAAAAAATAAAAGGAATAAAAGTGTATTTTATATTTTTCTGTGTGTGTGTGTGTGTGTGTGTGTGCATGTTTGGCTTAATCGCAGTACCGCACAAGGTCAAGCCAGCAATGCAAGTTGCAACCTAGTGCTGCCCGACTCCAGTCATGATCAATCTGTGCTCTGGACCCAAGTTCTGGAGCATAAATTTTTTTAAATCAATTGTCTTTCTTCTAATAATTGTGTGTGTGTCTGTGTGTGTTAGGCTTAGCCGCACAAGATCTAGCAAGTCGGCAACACAACCTAGTGCTGCCCGACTCCAGTCGTGGTCAGTCTGTGCTCTGGGCCCAAGTTCTGGAGCATAAAAAAAATGAAAATCAATTGTCTTTTTTTCTAATAATTGTCTGTGTGTCTGTGCATGTTAGGCTAAGCCGCACAAGATCTAGCAAGTCGGCAACACAACCTAGTGCTGCCTGACTCCAGTCGTGATCAATCTGTGCCCTGGGCCCAAGTTCTGGAGCATAAAAAAAATTGAAATCAATTGTCTTTTTTTCTAATAATTGTCTGTGTGTCTGTGCATGTTAGGCTTAGCCGCACAAGATCTAGCAAGTCGGCAATGCAAACTAGTGCTGCCCGACTCCAGTCTTCATCAATCTGTGCTCTGGGCCCAAGTTCTGCAGCTGAAAAAAAATAAAAAAATCTTGTCTTGTTTTCTAATAATTGTATGTGTATGTTAGGTTTAGCTGCACAAGATCTAGCAAGTCGGCAACGCAAGCTAGTGCTGCCCGACTCCAGTCGTGATCAATCTGTGCTCTGGTCCCAAGTTCTGGAGCATAAATAAAATGAAAATCAATTGTCTTTTATTCTAATAATTGTGTGTGTGTCTGTGCATTTTAGGCATAGCCGCACAAGAGCTAGCAAGTCGGCAATGCAATGCAACTGCTTCAAGACCACAGAAAATACGGAGGGCTGTCACATGACAGGAGAGCAAGACCAAGACCACATGTTGTAGCTGCCACCAGCAGTGCAAGGCTGTCAACTTCCTCATCCTCTATGAAGGCCCATGCCCCAGGGCTTAAGTCACGCCATAGATATGGTAAAGCTACTTGTACTGAAGTTAAGAAAAAAAATTTGAGAGGAAATTTGCCTTTAGATAAACAAAAAATTGGCAATATGCCCTTCACTACACGAAGTGGCAAGAAAAGGATAAGACATTGGCCTTTATTTAGGAAGACTGCTGATTCTGATAACCCTTCGGAAAAAACAACTTTGTGCCATAAGAAATCAAAATCACAAATCCCCGAGGAGAGTGCAAGTGTGTCCGCGGTTGCCATGTGTGAGCCAGACCGAAATACTAGTGTACTGGAGGATCCTCCAAGTTCCAACATTTGTGTGCCCTCTGTAAAAGTGGGGTAGGGCAGTCAACACCTTGCAGACGTAGTCTTTGAAGATGCTTCTGTGCATTTGCACATGGAGGAGGAGGATATTTTGGTAGTTGAAGGTGCTAAGGATGATGAGGATGTTGATGATGACGATGGTTGTGATGAGGTTGTTGATGCCGAGGATATCCTTTGTGTAAGTAAAGCAACAGCTGTTGCCCATGGATTGAAAAAGCCAAAGCCCATTGTTGTCATGCTGGGATAAAAGACAAAAATATCTGCTTCTCACGTGTGGAATTATTTCCACCCTGATCCGGACAACAGTTGTGCCAATTGCAATGCAAGAGTGAGTAGAGGGAGGGACCTAAACCACGTAGGAATCTCCTCCTTGTTTTGTCACTTGGAGCGCATTCATCAGATATCAAAGTGTACATCGCCAAGTTGCAAAACTCAAAGTGTAACAAGTCCAGTGTCACCTACCTGCTCCCGCTCTGTGAGATCCAAGCACCTTCAATCTCCAACACCAACACCTGCATCATCAACATCCTAATTCGTAATCAGGAGTAGTCCTGCTGCATCCAATGTTGGTATTCAAAGCATGATTGACTCCTTTCCTATCCATGATTCCTCAGAAGGATCCTTGATGACTACGTCTGTTGCTGTTGCTGTCAGTGGATGTTCATCCCAGAAGGGGACCAGGAGGAATACTTGTAGCATATCCTCCAGAAAACAATTAACTGTTAAACAATCGTTTGCAAGGTCAAACTAGTATTACAGCAATCACCCATTTGCACAGCAGATTACTGATGCCATAACAGCTATGCTGGTATTAGATGTGCGTCCAGTATCCACCATTACTGCAGTGGGGTTTGCAACAGTTAATTAAGGTCCTGTGTCCTCGCTACCAGATCCTTTCTAGATTCCACTTCGCTAGAACAGCAATTCCAAGTCTGTACAAGGACATTAAAAAAAAACATTATTAATGTCCTTAGAAATGCCACTGTCCACTTGACCACTGATATGTGGACAAGTGGGACATGGCAAACTAAGTATTACATGACTGTGACAAACTACTGGATAGGTGTATTGCCTACAACAGCAACAGCAGCAGCAAAGTCTACCAAAAGACAGCTGATACAGAGGCAGGCTACTCTTTGTATAACTGGTTTCCCTAAGAGGCATACCACTGAGAACCTCTTAGAAAAACTCAGGGAAATCATTGCTAAATGGCTTACCCCACTTGGACTCTCCTCAAGATTTGTGATTTCGGACAATGCCACCAATATTGTGAGAGCATTACATCTGGATGAATTCCAACTTGTCCCATGTTTTGCTCACACAATTTGGTGGTGCAACGTTTTTTAAAAACTGACACAGTCGTGCGGGAGATGCTCTCGGAGGTCTGCAAAATATCCGGACATTTTAGGCATTCGGCGACCGCTTGTCGAAGATTGCATGACCAGCAGGTACTGTTAAATTTGCCCTTCCATCAGCTGAAGCAAGAGGTTGTAACTCTGTGGAATTCAACCCTCTATATGCTTCAGTTGATGGAGGCACAGCAAAAGGCAATCCAGGCCTAAACAATGACCTATGACATAGGCCGTGGAGGGGGAATGCACCTTACTCAAGCCCAGTGGAGAATAATTTCCATGCTGTGCAATGTTCTCAAACCCTTTGAACTTGCCACACGTGAAGTTAGTTCAGACCCTGCCAGCTTGAGTCAGTTCATTCCCCTCATCAGACTTTTGCAAAAACAGCTGGAGAAACTGAAGGAGGAGTGATTGCACAAAGTTTGTTGGACTGATGGATCAAGCCCTTGATTCACTGCACCAGGATCCAAGAGTCGTCAATCTATTGAAATCTGAAAAATATATTTTGGTGACCATTCTGGGTCCTAGGTTTAAGTCCTACCTTGTGAGTTTTTTTCCAACAGACAAAAATCTAAAACTGTGCAAAGAGATGTTGGTAAAAAATTGTCAGCTGCAGCCGCACGTGAAATGCCATCATCTCCTCCTTCAATTTTGGCAGCTTCCAGGAAAAGACTCAATTTTCCTTACAGAATGCCTGCTGGTCATGAAGATCGTTCACCAAAAAATTACATCTGGTCAGGTCTGAGAGAACTACTAGTGACATGTCTTCTACCATGACTATGTGTGATACGGTCTCCATTCACAGAATGGTGGAGGACTATTTCAGAGATAACATCCTTATAGGCATGTCAGACAGTCCTTTTCAGTACTGGTGGGAAAAAGAGGCAATTTGGAGGCACATATGCATGCTGGCTTTGCATTACTTAAGTTGCCCACCCTCAAGTGTGTACTCTGAAAGAGTTTTCAGTGCAGCTGGTAACCTTGTTAGTGATCGGCATAGGAGGCTACTTCCCCAAAATGTGGAAAAGATGATGATCATTAAAATGAATTACAAATTCCACGAGGAAGACCTCTACCAACAATTACATAAAAAAATTACAGAGGCGCCTATGGTGGATTCCAGCGGGGATGAATTAATATTGTGTGAAGAGGAGGATGCACACACTGATGGGGATGATGAGCACGAGGACAATGACAGTTTGTAATGTAAAACCAGTTTGTGTATGGGATCATTTTCATTTCCATGTCCAATGCACATTGGCAGCTTGTTTTATGGGGGTCCAAACAAACCAATAATATCATCCACAATTGGCCTATGGTGTATTCCAGCGGGGAGGAATTAATATTGTGTGAAGAAGAAGATGTACATACTGATGGGGATGACGAGGACGAGGATGATGACAACTTGATTTGTAAAGCCAGTTTGTGTATGGGATCATTTTCATTTCCATGTCCAATGCACATTGGCAGCTTGTTTTATGTTGGTCCAAACAAATCAATCATTTCAGCCACAATTGGCAATCCTAGTTGCTGAAATGATTGGTTTGTTAAACTGTCCTGTTGCCTATACAACATAAGTGTGGGTGGGAGGGCCAAGGACAATTCCTTCTTGCACCTTTTTCCATTCCATTATGTTCTGCCTGACATTTTAAATTAATGTTATGGTTGGTTTAGGAACCAACAATTTATTTTTATATTAATTTATTATCAATTTAACAGCCAGGGGCTTTACCAATGAATTGCTTTTTATTAATTATTCAGCCAGGGGCTGCACTCAATGAATTGTTTTTTAATTAATTTATTATCAATTTTACAGCTAGGGGTTGCACCTAATGAATTGTTTTTAATTAATTTATTATCAATTTAACAGCCAGGGGCTGCACCATTGAATTTCTTTTTATTAATTATTCAGCCAGTGGTTGCACCAATGAATTGTTTTTTACTATTTTAATTCAATTATTATTAATTTTTCAGCCCAGGGCTGCACCAATTAATTGTTATTTTAATTAATTTATTATCAATTTTACAGCCAGGGGCTGCACCAACTATCAATTTTTCAATCCTCAAGGGTATCCCAACCATCATCTTTGCACAGTCCTCAACACTAGTAATAATTATTTCAATCAGTTTTGAGCCAGCAAGCTGGATTCAACCTTTTTACCCCTATAACTAAATGAAATAAATCAATATTGTGAGCTGTGAGGTGGACAAAATTGACTGGAAACAAGTGAAAATAAATGTTATTAAAGTTATTAATACTGTAGGAATAAAAAAGGCCCATTTTATGTGATTTTAGCTGTTTTTTTTATTTTTTAAGAAAAAATCCAGATCCAAAACCAAAACCAAACCACAAAAACAAAACACGGAGGTGAGGTTTTGGCAAAACCAATCCAGATCCAAAACCAGGGGAGATTCAGATCCAAAACCAAAACCAAAACCAAAACACGGGGGTCGGCGTACATCTCTACATTTAACTCTAAATCAGGCCCTACATGTCTATAATTGTGGTGAATTAGGATGCTATGTAAGCTATATGTGTTCTATGTGTGATCTATTTACTGAACAAGGGGTCAAATGTGCATGCAGATGCTTTTAGGACATTTAAATATACATGAACCATTATATTTCCAAGTGATTTTTTTATACTGTGTCTTTTACAGAATGTATGCATTTTATTTTCTCCATTTCAGCTTTTCGCATCACAGTTTTATCCTGCATGGCCCAGATTTCTGAACTATTTTTAGCGATTTTGCTCTAGCAATGGAACTATGTCTAAATTTGGTACTGCCTCGTAATCTAGATACGGTTATTTTTTAGTCACTGTTGATTATGGTTTCAGTCCATTTTGTAATGCTCAGCAGGAAACTGTCTACTCTGAAGAACCACACATTCCTAATTAACTTTCTTGTTGTGTGTGTAGCATGCTTGTTTATGCATGATTGATCTACAAAAATAGATAATTCAAAATAGATGCACTTGCTATGCCTGTAATGATAGCTGTCACTTCTTCAACCAGTGCTATTTTAACAAATTGTCTTTTCCAAAAACTTGATTGGCATTGTTTGTGATTAGCTGATGTAAAAATAAATAAAAAATAAATTATATATTAAAACACAAACTGACATGCATATTACACCATTGTTTCCTTTTGGGCTTATTCAGATTCATAACATTTATTTTTCACAGAAAGTATAATATACCCTATTATATAGGCATAGCATAGGTATAGACCATTCACCCCTTCCTTGCAAAAGGTGGGTGGAAGTAGATGACTGCTGAGCCATGCTGCCCCCAGGTAAATGGCCTGGCTTGGTGTCTGCCAATCCTGGTGATTACAATCAGGAGAGATGGGATGGGGCCGTTTTAGGAATATGCTCACACCAATGCCCTTTTTTAAATTGCTTTCTTTTCATGTAAATGTGTTTATGCTAATTAATCTTGTCGCTCTCATGTGGTAAACAGGGACCATCCCTTTTACATGAATTAAACAGACAGTAACTTTATATTTGGAACAAACCATGTTGCAAAGCAAGGGGTCTAATTACTTGTATTTTTTAAATGCATGCAAGGTAAGAAATTGCTGCTTTTGCATGTAGCTCACAAATTATATTTGAGTTTGGACATGCCACTCTCAGATCTAAATTAGTGATGTGCGAGTTTGGTTTATTGAAATCCGAACATACCTGAGCTTAGGGTCTTCCCACCAAATTTGGATCCTTAAATAAGGTAAAACATCATCTTCCCGGTGTCAGATCTTGTCTGTTTTGGTTTGCATATAAAAGTCCTTCCCTTGTGATCAGGTTCCATTTCACACAAGAGGAGAGAGAGGGTGTGGGTCTATGGACTGGAGCACATAGTTTTAAAAAAATGCCATCAGGATGCAATAAGGGCACTATTAGGGCCGGAGTTGGAGTTTGTGTAGGACTAGGATAAATTGGAATAGGGCCTCGGAAGGGTGACTACAGGCATCATTTTCAGTGTATGTGTGTTTGTTGTTTAACACACATACTGACTGCACACTCACACACTGCAGTGGAAACAAACGGGCTACTGTGACTGTTGCTGCTGTTTTTTGTTTGTTCAAGTGATAAGACGCTGGCCATAGCTGGCAAGAAGGTTCAAATTTTATTTATCACTTCTATAAAGTTGGTGGCCTAGGAAAAGCAATTGCAAACTGCTACTTAAAATTTGGTCAACCAAGTGGGTAATCCTACCCATGGATTGGGTTCTTCCAATCCGACTGATCGTGAAGTAGGCAAACTCCTTCCTCAGTATGTAGTGTAAAGTCTGTATCTAGACTCATGCACCGCCATCCTTTGTTTTGGGAGGAGCCTTCACGATCTTCAATATCAATGGGGGCTGTGACAATAACCGTAGCACTGCTACCTACACCGGCATAGGTGTCACATCGACATAGATGCCTGCTGCCTGACGTTAGATAGACGAGCCAAATAACTTGCAAAATCACTACATGGCCCCTGGAGGACATACCATCCTCGCACCACATGATTATCATTGTACCTTTATTATGATTTAGTTTGCAATTGCATTTCCCACCACAGCTAGTCCTCTTTAGGAACTAGCCCACCACCAACTTACTGCCTACTCCCTGCCCCCTGCTAGTAGATCCACTATAACCAGGCCATTCCATAGTCTGACAGATGTACTCCATCCACCCTGTAGGGTGCCTTATCACTCTAACTCCTAAATTGGTTATGAATTTGCCTAAAATTCTTTTCACCATCCACCCTGTCCTGTGCATAGCTGGCCCTGCTGCTGCCTGCCACTGCCTGCTAGGAACTACTGTATGTTTGACCAAACCAGAAGTGTGTCTGGCCAACATGAGTGCACCTTACTTATGTCTATTTTGATTGCCCTGACCAGGTTCCTGAAGCTTGTCTTGCCTAAGTCATTTCCCCCCAAATGTAATATTATCTTCCTTGGATATCCGTATTGCCTAGCTGCCCTACAAATTTATGTTGTTCCCACTTCATTCCTCTCCTTCCCAACCACCTGATCCGACCCCACTGTCTGTCTGCAGTCTGCACTGAACCATTCTCCCTTACATATGTCTCCACCCAGAAGATAA
Organism: Taudactylus pleione; assembly: GCA_031769625.1. NCBI lineage: Eukaryota > Metazoa > Chordata > Amphibia > Anura > Myobatrachidae > Taudactylus > Taudactylus pleione. Next base: position 1,484,842 of record JAUIMM010000213.1, read on the forward strand.
CAGAATGCCCCACAATCCAGGTGTTTCTGACCCCACTGTGTGACTCTGAAATTTGGAAAAAAAACATGTCAGTAACACAGTAATGCACAGAACTTTCAACCCCTCTCCTTTAGTTCTAACTACTATTAATGCTTGCTCACTTAAGTTCAAGACCCGTGAAGGGGGTAAAAACAAAAACCTCATGTCTAGAACCAATTGGAGAAGTTAGAATGTTCTTCACTTCACCTGAAATCATGATAAGTGTGAGCGCACATCTTCCTACTTCCCCAGTCTAATGTACCTCCTGTAACTGTCTCCCTTCCATCTCCCCAGGGCCTTTATACTGTTGATGGCAGCTCCCAAGACAGCAGTGTTAGTTGCTGCTCTGATCCTGAAAGAGTGTGAACCAAACTTTTTCCCATCTAACTTTAACTCTGAGATGCTTTTCTTGAAAACCGCTAAGAACTGAAATTTCATTAGGGCAGCACCATTGTCATGGGATAGCCAGGCTGAACTGTGAGCATTCATTAAAGCCACATAAAGTGATGCCAAATGTAGTGTGCATATATCTTTGTTCTTATGTGGTGACAGTGCTATTCATTGGCCCTTGCCCGCCTGATCCGTTTTGGACTTGTGGATTTTGCAAAGCACTCCAGACTCCCTGATCATTACATTATTAAACAACAAACCTGTGTTAGGTGCCTTTCCTGATGACACCACCAGTTCTCCTATCCTGGAATCCCCAAAGTAGGCAAATGAAAAAGCCACCTGGAAAAGCACAGCCTAGAAGGCACTGCTGACCGCCCTGCTAATCGCACCCATTAAGTCTGATAACATTTGTGTGTCGATTGGCCTCCTTACATCCTCTTTTCCAGGTTGGCTTCTTCCACACCCCTTCAGGGCTTTTGATATAAGAAACCCCTTGGTGACATCTTTCTTACCTGTTAGGTTCATGAAGGAGGACATATCTGCTAGTGCACCCAACATGGCTGCCTTTGACTGCCCTGATCTGTAGCTTTCCCAGATATATTCCAATATAGCCTGTCTATTTGTTTTACCTGGGTTAACCTCTAGAAACTGCTGCCAGTCCTTTCAAGCTGCATTATACTTGCAATATGTAGCTGGAGCTATGGCATTAAGCGTGAGTCCCTCGTTGCAGGCTCGAGTATCTGCCAAACATGAGATGGACATTCCTCACCAATCAAACATGCTGTGGGTGCTAGCTGGCAGAATTTTTCCCATTGGAATCTAGACAACGCATTTGCAACTCTGTTCTCAATTCCCGGGAACATGCCGTGCTTGAAAACTTAATGTTGTACTTAAGACAACACAGCACCAAGTGCCTGACCAAGAGCAACACCGATTATTAATCGCATGCACTACCCCTAAATTTCAAATGGAAAAATAGGAATGTGACACTCTGGGCACACAACTCTGCAGCTATGATGGAATAAGTAGGGTCAATATCACCAGCTCTATAGACATGGTAAATAAAAATGAACAAATTCCACCAAAGCACTGAGTGATAAAAACACATAATATAATATAAATAAGGTGCCGTGGAATAAAGGACTTAAGGATATCAGTGATTATAATATCGTATAATTTAATAATAAGACAATCGCATAAAATCCATAGAAGTAAAAACAAGGATCACTGTATAAATACCACAATAATACTGTAAAGTGCCAATGCAACCACACAGATGTTTACACCATAGATCAGGTGATATAATATAACTATCAATGTGGTGGAAAAAAGAATGACACAGGAACACATATCCAGTGAGAAAGCACTGGGACCCCTAGCTAACCTGTACTGGGATTATCCGGAATATCCTAAGGGGTCAATCACAGGGTCCCAATGCTTAAGACAGGAACACACCACTGCCTTTCAAATACTGCTCCAAACCCAGTGCTACCCAGTGTGCAGCTGCAGTTCATGGTTCTGCTGAGCATCCTTTTGCACACCATTGAAGTCTCATGCAAATACATGCCACATCTTAAGATCCTCCCAAATGTCATTTGACAAGCATATTTGGTGATGTGGAAGCTTCGCACCCACCGTGGCTCTCTCTAACCAATGCCACAGCACCCTTCCCATTGGGATAACTCTGCATACAAAAATTGAGATCTAATAGGGATTGAATGCATCTTAGCATTGCATACTTTGATCTGCTAGCTTGGCTTGGAGCTTGTTAACCTTGTCTTGTGGTAGCCTGCAACAACCTGTCACTGTGCCAATTTCTATGCCTAAGTATGAAAAACAAATGATGGGTCCTTCCGTTTTGTCATGCGCTACCCTTAGGTGCCAAAACAGAGATTTTGCTGAGAACAGTAACTTCTCACAGCCTTGTGACTCTCCTGAGTCAGCGAATAGAAAGTCATCGAGGTAGTGCGCTACCCGGTGATGACCTGTTCCTGCTTGTATTGCCCAATGCAAGAAAGTGCTAAATGCCTCAAAGTAGGTGCATTAAATCACACATCCCATCGGCATGCAATTGTCAATGTAATAGCCATTCTGTAACTTGAAACCCATGTATCTGAAGGATGATGGGTGCAGTGGTAGTAACCAAAAAGCGGATTCTACATCTAACTTGGCCATTTTTGCTCCATGACACTGGTGTTTAATCAACTGTAGTGCATCTGTAAATGATTGATAGACTACTTTACATTGGCTGCTCTGAATGGCATCATTCACTGACAGTCCTGTCATTTGGACATGTGTTGTGTGAGCTGAAATATCCAGGTATTTTTTTAGGAACCACCCCTACTGGTGAAATAAAAGGCCCTGTATGGGTGGTTGATCAAAAGGACCGGCCATTCTGCCTAATAACATTTATTTTCTTACTTTCTGCTTGACCTTTTCTGTGAATTCTCTTGCAGATTTCTGGTTCCTAGGTGATCCTTTTCTCACTTCTCTATGTATAGGCAATTTGAAGCCATAACTAAACCCTTCTAGCAAGAATACGGCTGCTTTCTTGTCTGGGTACCAGGCATACCATTTGTTCGGTGCCAGCAGGGACTGCTGACTAACTGCAGGCTGCTTTCCAGAGGTCTGGTTGCCACCCTCTGTTGCTTCTGCTTCAGTCTCTGAAGGTGTGTCCCCCTCCACATTGACTGCACACGTGTTTGAAGTGGCATTTGGTGCCCATTCTGTATTGCCCTTGTTTAAGAAAGGACCAGCTTAGCTTTGGTTTGTCAATCATCTTATTCTCCCATGAATGCTTAGGTAATGGTGTCTTGCACTTGCTTACCTTGAATGAAACTTCCATGTCTATCAAGCCAATATCTATGTAATGCTTACCATCATGTTTTTTCTAAATACTTTATCATATGTGAGCCAACTCCCTGGCTCTGCATTGGCTCACATGTCATGTATAATATGTATATAACTCAGGAGTTTCAAATCTTCTCCTGGTCTCATCTCTAGGTAGCATGCTGAGAATACTAACATCTCTCCCATCCAGCGGAAAAATTACTTGTATGTCTCCACTACACCCTTTTCCCTTTGTCGAAGCTGGATTTGTGGCTGAGACGGAATCAGCATAAAAATTAGCGTGCGCAACGCCATCTTGCGAATGGCAGCTAGACTCCATCTTAAAAATAAGAATCTGCAAGATGCCATTTTGCAACCAGCACCATTTTAAGTTACAACTCACGAGCTAAGTACAGATGGCAATGTTTCTGATAATCTACCAAAAACAACTAGAAAAACAGCCTCCTGAGAAAAGTAAATAGAATAGAAAATACACCAGAATACTGTGAGTGTTTTACATACAAATTGGGAATCCCTGTATATAGACAAGTATAGTTGTGGCAATTGTAATATAACCCAGACATTGATCTACACTATTGAATTTGTCTGAATCCTAAACAGGTTTTAGTCTCACTCCCAGACAGAATGGCCCCAGCTGGGGGTAACACATTAGCATTGCAGTTTGAAACTGTAAGTAAGGAATGAGATGTGTGTGTATGCATATATATATATATATATATATATATATGTTAAGTCCATCATAGATAGAATCTCATGCAGTAACACCACACATTACGCACAGTTGCACTGCTAACATGATGCTCAGTAGTGAATGCACAATATCCTGCATGCGAATGCTGTTTATTACCGGCATGCATGCACATCTGCCCCAAATCAGATAAACCTAACTAGCGTCTTTTCCCATATCCCTAATACTTACATAATGCACACTTACACAAAAGGTTCCATAGCTATAAAGTAAAAGTTCCAAGTTTTATTCATTTATTACAAATGCTGTGAAATAAAGACTATTTTGGTATCTAAGGTTTAATACGTGATAAGTAAGCCGTGTTTGATATTATACTGAACCGCACTTTATCCACAGCTTTCCAGTACCATCGGTGTGAAGATCGGAACATGCGTTCACAACTTATGGACCGTAAAGACATAAAGAACCAAAATGTATTTTGTGAAACCAACAGCCTAGATTTGCATGCAGGGGAAATAGAGGAGGCAACAAGCTGTTAGAGGCTGTTCTGTGTTCATTTGAACCAACCTGCTAAATGCCCTGTAACAAATGCACCTGCACTGGGAACCAATGGGATCAGCAACAAACTCCTCTATTGTGTTGTCTATTTCTGGGGGGGTATAAATATGTGTGCTCTGACCCTGGGTTTCTAGTCTTCTTGCTGGTTGCTGATTGACGGAGGTTTCTTGCTGATGCCGATATCTTGTCCAGAGCGCGTGCGTATGTATGACTGTATCTTGGGTCTGTATAATTCTTTGCGCTAAATTGTATTAGATCATAGCGTGTAACTGACTGTACTTTACTTGAATAATACTTTGTGCTTTGGAACACATGGTCAAGGTCTAAAGTCTTTATTTTACTGTATGACTGCGTACGCAAATAGCGTCAATTTTAGAGGTTTATAGGCAGGGTTTAGAAGGTATAGATAGGTGCGTATAGAGGTTGAAATCCAGAATCCTTACCTTGGCTGCCTCAAGGGCTGCCTTGAATAAATTGACTGTGGTGCAACCTTGGGCGCCAAAAAAACACCAATCAGCAGCAAATCAATGATATGGTTATATCCAATAATAACCTAACAAGAACAATATAAACAATTAAATAATCATTGACTTGCACTAGTGTAATGAATATTCACATAAAAAGGTACTTCCCTTCGTGAACTGTTTTCCTATCATAGGTCTTCCATATTCACTCCAGATGTATATTCCATATAAAACATAAAGCATAAGAAAGAACCATAGTGTAATATCATTAACACATTTTTTGATTCTCAAATATTAAAATTTAGGGTAACTGCATCCACGCAATGATGCTACAATACATAAAAAACTCCAAAAAAATCAGATGGTATGGTGGGGAATTACCACATATTCCTCCTCCAAAAGTGCCTGTAGTTGGTAAAACGATTGCAGGTCTCCGGAAACCTTACAGCATACTCCTTAGCTGAGGAATTCTTGGATCCTTCACCCAGGTCTGCAACCAGTCACTGGCACCAACGACATCACTTCCGGTAACGGACCGCAACTTCCAGTTTCCGGCCAGACCGGAACCGGAAGTAATAGATGTTCAGGCTATTTAAAGCCACATTTCAGTATAGGACCTCCATGCCTTGAAAAAGGGACAAGGGAGTCCCGAAACGTGTTGGTTAACAGGAGGTCAAAGGGGACTGTGGACTAGGACGGTTAAAGCAGTGGCAGAGAGGACCAAGGTGATCCGGACCATCTGTCTTCAAAATATTAACACAAATGCCCATTTAAACCAACCATCTGGTAAAGCAGCCACCTTGGCAAAGTTGTATTTATTTATTTTACAATTGTCTTTGTTATAATAAAAATATGCATGTTTTAACTTTTATGACATCTGACTTATGACATTTACATGCTAATATAACTATAGAGGAGTGGTATATGTACTTTTAAGTGATTTATTTTCAAGATTGGTTCATCAGTTTCTAAGGTAGTGCCCAGTGACCACGGTCACCCTACAATTTATATGCTTTATCACTAAGGTCCAGGGTAGACCTAGAACGTTCTCATAGGCTGCTCTCCATACATTAATGCAGCACAGCTGTGCATCCCTAAATATATCCAACCATAAATCACATGCAGTTGCAAGAAAAGACTCAAACAATGGCCTTTCATTGCAAGTGGTGGTCCTGATGTTTCATGCCCTAGAATGAGGTATCTTCTGTAAACTTATTTGCAACACATTCTCGCTCTGAGTCTAGTGGTGACACCTTTAAAACAGGTAAATCAGGGCACAAAAAACCCACAAAGGCTGAAGAACAAACTCTGTCTTCACAAACTTTACAGATCCCAGAGGTTGTCCAAGAGTGCTATGAGTGAGTTTTTCACTTCTGACACTGTAATCTTACAGAAGCCTCTAACCACCATTTCTGTACCCTCTGCAAATGTGAAGATGAGTAGCAGTAAAAGTAAAGATGGTGACATAGGAATTGAGGATGCTACTGTGGAAGTGAAAAAGGATGAGGGGGATATTTGTGTATCTGATGCTAATGAGGATGCTGATGATGAATATGTTGGAAAAGTTGATACAATTCAGGAGGAGGATGTTATTTGTGACAATGTCAGTCAGCCACTAGTGGCAGTAGTTTGTGCAAGTTATAAGAAGAAAGCCATTGTAATGTCTGGATATAAGACCAAAAAAGTCAGCTGTTTTTTTCCAAATCTTGACATTTGTCAAGCCATCTGTATGATTTGTGTGACCATAGTAAGTAAAGGTTAACCATCTAGGAACCTTCACCCTTTTACATCATTTGTAGCAAGTTCCTGCAAGTTATTTAGCAAAATCTAAAAAATCCTGTAAAATAAGAGCAAGCAGTCCTGCATCAGCAAGCAGCAGCATGGATAGATTCTAGCACATGCTATCTCCACTGCCAACACATTAATTATCAATCTCCTTATTAATGATCAGATGTATTACTCCTGCATCCAATTTGCAAAGGCTAACTGACTCCTTAAACATCCCGGATTCCCCATAAGAATCCTTGTACACCAGGGCAGCTGCTACTGGGGGTCAATCTTCATTACAGAGGGTGACCAAGAAGACTCATAATTTCAAACAACAATTGTCTGTGAAACAATTTATTTGCAACAGGAAGCAAGTATGAAAGCTGATATCCGGTTGCACAGCAGATCACTAAAGCCTTGATGATTATATTAGCATTACAACTGCATCTAATATCTACCAACAATGCTTCTAGTTTTAGACAATCAGTTGAGTTCCTGTGTCCCTGCTACCAATTTCCAACTCAATTCCATTTTACCAGAACAGCAATTCCTCGCCTGTCCTGGGACATTAGAAAAAGAAACTTATTTTTGGCATAGAAAATGCCATTGTACTGAGTTCCACTTAACTACATGTATATGGACAAGCAGTGTTGTTCAAAATAAAGATTACATGACTGTGACAGCCCACTGGGTGGTTGAATCACCTTTACAGAGGCTACTCTCTGTATCACTGGCTTAACTAATACCCCTTTTCCACCTAAATTCTGGGTCTGACCCAGAGTTGGAACAAAGTTCCTATCCGGATCAGACCCGGAATTTTGTTGGCGATGACTCAGGATATTCCCGAGCCGGCGCCGCTCACACCGGAGTCGGGTCTGTATAGACCCGGCTTTTCCGGAGTGAAAGTGGTCACTTGGAGATGACATCATCTCCAAGCACCACTGAAGCTAGACCAATCGGCCGGCTAGCAGCGCACCCCAGGTCATCGTGACCCGGAGTGCGCTGTTCTCACAGTAGGGTTTCACGGGCTACGCCCATGTTAAACCCTGCTAGTTACCAGGGTTGGATTACCGGGTCACTCGACCCGACGATCCAACCCTCTCCCCTTTTACACCAGGTAGCTGCCCGGGTTAACCCTTCAATAACCTGGGTTTTAGCTCCGGTGTAAAAGGGGTTAAAGAGGCATGCCGGTGTCAACCTTTTGGAAAAACTCAGGGATGTAATAGCAAAATATATTACCCTGCTAAGACTCTCCTCAGGATTTGTAATTTTTGATAATGCTAGTAATATTGTGTGATCATTACAACTGACTTAATTTGAACACTTACTATGTTTTTCGCACATAATAAACTTGGTAGTTCCGATTTTTTTTTTTAAATGAGAAGTGCATACATCTGTGGCCTGAAAACATTCTGGACATTTTGGCATTTAGCAGCTGCATGTAGAAGATTGCAGCAGTTGCAAGAACAGTTTCATTTGTCATGCCACCAACTAAAGCAAAAGGTACTAACCAGGTGGAATTCTACCCTTTATATGCTTTAGCAACTATAGGAACAGCAACAAACCTTCAAACTTACACAATAAGTTTGAGTCAGGTGATTCCAATAATTAAACTACGGGAAAAGCAGCTAAAGAAACCAAAGGAGGAGATTAAACAAATTGTGTTGCACTTGTAGATCAAGTTCTTTAATCACTACACCAGGATCAAAAGGTTTGCAACATCTTGCAATTGGATAAAAAGGGGGGATCAGCAGAATGTAACTGCAAATAACCCGGCACTCAATTAGATGGTAATATTTAATACATATACTCAGTGCCAGACGAGGCAGACGAGGTATCCACAACAGTAGCACAGTTCCACCCTTACATTTGGGCTACCCTCACTGAGTGATAGATTATCTCTGGAGTCCATCACCGTCTGGCATACAGCCACCGCCCACTACGGGCAGCCCCAGTCTTCCATGACACGGCAGCCGGCTCCTTCCAGCAGCAGCTGTACCACAAGACAGGGTGAGCCAGGATGGATATAGATGTGGACAAAGCACCTGAAGGTATTCCAGTCTTCCGTGACATGGTAGCCGACTCCATCCAGCAGCGGCTGTACCACAAGACGAGCTGAGCCAGGATGGACATCGGCGTGGACAAAGTACCTGAAGCTTGTACTATCACTTTTTCCACTCCAACTATTTTGTCAATTAGTGTGACTTCATTTCACACTGGGACGCCAGTAGTGAATCAACTCACAGTAGCGGATTCTAGCTGCTCAGATCATTTATCTGTGGAACTTTGAATTTAGCCCTTTTAGCCACATTGTTGCATTTATCAGTGGTGCTAATCAGATACTTTGTGTTGTGGAACCTCAGTTTTTTACTGTTACACAATTCAGTTATTTTATTACATCTTTTTCAAATACCAACTGCAGTCAGGTCATATACCTGTTTTAGGTCATTGAGATACATCCACTATTCACATGCATGTGGTATAATAGCAATTTTTGTTTCTGTATATATGTGTATTGCTTTGTATTTATTAAACTTTTCTCTAATTAATTTCACAAGCCTCCTGTTTACTAACAGACAGCAAACCTGATATAGATCTTTAAAATTCATTACATTCGAAGTGCCAAGCGCAGTAAGATTTGTTTCTTTATCTTGCAATTGGATCGCTACATTTTGGCAACCTTGCTTGATTCTAGGTTTAAGTTGTACATAATGTTTTTCTTTCCAACTACCACAAATCTTAAGAGATGCAAAGAGCTCCTTGTGAGCAAGTTGTGAGCTCAAATGGCAGGACGATGTCACCTGCTTCAGTTTCTCTTGAAAATGCTGCTGCCAGGAAAAAAATGACCTTTTCCAAGACTGAGTCAACTGAGTGCACTAGAGTGAGACATCATTATGACATCTGGTCAGGCTTAAAAGAATTGCCCAAAATTACTGAAAACTCATTACTATTGTGACTCAACCTGATACAGTAAGCATCATTAGAATGGTGAAGGATCATTTTAATGACAATGTACAAATTAGCATGTCCCACAGTCGATTTGAATTCTGAGAGAAAAAAAAGGAAATTTGGAGCCACGTCTATATACTTACTTTGCTTTATTTAAGCTTCCCACCCTCCGGTGTGTATTCAGAAAGAGTGTTTAGCACAGCTGGAAACCTTGTGAGTGACTGTCACAGGGTAATACTTTGTAGAAATGTGGAAAAAATTATGTTCATAAAAATGAACTACAAATTTTATCCGGAAGACCTTTGATGCCAATTACAACAAAGTACAGATAATTCTTTAACTGTGGATTCCAGTGCGGATGAGCTAATATTGTGCAATGATGATATTAATACAAATGATGCTGAGAATGAGGTTGATAATGACATCTTCATGGTGTAGATATGATTAACAATTGGTAGCTTGTTTTTTCGGTGCCCAAACAAAACCAATCACTTTAGCCACAAAAATGGAAGTCCCTGTCACTAAAGTGCTTGGTTTTTTTAAACTGTGAATGTCCTTTTTAATTTAAAACACAAGGGTTGGTAGGAGGCCCCAAGGACAAATCCATCTTGCACCACTTTTCATTATGAGATTGTGTGTTTGACAAGCAGTATATTACTGTTCTTTGCTGGGGCATTCATGTTCCTTAGTATGGTATCTTGCAATGCCATCCATCAACAGCTTCTCATCCAGACATATAGGCCCCATTTCCTGAAGCTTCTAAGCAGATGTAGAGTAGTATCATCAAATCGTATAATATTAATATTATTTAACGACTTTGACTAGGCTGTTACTCTGCCTTGAATCCTTAAGCCTGTGATTTGCAGATTGGATTCAGTTTCCACTTTATTATAAAACAATATTAGTACTGTAATCAATTTATCAATCAATCAATCAATCAATCTCATTGGGATTTTGGATGTTTGTTTTGTAATAGTGTTTTCCATTTGTTTTTTCTATAGTTATTTTAACACTGTAATCAATCAATGCTTTACCTTGTTCCGCTAATTACTCCACTTAAATTTACCTCTGCAGGCCTTGGGCCCCTGGTTTAGTTCTTGATTAGTGAAAACATTCTATAGCATCATATATTTTATATTAAACTGCCATCCTGTCTGCCATTGCTGTTTCACTAAATTTCATAGATGTGCTACATTCTTTTTTTTTAAATGCCATGTGTTTGTGATGCTGTTCACAATATGGGTGAAAACAATATTGTGAGTTGTGAGGTGATCAAAATTGACTGGACATGACTGAAAATTAATATTATTTAAGTTAATAATACTGTAGGAAGAAAAACTGGCCCACATTACATGATTTTAGCTGGTGTTATCAATTTGTAAAGAAATCTAGATTCAAAACCAAAACCTTTGAGGGTGATTTAGCAAAACCAAAACCAAAACATGGGGGACAGCACACATCTCTAATCTAAATCTCTACTGCTCATTTTACATCTGCCCCAACAGCAGTGCAGCATAGTTTTTTGCAAAGGTACAAAATTACTTTCTTTTTTTGCTTTGCTACCAACTCAGAATTATCCTCTTAGTCCTATACTACAAAAATGTTAGTTATTTTCTGAATTAATTCTGCAAGTGAATAAAAATCATTGATTTATGTATAGAAATATATTGGCTTGGCTTCAAATTGTTATAGTACACCTCAAAGAAATGAAGTATACATGTAAACACAAGGCTTGACTCTCAATGTTTGTTATGAGCAATACACTTATCAGTTATGATCTGGTGCAAATAAATTACTTTGTGTATTAGGTTTTCTGTGCTAATTTGCGTTGAAAATTGGCATAGGGCAGATATTGTCAGATCTAATTATTTACACTGATCATCCAAGATGTTCCAGGGGTACTCGAAATAAATTTCTATATCTCTATAGCTCAAGCTCACCTGAAAAAAATATTTCTAAAACAATTTATCATATACATTTTTCAAATAAGATAGAAATTATACTGCAAAAACTGAAAATCCATTATGCAGATCAGTATTACAAGATACATCATGCAGAACTGCAGAGTGAAGTTTCTGAGTTACATTACTATTTTAAATCTTCATTTCCTCTGTGTTCATCTTAAAGGGGAGCATTTATAATCCATTAAGTGCAGCATGTCACTCTATCTGTTTTGTTTATTTAAAACAGAAGATTGCAACCATGACATAAAAATATATAAAATCATATAATACAAAAGGTACATACTGTATATACATTGTCAATTGTTGCACAAATAATACAGTTACTTGCAGATAACCACACATCACCTTAACTTAATCTTCCCATCATAATTCATAGTTCATCAACCACCTAAAAGAAAACCCCACACCCTACACCTCCCCACACTCTAAACCTAATCTATCCCTGTAAGCAGCCATCACAGCTATCCAGATGTACTGTATGCAAAGCATTCCTCTTTATTTTATTTTAAACCCTCCAAGTGACATGACAGAAGTCTTAAGGATTGACAAGAAATAGAATTTCCGCTACCCAATCAAGGGGGCCTCAGATGGCGCCAGAATTGGGACCAACTGATGATGCCCATTCTTCCCTTGTCAATATCCATCATCCATTTCACCTTGAGTAGAATTTCCCCCACCACCTCTTCACAGGGAAGGACTTTTTCCCTAATGCCAATTTGACACCATGCATTCCACGTGCAGTACCAAACTGCTGAACTTACTGAAAAAATAGTGCACAAATCAAACTTTCCAAACCCCCTGAATGCTCCATAAGCCCATTCAGGGTAACTCAGTCCAAAAATAGACAGGAGATACGTAATGCTTTTGAAACTTTTTTATAAACCTTTACGTTAAAGGCACACTCACAGAAGAAGTGGTCCATGGTTTCCTCCTCCCCTTGACATTCCTCCCAAGTGCAACCACGATCATTGGCAGCTCTACACATGATACCCCATGTCACTCTATGGGGTATACAGTATTTACTAAAATTAGAGTTTTTAGAAGTGGAGATGTTGCCCATAGCAACCAATCAGATTCTAGCTATTATCTTCTAGAAGGTGCTAGTTAAATGTTAAGTAGAATCTGATTGGTTGCTTTGGGCAACATCTCCACTTCTAAAAACTCTCAGTTTAGTAAATATACCCCTATGTACATATCTGCTTACAACTCAACAGTTCTGTTTTTCATGTTAGCAGGGTGTGTAGTCTAATAATTTACCCCCTGGGGTACACAGAATATGAATTATGTTCATAATGCAGAGATGTATGCAAAAACGATGGTTTATTATGTACATCTCCGATGGTTGTTGATCTGCACATGCGAGGACCTGCACTGCACAAGTGCAGATCTGCATCTGCGATGATAGTCACAGTACCCTCTAAGTCGCAGCATGATTGACATGCTGCATCCATTTGGGGGCAGGGAAAGAGCAACTACAGCCAGTGATTCAGAAAATGGGGGCTAGTTGACCCCTGATTTAGTTCTTGGTTAGTGAAAAAATTCTATAGCATCATATATTTTATATTAAACTGCCATCCTGTCTGCCATTGCTGTTTCACTAAATTTCATAGATGTGCTATATTCTTTTTTTTAAACTGCCATGTATTTGTGATGCTGTTCTGTCACTTAAATTAGCCAGTTAGCTCTCTGCAGTCTTTGACCAATATGGGGGAAAACAATATTGTGAGTTGTGAGGTGATCAAAATTGAATGGACATAACTGAAAATTAATATTATTCAGGTTAATAATACTGTAGGAAGAAAAAAAGGGGCCAACATTACATGATTTTAGCTGTTTTTATGATGAAGCCAGTGCCTGTATCCTTGGAGTCAGCTTCACTGGCCCTGGCAGCATGAATTACATGGTCATCCTGAGTAAGCTGGGGGTTACTCAGATGGCTGGTGTTCATGCAGACATATAGATGATGCATCTTCGGATGCAGCAGTGGATCAGAGAAGCTGGCAATGGGTGTCTCTTTACAAAAGACATGTCCTGCAAGGTTAGCAAATTCACACAGCCGCTACATACTAAGACGCAGCAGCTGTAGCTACTGCGTCCATCTGTGAATCAGGGAATGGGAAATCCATTCTATATTCATAATCTGTACAATATAATTAAATAATAACTTTATTGCTTTGTATACAGAAGATAATTTTATATTGTTTTGTTTTGTAAGTGGTATTGTTACTATTTTGGTAACATCACAATATTTTACATTATGGGCCTTTTTGAAGGGGTAAAAAGTAAAATAATCTATTTAGTGTGACTCTGGGCCTGATTCAGAGAATCAGGGAATAGATAATATAGAGCAAGTAACAGTGCATCTTGATAAAACGATGCTGCACTACAGGTTAGGGTGGGTACACACACACTAAACAATATGTCGACCGATCCAGCAGATCAGAGAGACATATCGGGTACATCATCTAGTGTGTACGCATTGTATGTGTGCTCCCAATGGTCGTTAGTGACATCGCCCATCAGCCCTACTGTGGGCCGACAGGGGATGTTGCTAACGATGTCATGCTGCAGAATGCAGCATGACACATCCCTCCCCCCTGTCGGACCTGGCATCGGCAAGTGTGTATGCACTTGCCGCATGCCAGGTCCCGTCGCTGGCTATATTGTGCTGGGTACACATCGGCTGATATGTACCCAGCTTTAGATTGGGAGGGCTGTGTACAAACTGAAATCTAAATTGCAGTGTAAAATAAAGCTGTTCAGCATTTGTGGGCTACATGCAACAGCAGCCAGTATTTACCCTGCATGCAAAAAAAAAACCCTTTCATTGCAACAAGGTTTGTCCAGATACACAGTTACTTGCTCCATCTTACCTTATTTTATGCAATTAAAGTGTTGTAGAAATCAGTCACTTAATTGTAAGACATTAAGAATATAGAATGATCAGAGCTTCCTTTGTAAAAAGCAAAGTACGGTATAGATAAGTGGTGTCAAACTCGTGGCCATCCAGCTGCAGTGGAATTACACTTCCCAGCATGCATTGCAACAGTTTTGCTATTAGGGCATGCTAAAAGTGTGGCAAGGCATGCTGGGATATGTAGTCCCACAGCAGCTGGAAGGCCACGTGTTTGACACCCCTGGTATAGATGAACTAATCTGAGTAATCTCAATATACATGTATGCAGACTCAAGGGGACTGTTTTGCCCAGATGATGCTGGGATATGTAGTCCCACAGCAGCTGGATGGCCACGTGTTTGACACCCCTGGTATAGATGAACTAATCTGAGTAATCTCAATATACATGTATGCAGACTCAAGGGGACTGTTTTGCCCAGATGACACATTTTGAAGATGCACACTCACTTTTTCATATAGCAAATTGCAAATGTTAGGGAGTAATTTACCATATGACATTTTAAGAAAGCTCCTCACAATGTAGGGTTTATATACCCTAGCAACAGAAAGTTATAAATCATGATAAAACTTCAGCTTGCATAGATAAAGAAAGTAACATAAACAAGATGAAGACTTAAGCTAGGTACATACCTGAAAGGTATATCTGGAAATGATGGTTGTTCATACACACTGAACAAGCTTCATTGTCAACTGGCCGGTGGTCTTGCTGGCCGGGGGTCATGTTGCATCCCATCCCTGGTGGCCTGTGCAGCAAGTGTATGGGCAGTCATCTGACCACCTGTACACACACAGCACGATGTGCAGATGTGTCTGCCATCAGCTGTGCTGCATAGGCAACGTGATATTTCTGTGAACTACGTCGTTCATGGACATATCATCTGTAAACACTGGCCGACGCACACACGATATATCGGCCATTCATTTGAATGGCTAATATGTCGGCCAGTGTGTACCCAGCATTAGAGAACAACAGATCATAACTAAGCCCATACAGCTAATCTTTTACTAAAATGTTTACAGTACAGTAGTATAGTAAATATCAATTTCCATTAGAACCAAAGTTTCTTATACTCTCATGCATACACATTTACTTAATAACATACAAAGACATTTACATCCTATTAAATTTAACAGTGCTACAAATACTAATCTAAGCACCAACAGTAGTTATTTTAATATAGGGATGTCTGATATGTGCATTTAATACTATATATGTCACTGTTATAGGTCAAGAAAGGGGCAAACTGAGTCTGGAGGTAGAATTCCATGTGCCTTCTGGACTTTCTTTTGGGCCACCTATTTTTTTTCCATTCCTTTATTTTTAGGACAAATCTGATAGAGCACCCAAACTCCAATAGAGACAATATACAATTTGCAACTCTCCGTTGAATAATAGTTTATTAGCAGTAAATATAATCTACCATATAAAAGGGATGATCAGTCCCAAATGGAAACTATAAAACAACAATATTGCATATATGTATAAATATTCAGGAATGTCACATGTAATGATTTCATGTAGAATACCAGATTTAGAAAAATGTATCTCTTGTGCACATAAAATCTGAGTTTCATTTTTCTACTTTCAATGCATCAAAAAGCTTTTACAATAAAGTTTTTCTTTGTGAGATCTACAGGGATCTGTTCAAACAATAATAAGGATATATCCGATATATAGTATATGTATATGTCTCCACACTGCCTTGAGATGAATAAAAGTGTAAGAGTAGATAAAGCTGTATAGCTTATAATATGGATATACTACAGGCTGTTTGTAGTGATCCCAATAGTAAATCACATAATGCAGCTATGAATCACTGTGTCCAGTCTATATATACAAGTTATTTCACATACAGGGCTGTTGATGTTTCTCACCCTGTCCATGTTTGAGCATACTTGCTTTATAGGGGATTGGTAATTACCCATTAGAGCAGCCACTCCAATTTAGGTGAATAAGGTGGCGCACATTATAAACTGTCTTATTTTTAGGATGTCAGCCTGGCACAGACAGGATGTAGCCATGTCATTTGTGCACACAGGAAGAGTGCACATCCAGCTCTCAGCTTACTAGGGGAACGAGGCATATACAGTACTTAGGGGCAGGGCTGGATTAAGGTCTGTGGGGGTCCCTGGGCAACAAACATGTGGAGGCCCCTATTACATTTGGACAAACTAGGGGTATGCCAATGGGGACCTTATGCAGAGCCCACAGTAGTGTCAGTGCCCACAGTGGTAGTGTCCCCAGGAGTGGTGCCCCTTATGCAGTGCCCCCTATGTAATACCCCCATTACTAGTGCCCCCAGTAATCATGCCCCCTGTAGTCATGTCCACAGTAGTTATGCCCCCTGTTGTAATGTCCCCTGTAGTCATGTCCACATTAGTTATGCCCCTGTTGTAATGCCCCCTGTAGTAGTGCCCACAATAGTAATTTTCCCTGTAGTAATGCCCCAAGTAGCAGAGGCCCCAATAGTAATGCCTGCAGTAGTAATGCCCCCAGTAGTAATGTCCCCTGAGTATTGCCCCCAATAGTGATGTCCCCCGAGTATTGCCCCCGGTAGTGATATCCCCTGAGTATTGCCCCCAGTAGTGAAGCAGAAGAAAAAATAAAAAAATACTGTACTTACCTTAAGCCCCGCTCCCGCATCCACTGCCGCCATCTCCAGTCTGCTCGGCTGCTCCTCTGCACTATGGGAGAAACGTCAAGACGTCTCTCCCATGGTGCACTGCGGGAGCCAGAAACCGAAGCTCAGGAGTGAGCACCAGCCTCTGGCTCCAGCTGCTGCTATGGGGAGGGTGCTGTGCGCCCACTGGTTACAATTTCAATGGGCGCCTGGCAAATAGAGCCTCCCTGCAGCGCCGGGCTAAGGTGGGCCGGAGGAGACGGAACTGGTTCTCTCTCCTCCAGCCCACTTTAACCCCGATGGGTGTTGGGGACCTTTACGTGTGGGGGCCCAGGGATGATTGCCCCTATCACCCCCCGTTAATCCGGACCTGCTTAGGGGACATTTCCCATTGCCCAGTAACCCCCATCCATGCTCGAATCATGGACAGTAGAGCATGTGATTTCACAAATCATAACTCCTGCACTTATACATGTGCTAGAGTTCTGTTTCGTGATTGTCCAGTGAACAGACATTTACCTGTCAATGGAGGAGACATATTGAATACTCAGGGCCGAAACTAGGATATCTGTCACCTGGTGCAAGGCAGCAATTTTGCGCCCCCTCCCTTCCCGTACCTGGATTTTGTCCTTGCTCCTCCATAAGGCAGTGCATTACTCAGATGTCCCTCATATAGTGACTTACATTACTCCACACACCATAATGCCCATTACACATATGCCACACACTGTGATGCCTATTACCAAAGTGCCACTTACATATTTGCCTGACACCATTTTATGCCCCACAGTAAGACCTCTAATAACTTTAAAATTACCTGCTCATTGTCAGGGGTTTTATGCTCATTACCATGGGTTACATGCTCATTGCCAGGGGGTTTATGCTTGCTGCCAAGGGTTACATGCTCATTGCTATGTGGTTTATGCTCATTGCCAGGGGGTTTCATGCTCATTGCCAGGGGTTTCATGCTTGTTGCAAGGGGGTTTCATGCTCGTTGCAAGGGGCTTTCATGCTCATTGCCAGGTGCTTTCATGCTCATTGCCAGGGGATTTCATGCTCGTTGCCAGGGGGTTTATGCTCCTTGCCAGGGGGTTTCATGGGAGAAGATGCAGCTTTCAGCATCTTCTCCCGGCAGCACTATTGTTCCGGCACTTCCGGGAACACTGTGTGCATTGTGCTGACCTAACAGACACTAGAGGTCCAGTAGAACCTCTAGCATCTGTCTCCTCCTTCTATGGCCATTTTTTCAGCTCTTTTTCACCCCTGCATTCCGGCACCCAGTGCACGTGCACCTCTAGCCCCCCCTAGTTGTGGCCCTGGCATACTCATGATGTAGTCACCATGCCAGTATTTATAAATGCACTGTGAGGTATCCCAGGAGCTTTAAGTTACTCCTGATACAACTTTCCTCTGTGCTCCCCCACATATAATGACTGTCCACTTTTCCTGAAGTCACTTTATGAAGTAGAAGCAGGATGGAAAGTGGAGGAGTGTGAAACCTTGGGATTTTGCTTCTACAGAGGAACATACTAAAAGAGGTATAGCTACAATACTCCAAAAGATGTTAGCCACAGAATACCCTGAGGTGTTTAACACAGTAGGCACAAATGCTGAAGGTACAGCTAGTACACAAAGGGACATATTCAATTGTAGGCGAGAAAAGAAAAAATCTTGCACCTGTGAGGTTTTTCCTGCAGGTGCAGGATTTTTGATATTCAATTAGGTGCATATTTTTTCTTTTTTTTTGCGCACCGGTACCTCCAGAGCAAGTGTGATTTTTTTTCTAGCTTAATTAGTTCTTAATTACTTACCTGCCGCAGCAATGTCTTCAGCATCCAGCCTTGGAATCCGGGTCTTCTGCAGCAGGGTGAGTATGTCAGTGTGTGAGTGTTTGTTAATGTTTGTAAGTGTGTATGAGTGAGCGTGTGTGTGTATGAGTGTTGTGTGTGTTTGTGACACCGATGTGTGTGCCCTCCAGTCTCTATGTGCTCCCCTGGAATGGGCGCTGGGAGAACTACATCTCCCAGCAGCCCTTGCCCTTCCCACCAGCTCCTTGAGCCTCTTAGCAGCCCCCAGGACTCCCAGCAGCCCCCTCTCCAGTGAGAAGATAGAGGGGAGGCCACCAGGACCTGCAGAGATCACCAGAGACCCCTGGGCAGGTAAGTGCAGATTATTTTTTTTTATGTGGCACAGGGTTTTCAGAGCTGAAAATCACGAGACCATTTTTTTAAAATTGGATACCGCGGATATCAGGAACATGCATACCTGTGGTAAGCCAAAATTGGGCATGAGGTTTTTCCTCGCTAAACCTAGTGCCCAATTGAATATGCCCCAAACTGTGAGCTTTTGGTGACATTTTGGTAGCGTTCCAAAAGGTAAATGGATGCAGTGGTGCTGTTTGTACAGCAAGTAGCATGCAATAAGGTACACAGGGGTGTTGGTACTGGTTAATAAGTGCATAGTGTGCAACAAGGTACATGGATGTGTTGGCACTGTTTGTACAGCACATAGCGGGCAATAGGGTATATGGAGGTCCAGGTTACAGCCCTGTGTAGTTGGTTCCCACCTTGAAAGCAAGAGTGTACTTACCTGAAATGAAACTCCACCGATGCTAATGTGGGTATGGATATGCTGCTGTCGAGGAAATCAACACTCAAAGAAAACTAAACTGGAGAGTATAGTTCTGAAGCTGGAACACCTATGTATAACACAATTGATACTCAGGTACAAAAGAAATGCACTGAGCAGTTTTATATAGTAACTAGTTGATAGGTAATTCCCCACATGAGTAATAGATGCTGGAGCTTAGCGGTAACACCTGGGAGAAGTGTTATGTCATCCCTAGCCTGAGGCTGGACCTAGCTGGGTTCTGTTAAGGATTCTAAATAAGAAGTCCATCAATAATTAAACTGCTGAGTCTTGGAAGTAGGCCAGCGATGTCTACAGTGATGTTTACAGTTGATAACACACTTTACTATGTATCATATGATACATTGTTCTGCCATGGATCGAAACGAAATATTGTACACATTGTATAGTGTGTATGCCCAATCTGTCATTTCCAATGGCTGCTCATTGCATTGTGACATCTGCTGTCCTGCACATCAAATGGGATGATGCAATGAATGATGCAGTGTAGTTACATCTTTCTTGTTGCATCACTTGGTCACACCGTGTGTACTCAATGTAAGGATGCTAGTACTGAAAAGGAGAGAGCAGTTCTGGCCAAGCTCACCCTCTGCCAGCCACCACATTCCTCCTTTTTGTCTGCCCCTTTAGGACTTCAGAAGGATACTTTTCTCTGTAACATGTATCAGATTTTAATATACAGTATGTATTAAATGAACATTTTTTATTATTTTTGGGGGGCTATGCTTCTTGGGCTGTGTCTATCTCTAAGGGGCTGTACTGCTGGGGCTATGTCCATCTCTAAGGGATTGTGCTGCTCGTGCTGTGTACTTCTCTAAGGGTCTGTGTCTAAGGGTCTGTGTACTTCTCTAAGGGTCTATGTCCATCTAAGTTGCAAGCTCTGGGGCTGTGTCCATCTCTAAGGGGCTGAGCTACTGTGTGTCCATTTCTAAGGGGCTGTGATTCATGGGCTGTGTCCATCACTAAGGGACTGTGCAGTTACTATGTCCATCTAAGTGGCAAGCAAGGAGCTGTGTCCATCTCTAAGGGGCTGTGCTGTTGTGTGTCCATCTCTAAGGGGCTGGGCTTCTTGGACTGTGTCCATCTCTAAGGGGCTGTGCTGCTGGGGCTGTGTCCATCTCTAAGGGTCTATGCTGTCACTATGTCAATATAAGTGGCAAGCTCTTGGACTGTGTCCATCTCTAAGGGGCTGTGATGCTGATTGTCCATCTCTAAGGGGCTGTGCTTCTTGTGCTGTGTCCATCTCTAAGGGGCTGTGTTTTTTGGGCTGTGTCCATCTCTAAGGGGCTGTGCTTTTTGGGCTGTGTCCATCTCTAAGGGGCTGTGCTTTTTGGGCTGTGTCCATCTCTAAGGGGCTGTGCTTTTTGGGCTGTGTCCATCTCTAAGGGCCAGTGCTGCTGGGGATGTGTCCATCTCTAAGGAGTGGTGCTGTTACTATGTCCATCTAGGTGGCAAGCTCTGGGGCTGTGTCCATTTGTAAGGGTCTGTGCTTCTTGGGCTGTGTCAATCTCTATGGGGCTGTGCTTCTGCGGCTGTGTCCATCTCTAAAGGGCTGTGCTGCTGGGGCTGTGTCCATCTCTAAGGGGCTGTGCTGCTGGGGCTGTGTCCATCTCTAAGGGGCTGTGCTGTTGGGGCTGTGTCCATCTCTAAGGGGCTGTGCTGCTGGGGCTGTGTCCATCTCTAAGTGGCTGTGCTGTCACTATCCCCATCTAAGTCACACACTCTGGGGCTGTGTCCATCGCTAAGGTGCTGAGCTAGTCTGTGTATATATCTAAGAGGCTGTGGTTCATGGGCTGTGTACATCCCTAAAGTACTGTGCTGCTGGGGCTGTGTCCATCTATAAGAGGCTATGCTTCTTGTGCTGTGTCCATCTCTAAGGGGCTGTGCTGTCACTATATCCATCTAAGTGGCAGCAAAGAGTTATGTCCATCTGTAAGGGGCTGTGCTGTCACTATGTCCATCAAAGTGGCAAGCAAGGAGCTATATCCATCTTTATGGGGCTGTGCTGCTTTGGCTTTGTCCATCTCTAAGGGGCTGTACTGCTGGGGCTATGTTCATCTCTAAGGAGCTGTGCTGTCACTATGTCCATCTAAGTGACAAGCTCTGGGGTTGTGTCCATCTCTAAGGGGCTGAGCTACTGTGTGTCCATCTCTAAGGGGCTGTGCTTCTTGGGCTGTATCCATCTCTAAGGAGCTGTGCCTATCTCTAATGGACTGTGCTGCTGGGGCTGTATCTATCTCTAAGAGGCTGTGCTGCTGGTGCTGTGTCCATCTCTAAGGGACTGTGCTGCTGGGGCTGTGTCCATCTCTAAAAGACTGTGCTGCTGGAGCTGTGTCTATCTCAAAGGGGCTGTGCTGTCACTTTGTCCATCTAAGTGGCAAACTATGGGCTGTGTCCATCTCTAAGGGGCTTTGCTTCTTGGGCTGTGTCCACATCTAAGGGGCTGTGTCCATCTCTAGGGGGCTGTGCTTTCACTATGTCCATCTAAGTAGTAAGCAAGGGGCTGTGTCCATCTCTATGGGGTTGTGCTGCTGTTTGTCCAAAGGGGCTTTGCTTCTTGGGCTGTGTCCATCTCTAAGGGGCTGTACTGTCACTGTGTCCATATAATTGGCAAGCTGTGTCCAGTCCCCTTTGTCAAATTAGTCAAATTCCATCATGGGCTGTGTCCATCCCTAAAGGGCTGTGCTGCTGGGGCTGTGTCCATCTCTAAGGGGCTGTGTACATCTCTGAGGGATTGTGCTGTCACTACTGTATATCCATCTAAGTAGCAAGCAAGGAAGTGCGTCCATCTCGAAGGGCTATGCTATCACTATGTCCATCTAAGTGGCAAGCAAGGAGCTATATCCATCTCTATTGGGCTGTGCTGCTGTGGCTTTGTCCATATCTAAGGAGCTATACTGCTGGGCCTTTGTTCATCTCAAAGGGGCTGTGCTGTCACTATGTCCATCTAAGTGGCAAGCTATGTATGGGCTGTATCCACCTCTAAGGGGCTTTGCTTCTAGGGCTGTTTCCTCATCTAAGGGGCTGTATCCATCTCTAGGGGGCTGTGTTTTCACTATGTCCCTCTAAGTAGTAAACAAGGGGCTGTGTCCATCTCTATGGGGCTGTGCTGCTGTGTGTCCATATCTAAGGGGCTGTGCTTCTTCGGCTATGTCCATCTCTATGGGGCTGTGCTGTTGGGGCTTTGTCCATCTCTAAGGGGCTGTACTGTCACTGTGTTCATCAAAGTGGCAAGCTGTGTCCAGTACCCTTTGTCGAATTAGTCAAATTCCATCACAGTGGTGTTGCACTGACTCCAGAGGCCCCACCCACTGCATTCACAGAGTGACTCCATATTTGTCAGCAAAAACACTTTAAAATAACAAAAGAAAGTTACAAAAATAAAAAAGGTAAAACATTTAAATTGTTGTATTTGTACTGTTCTGCGCACTGCACCCTAATATGCTGTTTTAACCCAGAGCATGTGCGTAAAAGTGGTCTGACTCCACACAGCTGTCAGGTAGTCAAAATTGACTGTAACTAACTGGAAATTAATGTTATTGAGGTCAATAATACTCTACAAACAAAAAAAACATGCAAATACAAATCCAAAACCAGTCATGGTGGTTTGGCAGATCCAAACCCAAATACAAAACCAGATGACGAATCAAAGCCAAATCCAAATCCAGCAAAAATGGTCCGGCGCACAACTCTACTTTGTCCATCTAAAAAATTACCTAAAAACGGTGTGCATTAGAAATATAGTCCTTAAAAAACTTTAAATGGTCACTTTTCCCCAAGTATTGCTCATATAATTCACTTTTTCCCTTACATGAAGCAATAAATGTATTACCCACAGTATACACCAAGCCCTGTCTCAATGGACAAGACCATCATTGTTTTATTGTCACAGAATTTATTGAGTGTACTTTTTTCAAATGTAACATACTCTTTTTCAGTAAACAATAACTGAAGCATGTAGAACAAGAGATGTTACAATCTAGGATCTTTCAGAAAAATAAATGTTATTGTACCTTTGGTCAATTCCAAAAAATAGGGACAGCTTCATGGCCAAATAACAAAAACTTGAGAATGCCCTGGAAATTAGGCTAGGTGGTGGCTATGATAAAGTCATGTAAATAGGACCACCAATATTGTTCAATATGGTAGGAGATGGTCTGCGTCAGAGAGTCTGCCAAAGGTTTGGGGTGTGCAGCTGGGACTGACCAATATGGTCCCAACAGGGGTGCAATATAAACAGGGCTGCATTGTAATGATGAATAGAGTGGTTCTAGTGCTTATCCAGCTTTCTATAATATGTGACTTGATTGTGTCCAGAGAAGGTGTATTGTGTACACCATCTCTGGACACAATCAAGCCATTAATATTGTTATTTTTAATAATATCTTTTATTTATATGGCACCAAAAGGAGTCCACATTGCCTTACAAACTACATAAGCATCCTCTCTTCTCACATGACTGAGAAGAGAGGTTGAGATGATAGAGGAGGATAGGTAGAGCTGAGTATCGTCAGCATAGAGATGATATTGGAGGTCAAAAAAGCTGATAAACTCACCAAAGGAAGAAGTATAAAGGGAGAATAACAAGGATTCAGCAACAAAACCTTAGAGGACCCTACTTGATAGTGGAAGAGAGCAGTCAAAGAAAGAGTAATCAGAGAGGTAGGATGTCAGCCAGGCAAGAGCAGTGTCACACAAATACAGCTGTAGAGTGGATAAGGTGAAAACCAGACTGAAGTGTGTCAAACTGGGAGTTGGAGGTAATAAAGTAAAGAGGTTATGACAATATGCTCAATGAGCTTGGAGTGAGTTGAGCAGGTAGGAGAAATTAATGGGATTAATCTTCTCAAACTTATGATTAATGATGGTAGGCTTGGAAGGCAGAGGTGAATAAGGAATAATGGATAGGATAAAAGAAAGAAGATGATAGTATGAGTGAAGGAATGTGAAATTGGTAAAGTCAAGGACATAACAACGATGAGGGAAGTGCCCACTTGCATAGGAAGGTGAGGAGGTCCATTGAGTCAGACCAAAAAATAATGAGGGAAATGATTTTATAGCCAGAGAAAAAAGTAGGAACATCAATAGGCATATTGAAGTCACCTAAGACAAAGGAGGGAAAGTCAGAAGATTTTAATTGGGGGTGCCAGCAGGCAAAGTTGTCAAGGAATTTGGAGATAGACCAGTGGAGTTTATGACTTGGGAGGAATGTGGGGAGAGGTGAATGTAAGAAGGGAGGGTGCAGTACTTAGTGGGGGGTAGGACCATGGAGGGAGAAAAGTATTTGAAAGTGAAAAAGGAAGTGGTGGGGTAGAGAGAGAAGGAATGGGGAATTGGTAAAGTCAGAGATATAACAATGGTGAGTAAAGACCAAATCAAAGGATAAAGGTAAGATATCAGGAGGATGGAGAGGAAACTAGAGGAGGAGATAGAGGTGGAATCAGGTGGTAGAAAAAAAGATTATTAAGCTGATGAGTGATGTAGAAGTTGAAAAAGTGGGTCATGTGGATGAGAGGAATAGGAGGAGGAGAAATGGCAAAAATAAAGGTAACATTGACATGCAATTAAAAGGACAAAATCCTGGTAAATATGCAGAAAAAAAGGACAGTGCTGACAAATATGAGAATAAATTATCTGAAAATATGATTGGTATGGGGCTAATATACTATATAAGCAATTTTAATATTGCATGAGTGCAAATCAATGGTAAAAAAACAATGGCAGTTGTAATGGGAGTGCAAAAAAATGGTTGTTGAAAGCCATGTTGTGTGCAGTGATTTTATAAATGTATCAGGCATTGGATAATGGTCAGACATTAGGAGGTGGTCAGACATTGCATGAGGTGTTTTTGACAGAAAGAACCTAAGAAAGGACAAAGGTCATTGTTTAGTTATGTGACCAGACATACTTAATCCTAACTCAACATTGACTTACCTTCAGTTTATCTAAGCACACACCATAAAATAGTTGCTGTTAAAATTTCCACATTCATAATTGAGGCAACAGTGCCCCCTACTTATTAATATATTTCCAAACATGACCTTTATACTTGTCAAAATGCTTATGTAGGAGTTTTTATCCTATATAAGCTGTATGTTGTCAGTATAGTATCAGCCTATTGATGTATGTTGTCAGTATAGAATCAGCCTATTGCTCGATGTACAAGATTCCACCTACAAAATGTTGGAGGGGCTCATGGGAAGGAAACCATTTATGTTCTGAGTAGATGATCTGACAAGCAAGTTAAGTGTTAATAATTTACTTTTTTCTTTTACTTTGTAATAAATGTCTTTTTAACTGATATGTATTTGTGTGGCTTGATTAATATCTTTGTATCCAAGAATCAGTGCAAGTAGAAAATACTTTTAAATACAGAAAAAAGGGGCTGATTCTAAGTTGGGAGCAAATAAAAAAAGAGCAAATAAAGGGCTCTATACATAAGGGGGCCATTTCACTGATCCCGTGATTAGACTGGAGCCGCCATTCCGCCGGTCAAAAATGCTGACCGGCGGTCATCGATGGTCACTGATCCATTAGGGAATAAGTAAAATTCAACATATTAATTATCCCCGATTTGCTGATCACAATCATTTTGTAATCATGATCAGCAAATCAATGAAATCCAAAATGCTGGATTTCACCAATGCCTTGACCCCGGCATCTGGGGATTGGTGAATTGGCCCAATACATCGCTGATATATGGGGGACATAATTATGTGCCTTGGTAAAACCATGCTGCTCTGCAGATGGGGCAGATTTAATGCATTTAGAGTGATTTATAATTGGAACATGTCCAAATTGAAATCTAACTAGCAGTGTAAAAATCAACCTGTCCAGTATTTGCAGACTACAAGCAAAAGCAAAGAAAATATGTTCTTTTAAATCTAATCAGAGACAGACAACTTACAATATTAAGTATCACCTCACATGCAACAGTGTGGGTGTTATTTACCTCATAACATGTAAATGTGGAGAACATTATGTGGGAAGAACCACAAGGAGATTAAAATTAAGAATATCAGAACACATCAGAAATATCAGGAAAGGTTTAGAATCTCATAGTTTATCCAAGCATTTTAAGGATAACCATAATCAAGATCCAATAGGCATGAGCTTTATAGGTATTAAACAGGTCAGAAGGAACTGGAGAGGAGGAAATTATGAAAAAGCAGTCAACAAAGAAGAGTTAAAATGGATAATGGAGTTCAAGACTTTGACCCCATATGGGCTCAATATAGACAATGAAATAAAATCGATCATAACAGGCTGAACCCCAATTGTATTTGACTCACTGCATTCATCCTAGTTCCAGACACCGCAATACAACGTATGTACATCCAACAGTTTAGTATCTGTATACCTACTGTTTTGTGCACACAATCATGCCAATGTAACTCTATCAGTATGTTAGATCCTATCAACACATTCCACCATACAACGGAGTGTGTGCTATAATTTTTAGAGTACACTATCATTTAGTATCATGAGTACAGATCCACCCAATTTCCGTTTTATAACCATCTTGTTTTTCACTTGTTTAACAATATGGTCGCAGGTGTCAACCAATAACATGTGTTAGTTTTTAATATGACAAATACATTGTGCATCTCCGTCTGTTTTCCGATCCATGGCTCCAAGGATGTATTTTTCTCACATTCCCCAAGGCTGATTATGCCTTCGTTACCAGGACAAGTAACTATGGCAACAGGTGTTTACTGTGACGTTGGCCCACATCAGAGACCAAGCCCCGCCCAACACACTTTATATTCCACCCCCACAATGGCGTCAGTATCACTCCCTAAGGAAGGCTATTTTAGCCGACACGCGTAGGAGTACGAAGGAATCGAAGGAACACTGCACACTTCTGCCATCAACATGACCCGCGGCCCTCCCCTCTACCCGCCAGAGCCTCCTCGAATTGGGTGAGTTGAGCGCACAGCAGTCCGGGGCCGTCAGCTTCCCGCACAGCCCGCGACCTCTCGCGAGATCGCGGTGCTGCACGGGATTTGGTGTACGGACTCTGTGGGGACCAAGCCTGCAACTGTTGCTGGAATACGGCCCTACCAGCGGCGGAGACAGAGAGGAAGCCGGGACTCCAAGAGGCAGAACGAAGACAGGACCAGAAAAACGTCCACGTTCATCAGAAGGTGAGGCCTCACCGGGACTCTTATTTACTTTAATAGACGGATCATGGAGCACTTGGGTCTGACCGCACTTATCAGTAAGATTTGACTTTCTTCTAGACTCTGACTTTATTTTTAATTTTGGATTTGAAGTGCAGTGGGGTGTGGGACGCCCTCCCTCTGTACCCTTCTCTCACCTGTTTGCCAGTTATTGTATGGTATCATATTACTGACCCTTTACCAGCAAAATTTATTTCTGTATCCACGTTCATTTCATTACCACCCTCCCTCTCTATATATCTTACATGTTATTTGGAATCAGCAGCATCCATCATTATTATTATTTAGTAGGCATAAATCAACAATAAAAATAGTTCATGACAAATCCAATCACTCCTTAGACTCAGTCATTGGTATATGAGTTTATTTATACACCACTTGTTCGGAGCGCAGTCCCACCATTGACACGTGTGTGAACTCACACATGTGTCATTCCCTTTTACAAGCAAAAGCAGCCTGCATGAAAAAACAAAAACAAATGTATTTGCACACTTTGCATAAAAACAACATGGTTTGTTTTAGATACAAAGTTAATTGCTTTTTTTGGTTTGTTGACAACTGAGAATCAGCCCAAAATGACAATGGCACAACAATGATATAGACACAGGGATGTTTGTGATAATCGAAATAGTCAATAAGTGAATAAGTACAGCCAGGTGTGCTGACAGCCGCGGCGGGCCTAGGTCAAGAGGGCATGGCCTAATCACAGGAGGTGTGGTCACACCCCCTTAGGAAAACAAATATTTTGGAAAAACCTCTAAGTAGTGCTGTGTGCTAGAGAGGGGGGTGCTGTGAGCCCCTCAGCCCAGCTCATAGCCAGTGGGGGGTGCAATCAGTGTGAATGATACCCCCATAGGCATAAGAGACTGCTGCGGCTGCGGCTTAGCAGCTGCGAGCAGTCTCCCAGTGAAGCCCAGAACACAGCAGCATGTGCTGGGCTGCTGTGATGTAAGAGGGAGGAGGGGCAGTGCCGAACCTGGGCCCCTGCCGGTCCCTTCCAGCAACCCCGGGCCAGGGTTATTAGTACCCGCCCCACCCCCTTCTCGGCACCCCTGAGTTCAGCAAGCAAAGTAGTAATTGGATGAGATTAGCACTATCCAATCAAGGAGTTTAGTTAGGAGTGTCCAGGTTCAGAAAGAAGTGGGGGGGTAACCGAAATCACTGTAGTGTGTTAAGTGTAGTTCTCTTGCAGAAGTGGTTTCTGGTAGAATGTTCTCCTTCTGATTTACACATAAAATTTAATTTTAGTTACAGGGCAATGGTTCTATTATTTAACTGTCTCTTAACATTACAGCTACAGGGAAAGATATGGTAGAAAACAAAGCACATGTATTGCAACTTAAGTAAAACAAAATGCAGAAATCCAAATTAAGTCATGTTCAAAACATAGCCTAAAGCTGAAGTGATAAACAGGCAGATAGGCACAGAAGATAACCTGTGTGTCATAAAATTTTATGGTAATTGAGAGCAAGAGGTTGCTAGAAAGTGATTGTTGAAATACAGTACTTTGTATAATGGTATATTAGCTGGAAAATGCCTTGTAAATGTTCTTGAAAGCAAAAAAAGAGGTGAACAGATCAGTAGACATTACTTTACTAATGGCTGACTTATCTCTGACACTTTACAAGTACAACTGTATCGTTTACACGTTACATGAGTTTATTACTCAGATGTGTGCTCAAACTATATTCTGTAGGACTTAAATAGAAGTATACTTTCAGCTGCAGTGTATTGCATGACATTTCCTCTATATGCATATGTTTAGATAGTATTCAGCTGAGATAAAATAAAGTAAACTTCCCAGTCACTCATGCTTAGCACTAATCACAGCAGAACTGTTGCGACTTGCTGTGTCAATGCAAGAAGTGGTTGCTGAAGCTACCCAATCTACTTAAAATAGAATACACTTTATTGTCATCAACAAACCAACAACATTGAATTGTCAACGAAATGTCAATTATAAACACTTCAGCACATTAAAACAAACAAGTAAAACATTTCCATAGAACTCAGGTCAGAGCATTTTGACAGTTCAATAGATGAACAGGTGCTGGGAAAAAGCTATTATATAACCGCTTTGTACTTGTGCACACACTCCTAAAAGGTTTGTTAAATGGTAACCTTTCGAAAACCATATAATTTGGATCACTGGGTTCAGCTAAGATATTTCTAGTCCTCTTTAATACTCTACTCACATAGAGATCCTGAATTTGAGACAATTTTACACCTATTATTCTGCTTGAAGTCTTGATCACACGTTCAAGAGCACCCAAATCTGCCGCAGTACAATTTCCATACTATATAATAATCCCATAAGTCAAGACACTCTCTATTATACAACGATAAAAACTTAAGAACATCTCTGTACTCAAACAAGCTGCCTTCAGTCTCCTCTAAAAGAAAAGGCATTGCTGTGCCTTTTTCACTTCAAATGTAGAATTTAGAGATCATGTCAAATCCCTAATTATAAATTCACAAAAATGTAAAGGAATCCATCTATTCAATAATCATTAGTGATGTGCGCCGACCCCTGTGTTTTGGTTTCGGTTTTGGATCTGGATCTCCCCTGGTTTTGGATCTAAATTGGTTTTGCCAAATCATCACCTCTGTGTTTTGTTTTCGGGTTTTGGTTTTGGATCTGGATTTTTTCTTAAAAAATAAAAAAAACAGCTAAAATCACATAAAATGGGCCTCTTTTGTTCCTACAGTATTAATACCTCAATAACATTTATTTCCACTTGTTTACAGTCAATTTTAACCACCTCACAGCTCACAATATTGATTATACCAAAATGTTACATCCAGCTTGCTGGCTCAAAACTGATTGATATAATTATTAATAGAGTTGAGGACTGTGCAAAGATGATGGTTGGGATACCCTTGAGGATTGAAGAATTGATAGTTGATAGTTGGTGCAGCCCCTGGCTATAAAATAGATAATAAATTAATTAAAAAACAATTCATTGGTGAAGCCCCCGGCTGTAAAATTGCTAATAAATAAAATAAAAAAACAATTCATTGGTGCAGCTGCGGGCTGAATAATTAATAATAAAAAGTAATTCATTGGTGCAGCGCCTGGCTGTAAAATTGATAATAAATTAATTAAAAAATAAATAATTGGTTCCTAAACCAACCATAACATTAATTTATAATGTCAAGCAGCAATGCCCCAACCAGCACATAATGGAAAGGAAAAAGGTGCAAGATGAAATAGTCCTTGCTCCCTCCCACCCACCGTTATGTTGTATACAAAATAGGACTGCCAATTGTGGCTGATATTATTGGTTTGTTTGAACCCCCATAAAACAAGCTGCCAATGTGCATTGGACATGGAAATGAAAATTATCCCATACACAAACTGGTTTTACATTACAAACTGTCATTGTCCTCGTGCTCGTTATCCCCATCAGTGTGTGCATCCTCCTCTTCACACAATATTAATTCATCACCGCTGGAATCCACCATAGGCGCCTCTGTAATTTTTTGATGTAATTGTTGGTAGAGGTCTTCCTCGTGGAATTTGTAATTCATTTTAATGAACATTATCTTTTCCACATTTTGAGGAAGTAGCCTCCTACACCGATCACTGACAAGGTTGCCAGCTGCACTGAAAACCCTTTGGAGTACACAATTGAGGGTGGGCAACATAAGTAATGCAAAGCCAGTTTGTGTATGGGATGCCAAATTGCCTATTTTTCCTGCCAGTACTGAAAGGGACTGTCTGACATGGCTATTAGGATGTTATCTCTGAAATAGTCCTCCACCATTCTGTGAATGGAGACTGTATCATACATAGTCACGGTAGAAGACATGTCACTAGTAGGCATTTCTCTTAGGCCCAACCAGATGTAATTTTTTGATGAACGATCTACATGACTATCAGGCATTCTGTAAGGAAAATTATTTTTTCCTGGCAGCTGCAGAAACTGAAGGAGGAGATGATGGCGTTTCACGTACGGCTTATTTTACCAACAGTTCTTTGCATAGTTTTAGATTTTGGTCTGTTGGGAAAAAACTCACAAGGTAGGACTTAAACCTAGGATCCAGAATGGTCGCCAAAATGTATTTTTCAGATTTCAAGAGATTGACGACTCTTGGATCCTGATGAAGTGAATCAAGGACTTGATCCACCAGTCTGACATACCTTGCGCAATCGCTCCATTTCAGTTCCTCCTTTGGTTTCTCTGGCTGTTTTTGCAAAAGTCTGATGAGGGGAATGACCTGACTGAAGCTGGCAGTGTCTGAACTAACTTCACGTTTGGCAAGTTCAAATGGTTTGAGAACTTTGCACAAGATGGAAATTATACTCCACTGCACTTGAGTAAGGTGTATTCCCCCTCCATGACCTATGTCATAGGCCATTGTATAGCCCTGGATGGCCTTTTGCTGTTCCTCAATCCATTGAGCATAAAGAGGGTAGTATTCCACCGAGTTACTACCTCTTGCTTCAGCTGATGGCAGGGCAAATTTAACAGTACCTACTGGTCATGCAATCTTCAACAAGCATTTGCTGAATGTCTAAAATGTCCTGATATTTTGTGGGCCACGGAGAGCATCTCCTGCACGTTCCAGTCATTTTTAAAAAACTGTTGCACCACCAAATTAATTGTGTGAGCAAAACATGGGATGTGTTGGAATTCACCCACATGTAATGCTCTCATAATATTGGTGGCATTGTCCAAAATCACAAATCCCAAGGAGAGTCCAAGTGGGTAAGCCATTTAGCAATGATATCCATGAGTTTTTCTAAGAGGTTCTCAGCAGAATGCCTCTTAGTGAAACCAGTTATACAAAGAGTAGCCTGCCTCTGTATCAGCTGTCATTTGGTAGATGTTGCTGCTGATGTTGCTGTTGTAGGCAATACACCTACCCAGTGAGCTGTCACAGTCATGTAATCCTTAGTTTGCCCTGTCCCACTTGTCAACATATCAGTGGCCAAGTGGACAGTGGGTACAACGGCATTTCTGAGGACATTAATAAGATTTTTTTTAATGTTCTTGTTCAGACTTGGAATTGCTGTTCTAGTGAAGTGGAATCTAGAAGGGATCTGGTAGCAAGGACACAGGACCTCAATTAACTGTTGAAAACCGACTGCAGTAATGGCAGATACTGAATGCACACCTAAAACCAGCATAGCTGCTATAGCATCAGTAATCTACTGTGCAAATCATACTTGTTTGCCCTTGCAAATGATTGTTTGACAGTTAATTGTTTTTGGAGGGGAGGATACACTACAAGTAGTCTTCCTCCTGGTCCCCTTCTGGGATGAAGTTCCACTCACAGCAGCAGCAACAGGCACAGTGATCAATAATCCTTTTGAGGAATAACTGATAGGAGAGGAGTCAATCATGCTTCGAATACCAACATTGGATGTAGCAGGACTACTCCCAATGATGAATGAGGATGTTGATGATGCAGGTGTTGGTAGTGGAGATCAAAGGTTCTTGGATCCCACAGAGAGGGAGCAGGTAGGTGACACTGGACTTGTTACATTTTGGAACTTGGCGAAATACATCATGTGATGAACAAGGAGGAGGTTCCTATCTGGTTTAGGTCCCTCCCTCTACTCACTCTTGCTTGGCAATGGTTACATATGGCTTGACAACTGTTGTCTGGATTGGAGTGGAAATAATTCCACATGTGAGAAGTGGATTTCTTTGTTTTTTGCCCCAGCAGGACTACAATGGGCTTTGGCATTTTCAATCCATGGGCAACAGCTGTTGCCTTACTTACACAAAGGACATCCTTGGCATCAACATCTTCATCACCAACATCTTCATCATCAGCATCCTTATCATCCTTAGTGCCATCAACTACCAAAATATCCTCCTCCTCCATGTGCAGTTCCACAGAAGCATCCTCAATGACTATGTCTGCAAGATGTTGACTACCCTTCCCCACATTTACAGAGGGCACACAAATGTTGGAACTTGTAGGATTCTCCTGTACACTAGTATTTAGGTCTGGCTCACACATGGCAACCGCAGACACACTTGCAAGCTCCTCAGGGATTTGTGATTTTGATTTCACAGGGCACACAGTTGGTTTTTCCGGAGCTGTCTTAGTCTTCTTAACAACTTTCAATTATTTAATGGTACCACCACCACTATTACTACAAGCAGAAGGGCTAGCAGAACCAGCAGTCACCATAAATATAGGCCAAGGCCTTATCCTTTCCTTGCCACTTTGTGTAGTGAATGGCATATTGCCAATTTTTTGTTTATCTAAAGGCAAATTGCCTTTCAATTTTTTTGTCTTTACTACAGTAAAAGTAGCTTTACCATATCCATTGCATGATTTAAGCCCTGGGGCATTGGCCTTGTTAGAGGACAAGGAAGCTGAAGGCCTTGCACTATCATGATGACTGATGGTGGCAGCTACAACATGTGGTCCTTGGCCTTGCTCTCCTGTCATGTGAAAGCCCTCCATATTTTCTGCGGTCTTGAAGCAGTGTCACAAGCACCAATAGTGTAGCCAGGGTACGGCTACAAAATTCACACACATGCAGTCGTGCGCACACAGAAAAGAAATATACAATATATAATAATATAATATAATAATTTGCTATATTTTTTGGGGGGTCCAGAACTTGGGCCCAAAGCACAGATTGATGGCGACTGGAGTTGGGCAGCACTAGGTTGCAACTTGCTTTGCTGGCTCTATCTTGTTCTTGTGCAGCTAAGCATTACATGCACACACAAACACACAGAAAAAAATGAGACAAAAAAACACACAATTTTTTTATTTTTTGGGGGGGTCTAGTACTTGGGCCCAGAGCACAGATAGATGATGATTGGAGTAGGGCAGCACTAGGTTGCAACCTGTGTTGCTGGCTGTATCTTGTTCTTGTGTGGCTAAGCCTAACATGCACACACACATAGAAAAAAATTTGACACAAAAGACACTACGGTCCAAATGTTATAGGTTTTCAGTTTTGGTAAATTGCGAGTTTTGTGCTAAACTCACAATTTTTCACAACTCTCCAATGTAATAGGGTGTCAGTTCACTAAAACTCGCATTTTTCAGAGTTACTAAAAATCCCCATTCTCAAAGTCGCATCGAGATATTTTCACATTGAAAACAATCAACTCGCCCAATGTAATAGGGCAGAGGTTCCCAAACTTTTTTGAAACACAGTATCAGCATTGTTTTAATGTCACCCCTAAGCCAAAAGTTTGTTATTGAGAAATTCAGAAAAAAATTTAGTGAAGTAGTAAAGTGAAGTAAATTGTGCTTACCTGTCAACCTTAGGGTCAGTTATGTGATGGGGACAGTCTTGTGCTTCTGTTTGTCCACATATTTACATTACATTGATTACACATAATTTGATTTAGTGCTGGACCACCAACCTGAGGCACCCCTGCAAGTGTCCCAAGGCACCCCAGGGTGCCGCTGCACACAGTTTGGGAACCACTGTAATAGGGTGTCTGTTTTAGACTCACAAAAAAAAATTACCAAAAGTCCCCAAATAATAGACCTGCTTCAGGCTAGCGAGTATATCCTGAGCAGGTCAGATTAACACAGAAACATGTACATATACATGAGATACGTGCATGTTTCTGTATGTACTTATGTAAAAGGTTTTAAATTATAAAAAAAAATTACGTGCACCCCCTCCCCAAAAGCCTTACCAGGCCTGGGCTTTATAAAGCCTGTCCTGGTTCTAAAAATACAGGGACCAAAATGCATAGGGGGCCCCTGTATATTAAGAACCAGTGCAGGGCTGTGTTGAGCTGGTCCTGGTTCTGGAAAATCAGGGCACAAAATGAGTAGGGGTCCCCTGAAAATTCCAAAACCAGCATCAAACTCTTTCTAGCAGGGGGATAATGCCACAGTCAGGGAAAACCTTTCACCGGTTTCCCCGGCCAAAGCATTACCCCTGACCACTAGTCAGCCCCACAATTAAGGGGTCCCCCTCTCCAGGGCACCCCAGGCCTAGACTGATAGCCCGGGGCTATCCCCAGCACCCTAGGGCGGTAGGTGCCAGGTTGATAGTGTCAGTGGTTTGTGCAAAATAAAGGGTTAAGCATTGTCTTTAGTTGTAGAACCACAAGTACCAGAAAGCCTCCCCCGCATGCTGGTATTTGGTGAACCACAAATACCAGCATGCGGGGCATTATGGGCCCGCTGGCACTTGTAGTTCCACAACTAAAGAAATACATAAAAAAACAAACACACACCATGAAAGTAAAAAAATATACCTGCACACTCACACTCACACATACTCACCTAGTATCAGAGGTAATCCATAGGGGTACCTGAAATAAAAATCCATACTCACCTCTACTATGTGAAGATCGCGTCTTCTTGTCCAAGTAGGCATCCAAAGGGTTAAAAACTAAATTTGGAATATTACCGTACCATGCCGAACTGAGCAAAGGTATGTGTGTGTACACATACCTTTGCTCAGTGTAAATGACTGGGGCACACGTGTGGCCCGTCATTGAAGAAGCCACCAGCCAATCAGTGGGCATCTCCATCTGAGCAGCTCGCTGATTGGCTGAATGCGGTCAGCCTGTCTTCCCCATAGACTTTTATGGTGAGAATTCACCATTGAAGTCTATGATGGGAGCCGCTACATCGTATCCACTAGGTTAATTGAGATTAATCTTGTGGTTACATCATTGATGCAATGTTACAACATTGTATCAATGATGTAACCACAAGATTAAACTCAATTAACCTAGTGGATACGATGTAGCGGCTCCCATCATAGACTTCAATGGTGAATTCTCACCATTGATAGGAGAGGTGAGTATGGATTTTTATTTCAGGTACCCCTATGGATTACTTCAGATACTAGGTAAGTATGTGTGAGTGTGATTGTCCAGGTATGTTTTATTAAATTTTACTTTCACAGTGTTTGTTTTTTATGTATTTCATTAGTTGTGGAAGTAGAAGTACCAGCAGGCCTGTAATGCCCTACATGCTGGTAATTGTGGTTCACCAAATACCAGCATGCATGGGAGGCTTGCTGGTACTTGTGGTTCTACATCTAAAGACAATATTTAACCCTTTATTTTACACAAAACACTAACACTATCAACCCGGCACACACCGCCCTAGGGTGCTGGGGATAGCCCCGGGCTATCAGTCTAGGCTGGGGTGCCCTGGTGAGGGGGACCCCTTTATTGCAGGGGTCCCCAACTCCCCAGGGATCCTCGGAATGGGCTGACTAGCGGACAGCGGTATTGCTTTTCCCGGGGAAACCGGTGAAAGGTTTTCCCTGGTTGTGGCATTATACAGCCGCTAGAAAGAGTTCGGTGCTGGTTTTGGTATTTTCAGGGGACCCCTACTCGTTTTGTCCCCTGATTTTCAAAAACCAGCACTGGCTCTGCAAAGTCGTGTTCTAGTTCTTAATATACAGGGGCCCCCTATGCATTTTGGCCCCTGTATTTTTAGAACCAAGAAAGGCTTTATAAAGCCTGGGGCTGGTATGGCTTTTAGGGAGGGGGTGCACATCATTTGTATTTTAAAATACAGACAGAAGCCATCACGGATCTCACTGATCTATGATCGCTTCTCTAAAACTCGCACCTTTTAATGCTACTCGCATTAAAAGGTGTCAGTTTACATAGACCTAAACTCACCTAAACTTGCATATGTAGTATTTATTATTATTTATTTATTAACAGTTTCTTATATAGCGCAGCAAATTCTGTTGCGCTTTACAATTTGAATCAAGATTAACATTATACTAGGTTGTAAAAGACATACATACATGACATACATAAGGGTAAGAGGGCCCTCTTCGCAAGCTTACAATCTATATGGAAATAGGTGTTGATACACAAGGAGAGGTGCTATTGCAAATTGGCCCAGCCCAATTGCAGATATTCTTGTTGGGCTGTATAATCCAATCACACTGGAAAGTTGGCCTAGGGTTAGGAGGATGTTCAATTGAAGAAAGAGAAGATGTGATAGGTGTTTACTATAAGAAGACAGTAAGATAGGGAGCTATAAAAGGTTAGGTGGGCGGTCCTGGAATCTGATAAGCTTGTCTAAAGAAGTGAGTTTTCAGAGAACGCTTGAATGTTTGGAAACTAGTGGAAAGTCTTATTGTGCATGGGAGGGCATTCCACAGGGTGGGTGTAGCCCGAAAAAAGTCCTGTAACCGTGCATGGGAACAAGTAATGCGCGGGGATGAGAGACACAGATCTTGTGCAGAACGGAGATGTCTGGTTGGAAGATATTTTGAGATAAGTGAAGAGATGTATGTTGGTGTGGTTTGGTTAATAGCTTTATGTGTGAGTGTAAGTATTTTAAATTGAATACGGTAGAAGACCGGCAGCCAATGGAGGGACAGACAGAGTGGATCAGCAGACACTGAACGTTTGGTGAGAAAGATCAACCTCGTAGCTGCATTCAAAATGGATTGTAGTGGGGAGAGACTGTTTTTGGGAAGACCAATAAGGAGACTATTGCAATAGTCAATGCGGGAAATTATGAGTGCGTGTTTAAGAGTTTTTGCAGTGTCTTGCGTAAGATATGGTCGAAGTAGTAGTAGTAGTAGCCTCGAAGCTGAAAAGTTCGCAGGCTATTTAATTTGCGTGTTTCAGTACAAACTCACACTTTTTAAAAGTGCGAGAAAGTGCGAGTTTGTACTGTTACTAAAACTGACTACCTATTACATTTGGCCCCATTTGTTTTATTTTTTTTCGGGTCCAGAACTTGGGCCCAGAGCACAGATTGATGGCGACTGGAGTCGGGCAGCACTAGGTTACAACTTGCGTTGCTGGCTGTATCTTATTCTTGTGTGGCTAAGCCTAACAAGCACACACTCACAGAAAAGAATTAGACAAAAAAAGACACTATTTGTTTTATTTTTTTTCATTTCCAGAACTTGGGCCAAAAGCACAAATTGATGATGACTGGAGTTGGGCAGCACTAGATTGCAACTTGCGTTGCTGGCTGTATCTTGTTCTTGTGCAGCTAAGCCTTACATGCAGACACACACAGGAAAAAAATTAGACAAAAAAACACACTATTTAATATTTTTTTCAGGTCCAGAACCTGGGCCCAGAGCACAGATTGATGACGACTGGAGTCGGGGCAGCACTAGGTTGCAACTTACATTGCTGACTGTATCTTGTTCTTGTGCGGCTAAGCCTAACATGCACACACAGAAAAAATTAGACGAAAAAAGAGGTTCTGAACTTGGGCCCAGAGCACATATTGATGATGACTGGAGTCGGGCAGCACTAGGTTGCATTGCTGTATCTTGTGTGGCTAAGCCTAACATGCACACACAGAGAAAAAAAATAGACTGAAGACACCATTTTATTTGTTTGTTTTTTTTGTGTCCAGAACTTGGGCCCAGAGCACTGATTGATGATGACTGGAGTCGGGCAGCACTAGGTTGCAACTCACATTTCTAGCTGTATCTTGTTCTTGTGCAGCTAAGGATAACATGCACACACACACAAAGAAAAAAATTAGACAAAAAAAACACACTATTTGATTTTTTTTATTTCAGGTCCAGAACTTGGGCCCAGAGCACAGATTGATGACGATTGGAGTTGGGCAGCACTAGGTTGCAACTTGCATTGCTGGCTCTATCTTGTTCTTGTGTGGCTAAGCCTAACATGCACACACACACACAGAAAAAAACTAGACAAAAAAACACACTATTTGATATTTTTTTCGGGTCCAGAGTTTGGGCCCAGAGCACAGATTGATGATGACTGGAGTCAGGCAGCACTAGGTTGCAACTTGCATTGCTGGCTGTATCTTGTTCTTGAGCAGCTAAGCCTTATATGCACACACACAGAAAAAAATTTAGGCAAAACACACTATTTGATATTTTTTTTCGGGTCGAGAACCTGAGCCCAGAGCACAGATTGATGATGACTGGAGTCAGGCAGCACTAGATTGCAACTTATGTTGCTGACTGTATCTTGTTCTTGTGCGGCTAAGCCTAACATGCACACACACACACACAGAGAAAAAATAGACTGAAGACACCATTTTATTTGTTTGTTTTTTTTTGTGCCCAGAACTTGGGCCCAGAGCACTGATTGATAATGACTGGAGTCAGACAGCTCTAGGTTGCAACTTACATTTTTGGCTGTATCTTGTTCTTTTGCAGCTAAGCCTAACATGCACACACACACAGAAAAATATTAGACTAAAAACAACACTATTTGATATATTTTTTTCGGGTTCAGAACTTGGGCCCAGAGCACATATTGATGATGACTGGAGTCAGGCAGCACTAGGTTGCAGCTTACGTTGCTGACTGTATCTTGTTCTTGTGCGGCTAAGCCTAACACGCACACACACACAGAAAAAAATTATACAAAAAAAACACTATTTGTTTTATTTTTTTTTCGGGTCAGAACTTGGGCCCAGAGCACATATTGATAATGACTGGAGTCGTGCAGCACTAGGCTGCGTTGCTGCATCTTGTGCGGCTAAGCCTAACACGCACACACACAGAGAAAAAAATAGACTGAAGACACCATTTTATTTGTTTGGTTTTTTTTGTGTCCAGAACTTGGGCCCAGAGCACTGATTGATGATGATTGGAGTTGAGCAGCACTAGGTTGCTACTTACATTTCTGGCTGTATTTTGTTTTTGTGCAGCTAAGCATAACATGCACACACATACAGAGAAAAAAATTAGACAAAAAAACACACTATTTGATTTTTTTTTCAGGTCCAGAACTTTGGCCCAGAGCACAGATTGATGACGATTGGAGTTGGGCAGCACTAGGTTGCAACTTGCATTGCTGGTTGTATCTTGTTCTTGTGTGGCTAAGCCTAACACGCAAATACACACAAAAAAAATTTAGGCATAAAAAGGCACTATTGGGGACGATTGGAGTTGGACAGCACCAGGTTGCAACATGCTTTGCTGGTGCTGGCTGTATCTTGTTCTTGTGCGGCTAAGCATAACACGCACTCACACAAAAACAAATTTAGGCAAAAAATGGCACTATTTGTTTTATTTTTTGTTCGTGTCCAGAACTTGGGCCCAGAGCACTGATTGATGATGACTGGAGTCAGACAGCACTAGGTTGCAACTTACTTTTTTGGCTGTATCTTGTTCTTGTGCAGCTAAGCCTAACATGCACACACACAGAAAAATATTAGACTAAAAACAACACTATTTGATATATTTTTTTTCAGGTCCAGAACTTGGGCCCAAAGCACAGGAGTTGGGCATCACTAGGTTGCAACTTGCTTTGCTGGCTCTATCTTGTTCTTGTGCAGCTAAGCATTGCATGCACACACACACAGAAAAAAATTAGACAAAAAAACACACTATTTGATTTTTTTGGGGGTCCAGAACCTTGGCCCAGAGCACAGATTGATGATGACTGGAGTCGGGCAGCACTAGGTTGCAGCTTACATTGTTGACTGTATCTTGTTCTTGCGCGGCTAAGCCTAACACGCACACAGACAGAAAAAAATGACACAAAAAAAAAACACTATTTGTTTTATTTTTTTTAGGGTTCAGAACACATATTGATGATGACTGGAGTCGGGCAGCACTATGTTGCAACTTGCATTGCTGCTGTATCTTGTGTGGCTAAGCCTAACACGCTCACACCCACAGAAAATAAATAGACAAAAGACACTATTTTTTTTGTTTTGTTTTTTTCGGGTCCAGAACTTGGGCCCAGAGCACAGATTGATGATGACTGGAGTCGGGCAGCACTAAGTTGCGTTGCTGTATCTTGTGCAGCTAAGCCTAACACGCACACACACACAAAGAAAAAAAATAGACAAAAAATACTATTTTTTTGTTTTGATTTTTTCAGGTCCAGAACTTGGGCCCAGAGCACAGATTGATGACAACTGGAGTCGGGCAGCACTAGGTGGCATTGCTGTATCTAGTGCGGCTAAGCATAACACGCACACACACAGAGAAAAAAAATAGAATGAAGACACCATTTTATTTGTTTGTTTTTTTTGGGGTCCAGAACTTGGGCCCAGAGCACAGATTGATGATTGAGTTGGGCAGCACAGATTGAGTTGGGCAGCACTAGGTTGCAACTTGCATTGCTGCTGTATCTTGTGTGGCTAAGCCTAACAAGCTCACACCCACAGAAAATAAATAAACAAAAGACACTATTTTTTTTGCTTTGTTTTTTTTGGGTCCAGAACTTGGGCCCAGAGCACAGATTGATAATGACTGGAGTCGGGCAGCACTAGGTTGCAACTTACATTTCTAGCTGTATCTTGTTCTTGTGCAGCTAAGCCTAACATGCACACACACGCAGAAAAAAATTAGACAAAAAAACACACTATTTGATTTTTTTTTCAGGTCCAGAACTTGGGCCCAAAGCACAGATTGATGATGATTGGAGTCGGGCAGCACTAGGTTGCAACTTGCATTGCTGGCTCTATCTTGTTCTTGTGTGGCTAAGCCTTATATGCACACACACACACAGAAAATAGACAAAAGACACTATTT
The DNA here is from genome assembly GCA_031769625.1 of Taudactylus pleione. NCBI lineage: Eukaryota > Metazoa > Chordata > Amphibia > Anura > Myobatrachidae > Taudactylus > Taudactylus pleione. Next base: position 1,527,282 of record JAUIMM010000213.1, read on the forward strand.
TTTTTGTTTTGTTTTTTTCAGGTCCAGAACTTGGGCCCAGAGCACAGATTGATGACAACTGGAGTCGGGCAGCACTAGGTGGCATTGCTGTATCTTGTGCGGCTAAGAATAACACGCACACACAGAAAAAAAATAAAAAGACAATATATATATAATTTTTTTTTTATTTTGGGTCCAGAACCTGGGCCCAGATGGACGCAGTAGACAGCACAGCACCAGCCCAGATGGATCAGCACCAGCCCAGCTGGACACAGCAGACAGCACAGCACCAGCCCAGATGGATCAGCAACAGCCACATCCCAGATGGACACAGCAGACAGCATAGCAGTGACAGCACCAGATGGATCTGCAGTGAACCAGCCCAGGACACAGCATACAGCACAGCACCAGCACAGGTAAGTAGTACTACCTCTCCCAGTCCTACACTACCCACCCTCACTGTTCAGTCTCCACAGCCAGAGTGGAATGGTGGCTGCCATGTGGTCCCTTATATACATAGAGACGAAAGCTCTCAAGCCGTGAGATTTTGACTCTATGGTTATGCCTCGGTTTGAGATTCAGGACCGGCAGGGAACCGAACGCACGTTCGGTTCTTGCCCCGGATCTCAAAATTCGGGTGGGTTTGGATCTCTGAGATCCGAACCCGCTCATCTCTAATATTCATACCATCTAAACCACTTGTAATTTAGATCCCCTACTTACCTTCCTAAAATCAATTATCATCTCTTCCATTTTTATGGTATTTAGGGGTAAACAATTATCCTTACTCCTTGTAAGCAGTTTTTGCAACTCATACCAATAAGCTTCCTCCTCCTCATTACCTATCAAACCTACAATAGCAATTTCATCTGCAAACTTCACAATCTTAACCCGTGCTTAAAATGGTCCTAGAGAAGTGGTGGAACTCACTGCCCCCCCCCCCCTTGGTGTTTTCTCAATAAAGGGACAGTGCATGCTGCAGGCAATAAGCAAAAAGGGTGCATGGTCTCAAAAGGGGCATGGTCACACAATAGTATTTCCAATTCAAATTACGCCACACAGTAGCACAATCTTGATTCACATTACACCACATAGTAGTGTCCCTTATTCATGAATGACAGACAGCAGTGCCCCTTTTACACAATGCCCACATTTGTCCCCCTTATGCACAATGCCCACAGTAATAGTGCCCCTTATACACAATGCCCACAGTAATAGTGCCCCTTACACATAATGCCCATAGTAGTGGTGCGCCTTATGCAATGCCCACTCTAGTGGTGCCCCTTATACAGTGCTCCACAGTAGTGGTAGTGCCCCTTATGCAGTGCCCTCAGTAGTGGTGCCCCTTATGCAGTACCCCCAGTAATAGTAGTGTCACTTATGCAGTGACCACAGTGGTAGTGTTCCTTATGCACTGCCCACAGTAGTGATGCCCCTTATGCAGAGCCCCCTTTATGCAGTGATGTGACCTCTATGCAATGCCCCAATTAATAATCTCCCTTTAACAGTGCCCCCAATAGTGCACCAATTATACCAGTTAGTACGTAGATATACAACTGCATGGATTGTTCCAATAACTAGACAACCCATCCCCCCCTTTTTTAGTTATCATTAACCTGCAATGTTGTCCACTTTTCCATCTTTATTTATTTTCATTTCCTATTTTCAATCCTCCTTCTCATCTACTCTCATGATTATGTGATGCCATTTTATTTTTATTCTTTAGTTTGTGCAAATCACCTTCTATGTAGCCATTTAAATCTCAAGTAAACTTTGATGCATTGATCATTTACTAGGGCAACAATCCTTCTATTTTCAACACCACACCAATTAACAGCGATTTATACACTGTTAGGGTTGAGCTCTGTAGCTCCCCACTGCATTATTGCATCCCTAGAGTTAAACAATCTCTCTTACAAGCTGCACACCCGGTACAGACATGCCCCCTCCAGTGCATAGCCTGCCAAATACCTGTTAGATTATTAATATCAGACATATTTTCTCTATCGAACCTAGAATAAAATATATTCAGGTTTTCCACCAAAGCACTGTGTACTCCACTTTAGTGTTGTAATCAGTAATATCAAGTAGACCGTGCCACATACTCCTCGGATCTTTACATTGATTAAATTTATTCTCCATCCTAGTTGAGTACTCAATTTTAGCCCTTTTAATAGAGCACTACAGATCAGACCTTGCCTTTATATATACTTCCGAATTACCAGATTTAAAGGTCTTATCCTGAGCTTTAAGTAGTGAACATACCTCTATATTTAACCAGGGTTTCTAATTTGAAAATACCCTAAAAGTTTTCCTTAATGTTTTCTTACCAAATTCGGCATTATACCGGCATTAAACCAAATTAAAAAAGAAAGAGACCACTCTAACCTTAAACCATTCTTTAACAAGAACATATGGACAAAGTATAATTAAGAAATATAAGTTCACAATATCTACACTACAAGCAAATGCTGTCTGCATCACCAGGACATTCTTAACTGGCCTCTGTTTGCTCACTATAAGAAATTACACTTGTTAATATTTGTACTGATTCACTCATTTCACAAACAACTCATAGTTACTGTATTCAGTGCCAATTTCAGTTTACTCCTTCGAAATAATGTCTTCCCACCTCTTTTCTTTTCCTAGCCATCTCATCTGTCTTCTAATTCAGTTTACTTTAATAATTCATTTCTCCTCTTTTCCTCTGTTCAATAATAGTTTGGAAATTGTGCAGGCACATTTTCCTCCATTGTACTATTACTTGCTTCTCTTTGCAAATCTCCTGTACTTTCTCTAACACTCATACTTTATTCCTACATCTAGTTTTCCTCACCCTATTCAACTCATCCACACCATTATCATGTGTACTTCCCCCTCCACTCATTGACTATCAAATCCTCTGCTCTGCCCCCATTTTCCACCTATATCATTTCCCCATTGTCTCCTCCACCTCCTCCTTCCTTTATCTCCCCTTTTGTGTCTGCTGTCCTCCCTCTCCTCTCCCACTACTACACTCATTCTCTTCTACCCCTCCTATGTCCTACTACCCCACTGATAATCCCTCCTCCAAACCTCCTCTCAATGTCACCCCACCCTATCCCCATCATATTAAACTTCCTCCCTGACAACCACCTACAGGTTCCTTTCCCAGCACTGGTCCCCACACAATCTCTCCACTACATTCATCTCAGCCACCCATATTAAACTCACCTTCTCGTTATAGCAACCCAAATAATCTAATTCACATCTGTCCCACAAACACTGTCTCTCTATTCTGTGCCCTGTGGAATGCCAGATCAGTTTGTAACAAACTCGTACCCACCCATGACCTTTTCATCTACAAAAACTTGCATCTCCTAGCCATTACTGAAACTTGGAATTCACCCTCTGACACCACTTTCCCTGCTGCTCTCTCCTCTGTGGGCCTCATCTTCTCTCATACCCCTCAGCCTGGGGGTCGTCATGGTGGTGGGGTAGGGGTCCTTCTATCCGCCGGTTGCTCCAACCAATTCCTACCCTCTGAACCATCTCTTACTTTCTCTACATTTGAGGTTCATGCTATATGCCTCTTCCAACCAGTACACTTTAGAGTAGCTGTTATTTACTATCCCCCTGGCTCTCCTTCCAAATTAATTGACAACTTTGCTTCCTGGCTCCCTCACTTTCTTTCCTCTGACCTTCCCTCTATTATCCTAGGTTACTTCAATATTCCTATTGATATCCCCACAGAAGCCTCTACCTCCAAACTCCTTACCCTCACATCTTCATTTGGTCTCTCCCAATGGACCTCCTCACCCTCCCAAGTGAGTGGGCATTCACTTGACCTGGTCTTCACTCCCCATTTCCTCTCTCTGATCATCACCTTCTCTCTTTTAACCTATCCCTCTCTCCTTCCCTTCCTCTACCTCCTAAGGCCACCATCACTAAGCATAACATTGAGGTTATTGACACCATTTATTTTTCTTCCCAGCTTGACTCTCTTCTCTCCCCTATCCTGTCTCTCTCCTGCCCTGAGCAAGCCATTTCCCTATACAATACCTCCCTTCTACTCTGGACTCTGTTGCTCTGGCGATCACTATTCACCCTCGCAGATTTACACCTTAACCCTGGCATTCCAAATGCACCAGATACCTGCAAAAGTGTTCACGAACTGCCGAGCAACAGTGGAGAAGATCACGCTCTAAGGCTGACTTTCTCCATTTCAAATTTATGCTCTCATCATACAGTGCTGCCCTTTCTCTCTCTAAACAGTCATATTTCAAGAACTTCATCTCCTTTCAGTCCTCAAATCCCCAATGTCTCTTCACCACCTTCAACTCCCTCCTCCGCTCACTCCCTCCTTGCCTCCCCTCCTCGCTCTCTGCACTTGACTTTGCTACCTACTTTACATCTAAAATTGACTCCATATGTCAGGACATCACATCCCACCAGGACCCCTGCTGTCCACCTCCTCCTTTCCCAGATTACCCCTCTCCTTCCATTTTACTGACTCTAACTTTCTTCTCCCCTGTATCTGGAGAGGAAGTCATGTCCCTCATCCGGTCCTCCCCCCCCTTCCAACTCCCCCCTTGACCCTATCCTTTCATATCTCCTCCGCTACCTCTCTCCTTCTGCCTGCTCCCATCTTGCCCACCTCCTTAATCTCTCCCTATTATCAGGCATTGTCCCATCTGCATTCAAACATGCCCTTGTCTCCCCTATTCTAAAAAAACCTACCCTTGATTCTAACACTCTCTCCAACTACCATCCCATTTCTCTCCTCCCTTTTGCCTCCGAGCTCCTGGAGCATGTTGTTTACAACTGCCTTTCCACCTTTCTTTCCTCCCACTCCCTCCTTGACCCTTTTCAGTCTGGCTTCTGTACTCTCCACTCCACAGAAACTGCCCTCACAAAAGTCAGCAATGACCTCCTTGCTGCTAAAAACAAGGGCCACTACTCTCCACTCCTTGACCTATCTGCTGCTTTTGACACTGTGGACCACCCTCTCCTTCTGCAGATCCTTCACTTCCTTGGTCTATGTGACACTGCCCTCTCCTGGCTATCCTCCTACCTCTGTGACTGATCCTTCTCTGTCTCCTCTCATTACTCCTCTTCTCCCCCACAGCCTCTTGCAGTAGGTGTTCCCCAAGGTTCTGTTCTTGGACCTCTCCTTTTCTCACTCTAAACATACTCACTAGGTGAACTCATCAGCTCTTTTGACCTCCAATATCATCTTTATGCTGATGATTCTCAGATCTACCTTTCCTCCCCTGACCTCTCTCCCGTTCTCCTCACTCATGTCTACAACTGTCTCTCTGCCAACTCTTCTTGGAAGTCCCAGAGATTTCTTAAACTTATTATGTCTAAGACTGAGATAATCATCTTTCCACCCCCCTACATTACCACACTTCTCACCATTTCTTTATCAATTGATGGCAGAACTATCTCCTCTAGCCCCAAAGTGTGCTGTCTTGGAGTTATCCTGGACTCCTCCCTCTCCTTCAAACCACATATCCAGAATCTCTCACAGTCCTGTCATTTTCATCTAAAAAATATTTCCAAGATTAGACCCTTTCTTACCAAGGATGCCACTAAAACCCTCATACACTCATTGGTCATCTCCAAATTGGACTACTATAACCTCCACCTTTCTGGCCACCCCATCTCCCTTCTCTCCCCTCTCCAGTCTGTCCTCAATGCTGCTGCATGGCTCATCTTCCTCTCAAAATGCTCTGCATCTGCCTCCCCTCTCCTACAAGGTCTCCACTGGCTCCCCTTCCCTTTTAGAACCCAATTTAAGGTTCTCACATCTCTGATCTCATCTCCCTTCACTCTCCTGTCCATCCTCTTCATTCAACAAATGCATGCCGCCTCTCATGCCAATTGATTACTTCTTCCCACTCCCACCTACAAGATTTTGCCCGAGCTGCTCCCCACCTTTGGAACTCTCTCCCGCTTCCCATCAGACTCTCCACCTCTCTTCAATCCTTCAAACGGGCTCTCAAGACCCACTATTTCATCAAAGCCTTCCAGCTCTCATCTTAACTTGCTGCTACATACTCCTTCCTCCCTGCCTACCCCATCTGCGTCACACCTGTTTGTCTGTCCCTCCCCTTTAGAATGTAAGCTCTTATGAGCAGGGCCCACTACCCTCTTGTGCTTCTCCATACTCTACCTTTATCTACTTATTACTCTCTACCAGGGCACCTAACACTTGGTTGCTTTGCATTCTTGCTTATCTGGGTGTTATGGTTGTAAATTTACCAATGTATATTATCCATGTCCATGTACTGTACTGTAAGTCACTGTGTAAATCAACCTATTTGTTTATGTACTTTGTAAAGTTCTGTGGAACACTTGTGGCGCCATATAAATAAATGATAATAATAATAATAATAATAATAATAATAATAATAATAATAATAATTATTAATGTCACTTTCTTCACAGTAGCTAATATAGCCCAGAATCATAGTGGCCAGAAAAAAATCAGTATTTATAGACCCTTCAACCATGGATTCCTCAATTAACATTTCTCAATTAGTAAATGCTAACTGGTCTTGTAACCTCTCAGTCGCTCCTTCAGGCCAAACTAAAACTGATCTCCTAATAGGCCTAACATGACTGACCAAGGGCTTACACAAAGAAATCATAAACAAAGAAACATGATCCAGTTTTCCAATATGAGGACATACAACAGTCTCATAGGCCAATTTAAAATTTGTATATACTTGATCCAGAATGTTCTTCCCATGAGTTGGAACCATTACATTCTTATAAAACTTTGGCAGTACCACTTTTAAATCTGCTTGGTTAACATCGCTTTCCACAATAAATACACCACATAAAGGGCCTGATTAAGACCCACTCGCGAGCGGCTGTCCGCTCGCAAGTGGGTCGATGTTCTGGACTGAGCATGCGCACGACGGAGGGAGCTCCGTCGTGCGCATGCGCCAGACGCGACGAGCGAAGGAAAGTCCTTCGCTCGTTGTGTCCGATCAAAGGGGGCGTGCTGTCAATGTTGATTGACAGCACGCCCCCTTTGGTAGGCATGCCAGGGGCGTGCCTCCCTGATGGGGGCGTTCCCACGGGAACGCCTCCCGTCAAAAGCCGGCCCACTGACATCACTAATGATGTCAGTGGAAGTGATTTTGGCTCTGATAGAGCCAAAATCACTCCGGAGCTTGCGGTTGAAAACCTCAACCGCAGGCTCCGGCTCGCAATTTCGATGGTCGCGATGGTCTCGACCATCGCGGCCATCAAAATGCACGCTCGTATAGCCTGTGGGTGGTGACCCACAGCTATACGAGCGTCCAGAAGGACGCTCCATTTTCATGGAGGCCGGCCCTCATTCAGAGCGTGCGCTCTGCTCAGAGTGTGCGCTCTGCTCAGAGCGTACGGCTCTGAATGAGGGCCAAATTGACTAGTGTGCAGCCCATATTTGCCTGTGGGGTAATGTAAACAGTCATCACTATAACAATTGAAAATTATCTAGGCAAATAAAATGGCCAGCATTTAATCGGTAAATATTCCAAGTCCGCTGAACAGAAACTCTCAATATGGGCAGCATTAGAACAACACTTATCATTCACGTATATACAGAGTCCACTGTCTCTGAACTTACCTGAGTCCTTAGTCTGGTCTGCCCTAAATAATGTCCTATCTATAAAACACACAGCAGGATCTGGGACCAAGCTGTTTCACCAAGTCTCAGTAAAAATTATAATAGAACAGTTTCTTAACTGGTGCTTGCTTGCTAAATCCACTTGTATATCATTCATTATACTGGGAAGGGACTGTACATTTGCTAAAACTAAACTGGGCAAAGGGGAATTTAGGGGACAAAGCTTCAGCTTAACTTTAACTCCAGCTCTCTTCCCCCGCTTCTGTCACCTTTCTCTTTGTGGATGCCACTTCTAGCCATGAGCACTTGTTATGCCAGGCCACCAGCTGCAACCCCCATACCTTGCCTGGTGCTCATTTCTACCACTATTGTGGCTATAATTACCTCCACCTCTGCCAATGCCAGATTCCAGCCACTGCCATGGTTGCTTTGCAGCCTCCATACACTCAGAGCACTCCTGCAGCTTCCAGTCCAGGGATGAGTGCAGCACCCCACTTACAGGGGAAGCATCAGCAGGGTTAGCAGTACCCGCAGCCCCGGCTCCAGCTCCTGAGTACACTTCTGCCCATGCTCTCAGACCAGCACTCAAACCACCTGGCTTCCTGCTGCAGCATTGCAGACACAACAACTCTTCACTGGGGTACACGATCATAGCCTGGCTCCAACAAAATGCACCAACCAGCAGCACAATGGAAAGTAAGCTGCTTGTAACTCTATGTCCACCAGTGTCTGTGTCTAAAGCACTGTACAACAGAGCACCACCATTGCCTTAGCCTATTCACTGCTATTCACCGCTGATTCTTTAGAAAAAGATTAACCAAAGAATAGGTTATATCATTACCATGAGGGAGCCTGTGACCTTGGTATCTACTGTATGTGAATAGTGGAAATCTCACCGGGCAGGAGGGGAAAATCTCAAATACTCATGGACAATCAAGAAGTAAATATTGCAAAATTAGCTTGTCAGGAATAAGTAGGAGAGGGAGGAGAAAAAAGAAGGGGAGAGCAGCATCATTCCCTGCAGAAGAGGACTTGCATAAACGCAGAAGGCATGCTCTCCTCCTCATCTTTCAAGTAGAACAACTTAATGAAACCTTACACCTCAACTAAGGTGTTTAGTTCAGGTGTTGTCATTTAGCACATTCGGGGATTGCTAGAAAGAGGAGCAGAAGCTAGTTAGAATATAGTGGTGAAAGTGGCAATAGTGGATTGCAAGGCCAGTCCCTGCCAAGTAGGAGGTTAAGAGCAGGGTTTGAGTGAAGTTCAACAGGGCTAGGATATGGACCTGGCAGATTAAGACAGATAGGCCACCAACAGAGGCGTATTAAGAGAGGATGGGCTCCATGTTCACTCACTGCCTAGGGCCTCCTCCTTTCTCTCTGGTGGCCGTGGCACACTGACAGGTTCAGTAGACTCCAGGCACTAGTCTGCACAGCAGCCATTTTTTTGTGATTTCTCTACTTCACATGTGCAGAATGCTGGGAAAATTGCCGCAGCGGCCATTTTTCAGGTGATTTGAGTAGCGCCTCTCCAGCTGACTTAGGACTTCGGAGAGGTAAGTATTAGAAAGTTTGGGTACAGGGTGTGCGGTGTGAGCCTCCCAGGACCCAGGTGCCTGTGTGTACCGAACACCCTGCACCCATTATACAGTAGATATACCCCTGGCCACCAGCACGGTGGGGACATTGGGCACTTAGGGCATTAAGGCTACATAGCTTAACAGGTAGAAATCAGATTTGCAGTAGAGATGATGTGTTTTACTAAAAATTAGTTTCAAAGGGCCTGACTCAGCAAGGATTGCAACTGTTAAAGGGTACACAGATGGGTGAATGTTTCTCACTGTGCATGCGTGAAGGCACCACTGAAATCGGGTCTACGATTGCAGTGACTATGCAGACCCATCGCAGAGTAATTGACAGGAAGTGCCGTTTGGGGGTGATGATGGGGAGGTGTTGGAGAAATGCAGGCATTCCAGTGCATTTTAATGCTGTCACGGGGTGTGCATAAAGTATGTGATGGCATACAATGCTTGAGCTCTCATTGCATGCAGGAAAGTTAGCAATTTTCTGTAATTGTAGGATCAGATCTGCCTTAAATGTGTGAGTGGCTCCGATATACAGGTAATTTGATGTTTCCGATGTTTTGGCTGGATTGCAAGCTATTATGGATGTGTGAGAGGGGAAGTGGGTGTCTACATGTTGTCAGTGAGAGTGCTTTGCGATTGCAATTATTAGCATAACTTTGCAGCAGAACTGCGTGCGCGATTGCTACCACGATTGCAATAGTGATCCTTGCTGAATCAGGACCTAAATCATCTTATGAAAAATGGCTATAAAAGATAAACTAACCTCCATGATTGGTTCTGAAGCACAGCAACAAAACATACAGTCTGCTGCAGCAGTTGGACTTGTAGGCTTTGCTTGTTCTGCTAACATACTGTACCTAGGAGGACATTCAGCATTGTTACATGCATTACAATAATATTTCATTTAATCTTGGTTTCCATCATAGCCAGCCAAAAGTCATAGGATGTTTTTAATTATTTGCAGCTCATGTTGTTATTGTTGTTGTCTTTTATGAATATATATACGTTAATGTTTGCACAGCATGTCTATTGTGAAATTTTAATAAATGTAATTTAAGGTTCTCATGCAGTAGAATATTTACTATGCCATGTTGTTGTATACATTTATTTAAAACTCCTTTCCCTTTTCTCTCACATCTCAAAACACCTCTTATCATTGAAACATCTCCAAAGCTACTACAGACTTATGGAATTTCCTGCCTTTGACTCTGCCAAATCATTCAAATGTTCAAACACTATGAACAGCCACTTTGTTACTAAAACTTACTGTAATCCTACCGCATACTACTATCAATGCTGATTTTCCAATCACCTCTGTAAGTCATAATTGCTCCTCTTGTTTCAGCTTTGCCCAATGCTCCTTAGATGGTGAACCATCTTACAAACAGACCAGTAGCTACACTCCATTTTCATGCCTGCACTATTTTTGTCTAGGATGAATGCTCCTGTTTTATAAATACTCTGTTTCCCCATTGGCCACATGGTCCATTACAAATAAAAAGTAATCCTATTCATCTAATTTTTTTGTTTGTCTAGTAACCAGACAGCAGAGATGAGCAAAAGTTTAAAATACTTTATGCAAAATAATGCGTTGTGCAAAATAGAAGAGAGACTGTATTAGCTACAGCAACCTGATGCCAGCAACTGTATGTCCTAGAAAGAGGGAAATGTTTTGCGATGATGGCCTTTAATCCAAGCCAATCTATGAAGCTGTGGCAAGGCCACTAGGCCACGGGGTATGATAACATTCAGAAAACTCCTTGACACATAGAGACCAGCATGTGATAATTGTATAATGGGTAAGCAAGCCACTGTCCCTTCCCGAGATCAGCCACCAGAGCTGAGGCACCCCTATCTTTGGTTGCATACAGACGTGTGTGGCCTGATGAAATTAGAATTGATAAGTGGATACTGATATTTCCTAACATTAATCGATGACTTCAAAAGAAAGACACATGTTTTCTTCATCAAAGCAAAGAGTGATGTAATAGGTAATATTGCAGGTTAAAAGAGATCAGTGGAAATTCAAACTGGTCAGAGGCTTAAATCCTTGAGATATGACAATTGTGGAGTATATGAAAATGGAGATGTAGCAGCCTTCCTAAAGAAGTATGGCATTAAGCGCCGACTAACCATTGCATACATGACAGAGCAAAATTATGTCAATGAGCTTGCCAACATCATAATTGTGGAAAGAGCTCAGACTATACTAAATGACGGGAGCCTTTTTGGAAGAAGCAGTGTCTATGGCAGTATACCTAAAAGATTGTGCACCCACAATTGCTATGAAAGGGAAAACTCTGTTAGAGTTGTGGTCTGGAAATAAGCCAAGCATCAATCATCTCAGAGTGTTTGGATGCAAACCATACTGTATGCTTACATACCTAAAGCAAAAAGTCATAAGCTGGATACCAAATCAGTGGAATGCATCATGCTTGGATACTACGAAGAAATGAAAGTATACAGCCTATGGGACATTACGAATAAAAGTTTAGAAAGTCAAGGGATGTTGTATTCTATGAAATAGCGCTGCCTAAATTAAAGCTGGATCAAGAATTGAAAAACAAGTTTGTTGCATTGGATATGCCACAGCAGGAAGTGTATCTGAGTTAGAGACTGTCAGTATGGATACCCCTTCACAGAGAAAGAGTTCTGTGAGAAACAATAAAGACATATTATGAGGAGTTTGCAAATATCACCTTCTGCAAACCACAAAATATCCAAGAAGCAAAATTTAATCAACATCTGGGAGGAATGGAAATCAGCAATAGATAAATAAATGGCATAATTGAAAGACAACAATACATGAACAGACCAAGTCACTGCAAGACAGTTAAAAACAAGTGGTTTTTCTGTGAAAAGGTGAATGCAGATGGAACCAATGTTCTCACCTATGGCAAGGTACAGTACATTACATTTAGTCATTGCCATATCTGCCATGCATGATTTGTTACTAAACTAATTAGACTTTGACTCAGTTTTCATCCATGGAAGCACCATAACTAAAACAGACTTTGGGGTAAATTTACTATGAATTGTGTTAGTCTGAGATTGCATTTACAGGTGTGTTTGGCAATTTTTTAAAACTCATAAATTTACTAAAGGCAAACATGGGTGTAAAATCATGATTCTCCTATTAAACACTGGTGAAATCAGAACTATAAATAAATAAACTATTGGACAAATATGCATATACTCTCCATAGACAGGAATACAACATGTGAATTTACCAAGAATCGTGAATTTAATCATGGGTACAAATTAAGCAAACTAGGTCCAAAATAAAAGTTTAAAATAGACCCCCTCCTGAGCAGAATGGTCTGCAGAAACACACACAAGTCAGTGTGATCTGTGTATGTTTCTGCCTATTTTTAAGCAAATAAATGGTTAAAATAAAACAAATGGCAAGGGTTTCCCTCTCTTGAGCATAACCATCATTAGGTTCTTTTAGTTGGACTGGTTCAAAAACTATGAGGGACAAAAAACATAGGGGTTCCCCATATTTAATGAACCAGGACTGGGCTCTTGGACCTGGAACTGGTTGTAAAAATATGGGGAAAAATGGTGTTGGGTCCCTGTTACAGTTACCAGTGACCACTCCAAGTAAGCCATCTAGGCTATGAGGTCTTCCGCCACTAACAACCGCCCGTTGTTCCCTTAGAGGTAAATCACTCACCGTACTTAGGCGGCCATCTGGACTTACTGCTCGGAGTAGTAGCAGCTTATAGGAGTGTCAACTGGAACCCTGAAAATAAAAGAAGGAGCCTTGTATTGGAAGAGCAAATAATGGAGAGATTCAGCTTGAGAGCTGAGGATGTGAAGTGTGTCAATGATGTGGCAAATATGCCGATGGTGTGGCTTATATGCCAATGAAGCGGGAATAACTGTTGATAGAGAGTGAACAGATATGTTATGGCTTTTAGAGCCTATGATATGGTGATTGTGCTGATGGTGCTGCAAATGTGCCGATGGTGTGGCAATAGCCATTGGTAGATAGTTAATAGATGTGCTGTGACTTTGAGAGCCGATGGTGTGGCAAATGTGCCGATGATGCTACAAGTGTGCCAATGGTGTGACAATAGCCACTAGTAGACAGTTAGTAGATATGCTGGAGATTTGAGACCCGATGGTGTGGCAAATATGCCAATGATGTGGCAAATGTGCCGATGCTGCTTGTGTGGCTTGGAGAGCCGATGGCAGCACGGAGGTGAAGGTGTGGGAAATTAAGGTAGGCAGAGGTAATGAGTTAAGACAAAACTGGTGGGCCCGGGGTGGCTTGTCACAATTCTCTGTTTCATAATATCACAGCATAAATGTATTAACTTTGAAAAAAGCAATGAAATTTCATAGACAAAAAAACCTTATGGTTTCACATGTCCCATTGGTCAGAAATTTCAGAAACCTGTTGTAAGTCTTCCACTCAAACTCCAAAAAGCAATGAAATTCCAATAAGTAAGGCTAATGCCTTAATGGACATGTACCTTGTGCAATACAGACATGGTATGCCATCACACCCTTTGGTTAACTAAAGATTCAGAATGCTCATGGAGTGAGATTGCTTTCACTCACAAAATGCTGGAGCTGCTGAATCATAGATTTGTGTGCTCACTGGAATGCACACATGCAGCATGAATCTGCAGTTAATTTATCGAAAACCAAAACAGTGCAATAGGTGACCTAAATGCTACTTGGTTAAGTTTAGGAACATAATATTTGGATCACTTAAGTAAGCAAAATGCCAGTACATCTGGAACCAGCACTTCACAAACTAACACACCAGCCACAAACCTACCCAGACAAACATGAACCAGCAGGAGTGCCTCTCAACAGCCCCAAGTCAGAGAGGAGTCATAGAGGAAAGCAGTGAAAAAATATATATTTAAAAAATGCTGTATTACATGTATGTTAAGAATATTTGATTCCAGTTATTTAAAGTGAACCATATGCTACTGTATATATGAACAAAATCTGTACCTTGTAATTTTCAGACATAGTGTACCATTTTTGCAAGTTTGGAATTTGTATTTTGCTTTAACATTCCAAAACATTTTTATGTTAATTGTGCCTATTTTAAAATATAAAAAAATATTAGGGAAAAAAAGTGTTATTACTGTGTTCAAAGTTGATGTGCAAGTAATTGTATATATTCTTTGTAAAAATATTATATTTAGAAACATTTAAACACAAAATTTAATATTAAAAAAATGAAAATGTTTTGTAGGCATTAGACGTATAAATAAATAGAGGAAAGTAGTTCATCTAATGAAATGCACTGATATGTTATTATAAATAGTCAAGTTTTAAAACATAACCTTTATTAGATATGCGTTTAAATATACAATTAAAATCAGAGAAGTAAAATGATAGAAAAGTAATGAAAATTAAAATATAATGCTGTAGTAATCTGTGTATCATCTGAATAATCATCTGTCACCTTTTACAAAGGGAAGTGTATGTTACAGAGAATATAGCACCGAGACTGGTGAAATTAATGCTCAATGTTATAATCTATTAGGACATTACTTATCAAATATAGACACAGTTATAGTGTGTTGTTAATCCCCTTGATAATAGATCACCTCTGTTTATAAACACTTTCTTATGTCTCTCTGATATTTGTTTCATTATAGCACATATCTAGGCTCTCCTTTTATAATTAGATAGTTACAATATATACATAAAGCCCTTTGGTGAATGATGGGACACACAGATTACTACAGCCTTATATTTTAACTTTCATTACTTTTCTATCATTTTACTTCACTGATTTTAATTGTATATTTAAATGCATATCTAATAAAGGTTATGTTTTAAAACTTGACTATCTATAATAACATATCAGTGCATTTCATTACATGGACTACTTTCCTCTATTTGTTTATTCAACTTACAGTCCAGAGATAGCACCCCTCAGATTTATCTAGAAAATTAATTAGATTTACTATTAGAGAGGGTTATGTAATATAGAGATGATGTACTGATTTATTTGGTGCGACCTATTAGACTTATGTTCTCATTCATGTAAATTACACACACCTTAAAACATGCAAACTCACTGCTGCTCTGAGGTAGTGTATTTGAAAATTCTATTTTGGCCCTAGTTTGCTTAATTTACATCAATGATTACAATCATAATTGTTGGCACGTTTCCGTGTTGTATTCCTGTTTCTGGAAAGTGCTAGCGAGTTTGACCGATGGTGTATTTATTTCTATTTGTGTTTTCACATGTGTCTTGCAGAGAGAATCATGATTTCACACCCTTGTTTCCTTTTAGTAATTTTGCGAGTTTCAAAAAATTACCAAACACACCAGTGAATGCATACTCACCAAAACACAGTAAAAAAGTAAATTTACCCCTTTTTGTGAATCTAGTCTTCAAAACAGATTGTTCTCTGTGAGGTACGGAGAAAACTCTTTTTCTGGGGCACTCTTGTATAAAATTATCAAATAAAATTTAAGTTTAATTAATATCGATTTAAAATAAATAAATACAAAATTTGAATTTAAACATACAATATCCTTAATATCATGCAATAGATATCTATTGCAGTAAAAACTTTAACATTGGATTCCTGGGAAGCTTTCAAAACAAGCAAAATATATTTTTACCATGTAGATTTGTTTCAGGAAACTCAAATAACTAAATAAGGTATATGAGCAAAAATATAAAAGGCACTTAATTATTTAGAAATAATTATCCCTATATAGTCAAATGTACTGGACCTTTGCTAGTGTAATTATATGTACTAATCATCATAGGTATCAAAAAATATTGAAATGTCCATCAGATTGTATAAATACATAAAAAAAATCAAAATGGATAGTTTAGCAAGAGTCTGTCCAGACACACATATATGGTATAGAGTCTTCAATATTGAGGATATATATATAAAAAAGTGTCACATGGCTTTTTCAAATTACCGATGTGTAGCCTCCCAAAATATATTTACTGTATAATGTATGAATACAGAAAACATTGGTTCACATATAAGCAAGCATGTGATACAGTGAATGTATTGCAACCTAAGAAAAAAGAAAGGAGAAATAGGTTATCCAGCACTAATACCAGGGACTTCTACTGTCCAACCATTTGCCTATAGGGCATTGGACGATGGATGAGAGAATCTCCAGAACAAGTGTTAGGACAGAAACAGAAAAGACAGGCACTTCTGCTTCTGTGTGGTGTTAACCTCAGGGCTCCCTGATACAATGTATTGCAGGAAGTTTACCTGGGGACCAGATGAGAGTGTCTGTAACAGAAGAAAGATATCTCTGTGGTTCAGTTTAAAGTGCCTGAAATTGCAGTCCCAACTGTGCAAACTGGAAACAGTCAGACACATGTTTCGCCCTCAGGATTAGTCCTGTGCACAGATCTCTCTCCATTTTCTCCCCATACGTGAATTGAGTTTTCTAAATCAGTATGAGACTATCAACATGTAGTGTGATGACAAAGGTGCAATTGACTTGCCCTACAACACCAAACACTTTAAACGGTTCAATCACATTAGACACCACTTAATTTGTGAGTTAGTGGAGAAGTTTATTAGTGTAATTTTTGTAACAAGTGATGATAATCCTGCTGATATGTTGTTGACAAAGAGACTAAAGTCACAATTGCTAACAATGTTTTTTAAGGAAATGTGGACTGTAATATACTTGACATGTTGATATGTTTTAATGATTGTTTTTGCATCATCTTATGACTTTGGTTACAGGAGAAATTTACCAAAGTTTATTTTAGTAAGGTAAAATATGATTTATGTGATTTGAGACAGCCCTGAGTGATGGGGTGTTGGAAAGGAGGGTTATCCTGCACTGTCTTCTATCTCCTTATAGTGAAGCCAGCCAGGCATCTATACAAAGATGGGTGTGTTACTGTGCATGCAGTTATGCCAATTTGACTGTGTTGAGTGTAGCAGCTCCTTAGAGGAAGGTAAGTATCTATTACCGCTATTACTGCTGATAATCACACCCCTGCTTAATTACAATACTGTTGTTTATGCCACAACCTGCAAGCCTGGTTAAGGATTACTGTGTAGTCTAAACTGAATTTCACAATACTGCTATTGCCTATTGTTAACCTCCTATGGTATATTCCAATAGGACATATCGACAATCGGAAGTCAGAGAACACAAATTGACAGATTTATCAAACCCCAGGCTACAGGGGTTGGCTGCAGGCAGGAAGTGGATTGTATGTTAATCTTACCATGCTCAAGCAACTGTTTAGGCATAGGTTCATGAAAAAGAGCTGAGCTAAACACTGCTCCTGTGGCACTCCAGCAGAAACACGGTTTCTGGATCCCAAAGATTAATACTAAGTCACCTGTCCACACATTTTATCAGATATACAGCGACTGTCATTTTAGCAGAATGTGAAAGACTCATCTAGTCGAATTCAAATGTGAAGTTTTTGAAAATCCATTGTCACCAAGAGTGTGTCCTTGAAAAGGTAGGGATATTTGGTAAAGTAGGTTGGAGGAGATATTCAAGAAATTTTGCAATGGACTATAGGATAGACCCTCTCTCTGGTGGCTTTTTAGCATCATTTTTCATTTACTTTGGACCTGTTTTTGTTACTTTAGTATTATTAACATCCATAACATTGGCAGTCAATTTTGAGTACCTCATACCACTTGAAACCATGAGGTCAGGACTTAAATGCAATAAAAACATGAGATATGGTTCTTAAATCTGAGTTCCGAATTGCAAATACCCTCATCAGGACTTTGTTCTACTTAAAGCCCCAAATGAAGTCTACGAACTGGGACTTGATTCATCTCAGATCCCCTAAGTTCTGGTGTGTTTGGTGTCCAGGGAAACTGAACCTTTCATCACTACTAATTAGATAAATTATTTAAAATCTTTCACTAGGTATTGCTCAAAATAAGTTCAGACAAATTAAATACAATATCTCCTCTGTTATGGAAGAATAACTGTACACGATGAAGTCTCCTTAAGATTTATTATGCACATCCTTACAGAGCAAGCAAAATCAAATTTGCAAGCTATTGTCATACAGATTATACAGTCTTATACACAAGATTTGTCTAAAACATATGCTAATCAAAGATTTAAAATATACTCCCCTAATAGAAGATTTCCAAACTCATGATTATGACTACAATATCTAAAATAATCCGTAAATGCTAACTTTTCTATTTCTTATACATTTTCCCATCAACAAACTATTATATGCCGGTTAATCACCTACAACTGGCATTTATTTTCAAATATTTATACAAGACAATAAAAAGCAAAATATTTCTGCATATTTTTAGTATTCACTTTTAAAGCTACATTTACCATTATATTTTATGTACATTTGGTGTGACTAAGAGAGTGAAAAGATAGCTAATTGATTATTGTCTAATATGTACAACATTCCTTCCTCCCTCATTTCCTGTTTCTATGGTATATAGAGTCTTAGTCAGATTTTCATATGATCTTTGTAAATCACTATACACAACTTGTAATTCCTGTTCAATAAGTAAGACAGACAATTTTTTCTTTGCCTTTAACCTCCCAAGTCCTTTTAACACATTGTACACAAATTATTGGTCCACACTTGAAGACCATGAATACTATGCCTAAAATAATTATGCCAAACATAATAAATTGTATTATTCCAGAGAAAAGTTTAGCAAATCTTGTACCTAACCACCCAAAAGCTTTCCACCCTTCTCCAGCACCTACCTTTCTCAAGTCTTTCTGTAATTCTTTAGCCTTATTCAAATATCCAATAATTTCTGATTTATTATTGTCTATATATGTGCAACATTCTTGATCTACTACTTCACATGTACCCTTCAGCTGCCAACAAATATTCCAGCACCATTCTATTCTGTAAATCCACTTTCCAAATTTGGGCAACTTCTTCCACTGTTTGATTAAGAGAAACAACCAATTATCCTACCATCTTATCCATTAAAGTCAGTTTTTCTGAAATCACATTTTCTATCATGAAATTAGTGGATAATGGAAAAACTGCAGCAGTACGCTCACCATCTGATAATGTAAATGATATATTCCCTTTTATAATTTTCCTCTTGGTATGCTACTTCAGGTATGTCAGATCAGTGGGTGCCAAATCATGCTGTACAGGTATGTTTCTCTGGTATTTATCTAAGTGGTCAGTAACTCTCATAAAGAGAACTACAATGGAGAGTATGCATCGTCCTCTGGCTCCCAAGGGAATCCATGAATAGGCCCATTTTCCACATACCCAGTACAAACCCTTAGGCAAGGGCATGCCCACTACTTTAGTATAAATGTGTCAAATATATACCATACAGAAAACTGTATTGTTTCCTGCTGCATCTGAACAAGTTGCATTGTCAAAAGTGCAACTATCCTTTTGTAGTTGAAACAAGGTCTCATTAACAACTAAAGACCCTTTATTGTCTACTGAATACTTACAGGAACTATGCATCTTAGTTACAAAACAGGTACTAGGTGTCTTAGTTACAAAAGTTGCACCTGTACAGATAGAATAACCCATTTTGTTTTCCTTTAACATGTAATCCTTAAAATTAATTTTGTGTCCTATACATTGTTTATCAACTATATTTATGCAAAACTCAGGTCTCCCTGTAGCAATTGTCACTTGCAATGTAGGGGAATAAAATAAACTAGTTGCTGTACATTAAGATAGAGAAAATTCATTACAGACAGCATTTTAGGTTCATTGTTAAAACAGGTGTGATTCCTATTTGTTGCTTATGGCAATGTACTTGTCAGGTTCTGGCATAGGATTGGTTATTACTCACCACTGCACTGACTTCCCCTGACTTCTCGTGTGGTCAAACATCTTGTGCGGCAGTGGGTGATGCGCTGAGAATTACGCCTTAGGTGCATTATCATCAGTGGCTGCTCCGTGATTTGGTTTCCATCATGGATGCAGCCATAACAGTCTGTATCACCTGATTGACCCTACAGCCAATGGTAGCATGGTTGTTGTCAGCAGATGCTGCCCTCCAATGGATAGCTACCTTAGGGTATTTAACCAGGCTCTGGGCAACATGAAGTTGCCTGTACAATGTTGTTACTTCTCATGTTTACTTGTCATCACTTCATTCCAGGTTCCCCTGTTATTATACCCTCAAGTCACTTCTGTGCCCTCTTTGTGTGCAGCAGTGCATCAGAAACACCTTGCCTATGAGCATCCACAAGTGCCATCTCCTAGTGAAGTAGTGTGGCTATTGCATCTATTCTGTTGGCTATATACTCAGAATCACTCTCTGCAAGTGCTTCTTTCTAAAGTATATCATTTGGGTCATCGGTTGTGTTTGTCTCCATTCCCATGAATATCGGATACATGACCAAAGGGCTGTGACCTACCTGCTGGGTGCAGCTAAACCCATATCCTGCTTGGAGGGGTCACTGATGAACACCTCCTGGCAGGTTAGACTCTTCACCTTTGGTCAGGTCTCACCAACATCTGATAATTGTGGATTAGGAGATCATACATCCAGGCCCCTCACCTCCAATTCCACCCTTAGCTCCGGACCTCAGCTTTCAACTCCTTAATAGGAGATTCTCCAGAGTTAGGCATGACAGTATTATGTCTGTGGTATTGATAAAGTGAGATAGTATATGTATGCCTACTTCTTTACACTCATAGGTAGGTGATTACAAATCCAACACTTACTTTAATTAAGCATCTTTGCAATCCTACTATGCATTTCTATCATGAAATTTCCTGTCAAAACATATTTATGATCTCCCCTTTGTAAGTCTTTACATACATGTGTTCTTTTTATTATTTAATTTCCATATAATATTTATCATATGTATCATTTACGATATCATGCATAGATATTTAGATATTCAAACTTTCAATCAGAATAAATGTCAAAACAATCAGAAGGCCCCATCAAAAAATGCAAATCCAAAGTCTCAATTCTAGCCTTGGGCCCAACAACATAATTCTATTCATGATGATCTTCACAGTACTCTTTTGAGTTATGTATCTTTTCAGAATTACTGCATTGGCAAGTGGCCAATGTTTTATTATTACTGGACCACTCATTTGTTTGCAAGTAGTACAGGATCTGCCTACTGTATAAAATCACTCACTTGATGCTTTTACTGATGAATTGAAGAAGCTGTATCTTAAAGAATGTCCTCTGATTGAGCTGTCTCAGAAGATTTAAAAAAAATGTACAATATGTAGCATGAATCCACATCATCTTAATTTTACAAGTAAATGGAGTTGTAAGCAAAACTTAATAAGGTTCTTCCAACTGTGAGCTAGCTTGATCTTAGGAAATTCCAGACCATTACCTTATCACCAGGTTGTAGATCATGACAAGCACCTCCAAAGGTATTGGTTATGTACCAATCACAGCAGCATGTATCTTCTTCAGTTGGTTGCTTAGTGAGCTTAAATAATTCATAGTTAAGTAATTTCTCTTACTGACTTTACATGCAGGAGCAATAACAACACTGGTTAGCTTTCCAAATAGTATCTCTTAGGGAAAAATATTTAGTTCTCCACTAGGAGTTATTCTGATCGAATGCAGTACTAATGGTAAAGCTTCTGGCCACTGCAAACTAGTTTCTCTGCATATTTTAGAAAGTTTGATCTTAATTGTCCCATTGTAACATTTGACTTTGCCACTACTTGTGGATGATAAGATATATGTAGCTATTGTTTTATTCCAAGAAGTTTAATTTTTTTTTTAAACTAGTCCAGTAAAATGTATGCCTTGGTCAGATGATATTACATAAGGTATACCATACCTACAGACAAATTCCTGTGTAAGTTTCTTAATTTGTAATTTATGCTGTGACATACACAAGCCACAACATACACTTTGACCCACCCCAAAAGCAAATCTAGACATACCCAAACATTCTAACCTTGGAAGCTGAATGTGAAGGCATTGTTTTAACTGGCAGTCCTGCATTTTTATGCAAGTAGATAATACAGGAAGCACAGTATCTGGCTGCAACTGATGTAAAGCTAGGAGCATACCAATAAGTCTGAATAAGACTAATTATGGCCATCTTACCTGCATGGGTCAGTCCATGGGACATCTGTGCCAGAGTGATTTTGCAGAGGCAGGCTTACCTTCAGAGCTTCATCATAAGCCTTCATTGTCACGTGTACCCTTTGCACTTTCCCACTTAATCCTTTCCTGTAAATCACAAGCCTTTTGCATTTTGATTAATATTTGTTTACTTGGCATGCATATACCATTAGTAATAATGTAAACATTTTCTTTTACAATTTCTCTTTGTGCTTATGCCTTTGCAGAAATATCTGCTCTATGAATTTCATTAGTAATTTCATCATGTCCGGTCATATGAGCTTGGCATTTAATGACCACAATCTGGGAAGATATTTGTATAGCTACAAGCAACTCATGTACTGCTTCTGCATGTGCAATTGGATTGCCTGTTTTTGTCATAAAGTCTCTTTGTTTCCATAATTTACCAAAATTGTGCACCACACCAAAGGCGTATCTACTATCTATGTATAAATTTTAACTTTTTCCATTTCCCAATTGGCATCCTATTGTTAGTTCATTTAGTTCTGCTAACTGTGCTGAGTGTGATGCTAAAAGAGAGGTGGAAAAAGTGTTTTTGTGTCATCTACAACAGCATACCATATTATTGTTGTCCCAGTATCTTTCTGCCTAGGACAGTTCGCATCAACATAGTAGACTAAGTCAGGGCTCTGGAGTGGTACTTCTTCCAAATGTACCATTGGAGTGTATTGTTTATCTATATAATTTAAGCAATCATGAGGGGTTATACTTTCCTCCCCCTATTCCTCTCTCTGAAACACATCAGTTTCATTAACTGGTAGTAAAGTAGCTAGGCTCAAAATATTACTTTTGACAAGGGTAATGTTTGTAGGCATAATGAGGGCCAGTTCCCATTTTGATAAGCATGCAGCAGTAAAATGTTGAGTTTGCTGGCAAGTTACTAGAGCTGATACTACATGTGGGATCTACACTTTAAGATTGCAACCCAAAACAATGTTTGCAGATTTGTCTACAAGTAGTGCAGCTGCTACAATTGCTCTACAATATAGCAAAAATACCCTTGCAATTGGATCTAATTGGGCACTGAAATAAGCTACTGGCCTTTGTTTAAATTGTGTAAGCACTCCTGTTACATGTGCTATGTATTCATGACAGAATAAAGAAAAATCCTTCAGTTCAGTATGTACCAAATGTTCTGGTACAGCAGTTTTAGTCAAGTCATACAAATGTGCATTTAATTATGAATAATTAGGTATCCAGTTTATACAGTAACCTACAATTCCTATAAAACCCCTTCATTTGCTTTTGTTAATGGGTAGTCTTATTTCTTGAATAGCTGCAATTGTATCTGGAGATAGATACATCTTTTGATACCTTGTGTCAATTTTGTGCAAGGAACTTCAAGTTTTGCTATGTCCTTAACTGATGTTTAAAAATCATCTACATAATGAAATAATGTAGAGCCACCTGGAAAAACAAGGGCATATAAGTATTCAGCTGTTTGACTGAAAATTGTGGGTCAATTTAGAAAGCCCTGTGAGATTCTAGTCCAGATGTATTGTGTGCCCCACTTTATGAATGCAAAAAGACAATCACAGAAAAATGTGTACTGTCTGATGGAATTTGCATTAAAATATTGGCAGAATTTGAAACTACAGGATGCAATTGTTCAACAAATGCATGAATTGCTCTTAGGTATTGAACTAGCCTAAAGCTCCTTCCATTGCTCTTGCATTCTGGAAATATGAGTGTATTTGCTGGACTTTGCATTTTAACCAATACCCCTTGATGTAATAGTTCCTGAATTACCGGAAACATGCCTTTTTCTGCATTAGGGCATTTTATGGTCTACTGGGGATTACTGCCCCTGTTTTGAGTTTCACACTAACTGGTGTGGCATGTAGAATACTTCCAACATCATTAGACCCTCTTATCCACAATGTATCAGTAATTGTTGGTAACATTTCTGATACTTCTGGAGGAAGTTCTTTTAGAAGATAAAGCTTCAGAACTTCTGGGCTAGGTGGATCACTAAGCAATGCATTAGTGACAAAATCTTCTTTAGAATCTTGCAATGGTACCCCATCTAGGGTACAGAATACAGTACACCTGAGTTTACACAATACATCTCTTCCTAAAAATTAGCTGGGACATTTGCAGCTAACAGGAATGAGTGGTGGACCGATTGTTAACTTTACCTTTTGCATTTCTTTTAGGAGAATAATTTTTTTTATCTACCTCCTACTGCATGTACAACTTTATTTGTGGTAGGTAAAGTAATTTTGTCTGTTATAAGTGATATTGCAGCCCCCATGTCAATTAAAAATGAATGGTTAGAATGCTCAATTGTCAAATTAACAGTTGGTTCCTTAGAATCACAACATATTAATGATGGGGACTGCTTCATGATGTCATTAAAGATATTCAGCTTCTACAGTGTCATATTTAGAAGGGAACTGTCTGAGTTTCTTGGGATATTTACATTCTCTAGCAAAGTGTCCCTTCCCCTGACAATTGAAACAAATAATTTGTGATTTACAGTATCAAATTTTGGGTGATGGGTAAAAGCACTTTTGTGTTTCTGTTGTTCAGCCAAATCACACATTGATTGAGCAGCTCTAACCTGTAGGTTCATGAGTTTAGAATCTGTTTGTAATTTCATGGTTACCAAATGATCATTCTGATGTACTGCCAAGGTTCAAAGATCATCTGGGTATTTTGTATGCCAAAGTGGATTATTAAATTTAAGACCTTCAACAAAAGCATTGGAAAGAGAGATCTTTGTTTAAATATTTTCTCAATACCACCATAGTTCCCTTACTGATTCTGTGGGTTCCTGTTTAAGCATAAATTTTCCCCAGTTATGCTGTCATGGAAATTGAGTTGTAAATGCTTTCATCACCCAATGCCATTCTTCATCTAAGGCTGCTCTGTCTGTGTCTTTTAGTGGTTCAAAATGCTGATGCTCCCATTTTAACTCTGTCATAAGTGTCTTATATCCCTCAAAGGTTAGAAAACCAGTAAACAAATGTTCCATGTCAGTATATGTAGGTGAGTGTGTCTTATATAGATGGTCTTGTTTAACTTTAACTTCATCTGGCCTTTTTCTATATTCTGTGCACTCAGCACAACTGGATTAATTCTGGTCTGGTCCAAGGGACATGTATTGACCATAATTTGCCTTCATCAGTAGTTACCAATCTCAAGGGAGCTTTTACAAATATTTGTTGCTGCACTTCCCTACATTGTGTACTTATAGTTGTAGTGAAATTTTCTGGGTGTATTTTACCATAATTTGTTCCTATTTTAGTAGTAGTCTTCTCTATGTGGAACAGAATCATTGCCTTCATTTCTTTTTAAGTGATGTTGAACTAAATTCTCTTCATCATCAGTATATGTTGTTTTATAAGTGTGGGTAAGAATATAATAAGTATATGTCCCTTTATTATCATCTCTATCATTGCTATACAAAAAAGAGTTATGGGATCTGTGATGTAATAGTAAAGTTCAATTTTTATCTGTCTGTTATGTGTCATAGAATTAAATAGTAATTGTCACTTTTCTACTCTGTCTTCCCTAGTTGCACTTTATTTATTTTTGTTAGCTAATGGCATTATTGCTGGAAAAATAGCTTATAATGAGTCCGTACTCTCTGGGTCTATTGTTTGAAATTGTGTAACTGTCTGTCTCTCCCTATCACCCTCTGGCTCTCCATGTCACTCTCTGTCTCTCACTGTCACCCTCTGCCTTTCACTGTCACCCTCTGCCTCCCTCATTTATGGGAGGATGCAAATTTATAATTTATAAGGGGGTGCCGAACAAGCTAGAACCAGCCCTGGTGATAGCTATAAATTTTGGTGGCCATACATTATTTAGAACAGATCATGAATCTGATTTGGGTTTAACTTATTTTTTCTATTTGTGTAAGCTTATGACAAACTTTAGGATATACAATATAGAAACGTTTGTTCATTTAATTTATCGCTTGTATACTATGGTCTAAATAACATTGGCATCTACTTAAAATCACATTGATTGGGGGACAATAACTATGATCAATAAAATTAGTTTCTACATTGCTTTTATCGTTGATAATTCTTATTCGTGTAGAACCTGTGAGGTTAACAATAGGCACCAGGGGAATTGTGAAATGGAGTTTAGGTATGACAGTTATCCTTATCCAGGCTGCAGGTTGATTAAGGATAACAGTGGTAACAGATATAACAGCAGTGCCAGCGGTGACAGCAGTAATACACAGAGTAAGAAGTATATGTAAGAAGAGACAGTGAGACAGCAATATCTCGCTAATATAAATTTTAGGTTAACACATAAATAAAGTTAGGTTTTAGATTTTTTGTTGATTGGCATTACCCTCTACTGTTTGATGAGGTATTTCAAAATAAAATATGTGAAATAAGTCTGTGAGTGTCCCATATAGGAATATCTTTTTTCTGGTTTATGTGTTACAATTCTCAATATTATTCCTGGGTGCACCTCCCACTAATTGCTTATTATTATCTTTGAACAATTTGAGAAATAGGGAAGGACCTTTTCAATCTAGCTATATGTATACTACATGGGAATTTTTTGTTTTCTCCTGGTTTGCCATTTTCTATCTGTCTCAGTTAAATCAGACCCAGCATGATTTATAGAAAAAATAATAAAAACATATTTATTATGATACCATTATCAGTAGAGGTGATGATTAGACCTTCAATATAGTTAGTTATGGCCAGTTTCAACTTTCAGCAGAGATCACGAGTCAAAGGGAAAAGTTGAATAGTGATCTGGATGCCATTTTTCCTGAAAATTTGAATGAAATTAATGAACAGATCCAAAATTGGAATGAATGACTCTCACTTTTGAAACAATCTCTTCTTAAACAAAGAAACACATGGTGGGAGATGACAACACTTGAAAATTATGTGGAGCAAAAAATCTCTTCCAGGTTTCTTAAACCATAGGTTTTTCCCTCATTTGAATTAGCAACAGAAAATTAAAGGGTAGAATGGGAAGAAGTCCTCAAAAGCTGAACAAATTAATTAATGCTGATTCTGATCAAATATGATAATCTTCTATTTGAGAAATATAGTAAGGATATTGATCAATTAACATCCTAATTAAAGCCACATGAACAAGATATTAAATTCCAACAGACATTTGAAACATATAAGAAAGAACTGGCTGATTACAAATCAAGTCAGATTGATAGGAAGAAGAATAAATTTGCCCGTGATAAGCGGGACTATGCCCTTAATCAAGTTTTTAAAATGGAATGTGAGTGGCAGTAGAAATACTAATGAGGGAAGAAGACCTTCGCAGGCATATACCTCCTCGGATCAAGAGTATAATGGAATGGAGGACTCAAATCAATTTTTCCAACTAAAAAACAATCTACCCACTTTCTTGATGAGGGATTTTTTAGATCAACCCTAGGGTCATATTTTGGACCAAAGAGGAAGGTCCGGAGTGGTAAGAAACACCCCAAGCAGAGATCAATGGGACTCAGGAAAATCCCAGATATCAGAAAAGACCTCAGAAAAGATGATAAATACCATAGAGAGAGTGTGAATTGAGAGTAATAAACCTTACATCTAAGGAACTAGATGAAACACATATTAGAGTTTTAAGTAAGGGTTTATCTTTTTCTCCTAATAATCATCTGGACCGATTCAGATGGGAGAAGGACCTCCAACTTTTCAGGAAGAAGCTCCTTTTAACAAATATTACTCTCATGATCATTCCAATGATGTAAGTGAGACATCATCTATGGTTAATACGTTCTTTGCTGAAGAATTATCTTTGGAAGATGTACAGGCAATAACAATGCTGGAAGACCCAGAAAGAGAATCGAGTGACTCCAACACTAATCCTAGACCAATATGTAAAAAGAAGGGCACTTTTTATCCACAAACATTTATGCCCAGTACTTGGTACATTTATTAAGTTAGTTTCCCGTGACTTAGACAAACTTTGTGCCAGGAAACCTAATTCCCCTACATTTTCTAATTATCTTAATAAGGAGGAAATTAAGGCTCTTACATAGATCAAATCCTGGGAGAATACCATAATTAAGCCCTCTGATAAAGTGGGAAATGTGGTAATCTTGGATAAAGACAAATATATCTTGGAAGCTAATAAACAACTTAAAGATGAGACATGCTATAAACAACTGCTTTTTAATCCACTGGAGTACTACTACATTTGAACAGGTTGTGATTACAAAAAAAGAATATCAATTCATGGAAGTAAAAGAACCAGTAATCGCAGCATTCTATATGCTCCTTTTGATAGTATATGCCTGACACTAATGGACATTCCCCCTGGATCTCCAATAGTATCAGGCATAAAGAGTTTTACAGAAAATGCCAGCAACTTTCTGTACACTCATTTGAGGAGGTTTGTCATCAATTTACCCTCTTATGTGAGAGATACTATGGAACTATTACAAAAACTGGATGAGATACATATTGAAGATGGGGTGATACTGGCTACATGCGATGTTGAGTCCCTTTATACCAGTATTCATCATGAAAAAGGTATAAACTCACTTATATACTATCTAGAAAAGGAGGGCATGACAACTTTTGGAAAATTGCTGGTTGACTTACTCAAAATTGTTTTGAGAAAAAACTTTTTTGTCTTCAATGACAAATTCTTCTTGCAAATTCACAGAACAGCAATGAGGGCAGTTTGTGCCCCTATGTATGCCTACATTTATCTAGGGTGGAGGGAAGTGACAATGGTCTTCAAAAAACAGAATGAAAAATATACCCAACACAAACTAAACTGGATGAGCTACATAGATGACCTCCTGATTTTGTGGGATGGTCCTAAAGATCTGTTCAGAGAGTTTATGGGAATCCTTAATACTAATTACCTTAATCTAGGGCTAACATATGAGAATAGCTATACAGAAGTCACTTTTTTGGACCCTAAGATTCAGAGAATGACAGATGGTAGAATTCATACTGATCGTTTTGTAAAAGCACAGCCACAAATAGGGTTCTACACAGAACTAGCGTACATTTTCTGCCAGTACTGGAAGGAATCCCTAAAGGCTAATTTTTACACCTATGGAGAAACTGTTTAAGCCCTGAATTATTTAAAATCAGATCAGAAGAACTGAAAGAGAGATTGATTAATAGGGGATAAAGTAAGAGATCAATTAAGAAGAATAAACAACAAGCCATACAGGAAGATAGAAACTTGCTCTTTTTTCCAAACAGAATCACTACTACATAAAATGATAATATGGTTCAGTTTGTGGGAGATTTCTGTACAGAGTGGCATGACATTCAAAATATTATCAAAAAACACTGGTCTGTTCTCACATTAGATCAAGATCTTGATAAAAACCTTGGATCCAGAGCACAAAATGAGTTGTAGATGGTCTCCAAACTTAAGAGACAAGCTGGTACACAGTCATTTTGTTAGGTCCAGACATAAGAAACCTCTGGTGGAAGGGTCCTTCAAATGTGGGAATTGCAAAGTCTGCATGTATATACAATGAACCATCAAATTCATTACCAGTCCTTGCACAAAAAGTTATATAGGAATGACCACTAGACCTCTCAAACAGAGAGTATTAGAACATGTAGGATCAATTAGAAATGCCAGTCTGGACCTAGAGAAATTTAAAAAACTTACCACAGTGGCATTTCTATGATCAACATCAAGGAAACCCAGCTGATATGAGGGCCTATGGGATTGAACAACTCAATCTGGGCATCAGAGGTGGCAACCTCACACAAGAATTATTGAAGAAAGAAAGTTACTGGATATTTCGAATGGGAGGCCTACAACAAGGAGGCCTTAATGAACAGATTAAATATGGAGTCTTTTTATAATGATACAATCTTTATTATTATTTTTTCATTAATTTCTGTGTCTACAGTATATATAGTACCTTATAGGATCACATAAGTAATAATAATAGTTTTTTGAACTAATGTGGACATCACAATTTTTTAGGTGAATTTTTTGAGCACATTTATTATTTTCATTTATATTTTACTTTTTATTTTCTATATATTTTAATTTTCTTATTATTACTATTTATTTATTTCACATAACAGGTATTGTAAGACTATTTCAGGTAGAGATATATATTTCTGCACTTGTCACACATTGTAATCACAAATCCAGTGTGACAATATTCAATAAGGATATGGGCATGATATTATTATAGTATCACTACACTTATATATCAGTACTCATAAGACTTTTTATTTTTATATTTAAATTTATTGATTTGATGTAAAGTATAATAGGGATGGTTTGGTTCACTAATTACATTATTTTACATTATAATATTACACATTGGATTAAAGTATATTAAGGTATACTGTACATGGTATTATTCATTTTTATATAGATATATTTTGGGATGATATCACAATATATATTGGTTCACTATGAGACTATGATACTAATCTTATTCAGGATTTCATGCTTTGAGAATATGACTTAATGTTTATTTATTTATAATAAAAGAACATATCTATGAAATTACAGAAAGCGTCATAAGGAGAATGTCATAGAGATATAAAAATAACAATATCGCTAAGTAGATATGATAATACTGACTGAAATACATATATACTGTTACCATTTGCTGTTTCTTCTTATGTACAATGGAGTCTCTACACATGACGGCTAACCAATGAGAGAGCTGACAGGTTGTACTGATTGGCTCTTAGGAGAGTCAATCATAGATGAAGATATGAATGGGCCATGTAGAATGCCTATCAAAGGAAGCGGCCATATGATTGACTTTGATTTGCTATATAAGAAATGTCAACCCAGCATACGGGTTAACCCTATGACTAAGCTGCTGAGCGAAATGTACATCAGGGAGACACGCGGCACACACAGCTAGCGTGCCCTTGTTTGTTTTAATGAGTTATGTTGTGATTGAAGATTACTTTACTCCATACATAGGTGCATTGTGAAACAGTCCCAGCGGGAATATAAATACAGCAGGATAACAAGAATCATCCTGACTGTGCAATAAGACACTAATATTATAATGAGTCCAGAGTCATGTGATATTTCATGAGCTCAATAGTTGGTACTGTACACTATACATTGTGGCAACTGACCATGTAATTACTGTGATTAATCTACAAGCTGATAATCCAAGCGGCTGCTGAACGAAATTGAAAGCGCTACACTGTATATTAATCACTATTTAATAAATTACAGTTGCAATCAGGGAATGTCAATCATCATTTAAATAAGACACAATGGTAACCATGAGATAAGTGGTACAGAGAATTGTTGGAAAACGATTAAAGTTGTGATAAACTATTCTTTACATAATATTGCGGTTTAACAAATACCAAAGTGTGCAACTGCTAAATAAAACTAAATGTTTGGCAATCAATATGGTAATATAATATACCTGTAATCACAGGAATAACAATACAGATAGCCACACCTTTTTAATTATATATATATTTTACAACTAGAAGTCTGTTGACTATTAAATGGTATGAATCACTGGGGAAGAACAACAAGTCCCAATCGGATATATCCCGTTTGCTAATCTTATGAGGATTAATAAATAATATGATACTATTGTATTTGCATTATCATAAAACAGTAGATTACCTATTTTGGGCCTTTTAACTGGCTATCATGAGAATATGTGACTTTAAACTCTTACTATATTTCTGGATGAATACAATTTAAAGAGACCGAGATCTAAAATTTAGACAAGAGTATATATTTTTCCATGAGAGTAGACAATTTTATTTTCACTTTCACATCAGTGCACATTTTCTTTTTGTTAATATTTTGCTACTACAAATTTTTGGTAAACACAATAAAAGTTAGGTTTTAGATTTTTTTTTGTTGATTGGCATTACCCTCTACTGTTTTCACAAGGTATTGTCAAATTAAAATATGTGAAATAAGTCAGTGAGTCCCCCATATAGGAATATATTTTTTCTGGTTTATGGGTTAATTAAGGACAACAGTGGTAACAGATGTAACAGCAGTGCCAGCAGACACAGCAGTAATACACAATGAGGAAGGTGTGGCACTCAGGATCACAAACTAGTACAAAAGGTGGTATATATTGACATTTCAGTCTTATAACTGTCTTCAGAATACAAAATATAAAAATGCAAGCTTACCTTAAATACCCACCACCAGGACACTCATGTGAATTACTCTACATCCTCCGGTGTAGTGTCTGCGCCATGCATCCGACTCCTGTTGATGATGTCAGCACATTCGATCACTGGCGCTCACCACGTGACCTAACAAACCCATCACCTAACAAAATAAACAACAGGACATAATGGTAAAATCATAGCAGTGCACAGTTATTGATTAGATGACAAAATGTTGTAGAAATATCAGTATTGTATCCAAGTTAATCACATTACTGCGCCAGTCACTCCAGGCTGAGAAAGATCATTGTTAATTACAACTAGGAAAAACTAGTAGGAAAGTGTCTCCAAGCACTGATGTCAAAACAAATGTATAATAAAAAATATATCAATATTGAGAACAAGACGAGCACTAGTATTTAAAGCAAGCAAGTCAACTGCTCAAAATATATACCACAGATCATGAAAGATATTCATCTTTGAAAAAAGTATAATGTCAATAATTAAAGCATTCAGGTAAAGTAGTGCAGCAAAAATACTCAATATAATATAATCAATAATATGCAGGATATTATAGCAATTGATAGTAATATGCTTCACAGGTGACCCCCATAAACAGGTCCAAAGGGAACTCCGGTCCCTACTCATAGGGATACTACAAGTGATATAGAGTCTGCATATAATACTAAGCTAAATATAAACCAAAAGATAACCTCAACATAAACAAAAAAATTTAACATTCTCATTAAGTCCCTATGGCCGTATAACATCAAGTTTAGTGATCCATTCCGCCTCATTTTTACATAATATTTTATCTCAATCCCCACCACATGTCAGTGGTGGGATGTGATCAATCATCCTGTATCGTAATGACGTCAAAGGATGATTTCTCTCCTGAAAATGTTGTGCAATCGGTTGGTCACGGGACAAATAAAATGTATTGTCCAAAGCAGCTCAGTTAGCTGAACGATGTCCAGCCATCCTCTCCTTAAACCTTCGTTTAGTTTTTCCTATGTAAAATAATCCACATGGGCACAGGATTTGATAAATTACGAAAGTACTGTTACAAGTAAGATGGTGATATGTAAGAATTATTTTCCTTGTATGGGGGTGTGAGAAGGAATTGCCAGGGATTAAAAACCTGCACATTGTACAGGTGCATCTAAAGCATCCAAAGGATTTATTTGACAGAAAATGTGATGAGTCTGAGCTTTTTCTTGCGTTATAGTTGGTTTTAACCAAAAAATCTCGTAAATTCTTTCCCTTGAATAGCAGGGCATTAGGTTAACCCTATCAAGTCCCATGTCAGGATCAGAAGTATTAAGTGACCAGAGCTCTTTTACAGTTTTATGGATCAATGGTGATTGTACATTATATTGCGTAATCCATGGGAGTCTATCAATTTTCTTATCTCTCAATTTCTTGCTCATCAGCTCTTCCCTGCTCATTGACAGCACTTTTTGGGGTCGTTGTCCTGCTGCAGAATAAATTTGAAGGCAATCAGATGCTTCCCTGATGGTATTGCATGATGGATTAGTACCTGCCCATATTTCTCAGCATTGAGGACACCGTTAATCCTGACCAAATCCCCAATTCCATTTGATGAAATGCAGCCCAAACTTGCAAAGAACCTCCATCATACTTCACTGTTTTCTGCAGACACTCATTATTGCACTGCTTTATGTGGGGATAAGGGGGGTTGTCTCTTTTTTTGTTATTTAATTTTTTTACAGTCTATACAAGGTCAAAATTAGATCCTAGCACAAAATACAACCCTTAATGTGGGTATGTGTAACAAGAATGCTAGTAATAAAGGAAAGTAAGAACATACAAATGATAACCAAACATAAAGGTAAACACAATAAAAATACATATTTTAATTATTTGTCCTGAGAAGAATTCTCAGTTCTTAGTATACAAATCAAAATAGAAAATCAATTATGTATTACCCAGACTAATAGTGCCTCAACACTGTTTGTAGATAATTATGTATCCTGAATAATCCTGAGAGAAGACTAAGATGATCAAAATTCTCAAAGTGTTAATATAATTCTCAAAGAGGAAAACTAGAGGTATTTATCCTTATATGAATAATATTATAATGTATTCCCCAACATATGAATAATATTATATTATTTCTTTAAATCATATTCCAGTAATGTTTTATACTGTATATTCACATCATGAT
This sequence comes from Taudactylus pleione, assembly GCA_031769625.1. NCBI lineage: Eukaryota > Metazoa > Chordata > Amphibia > Anura > Myobatrachidae > Taudactylus > Taudactylus pleione. The sequence continues at coordinate 1,561,756 of JAUIMM010000213.1, forward strand.
TATTACAGTCCATACACAGTCACAAGTATAATAATCCAATGTTTTTCAGGTACCCAATGTCCATGGGTTTGTTATTGTTAAGTTCTGTTGTAGAGTTGGTCCCACGTGCTTCCCAGCTCTTCTCTAGTAGTGAGTGTTTTTTTTACCACTGAATTGGATTTCCTTATGTTGTTTGCATCTCTTGATAAAAAATAAAAGCCAAACTGTTTAGTCGCTAACAATGTAGCATATGGTAATAAATCATAACAATATAAAATACAAAAAGAATGAATAAATAAAACAGGTGAAAAAAATCATGAGTCCCCTAACAGATCTCTGGATCTCTACCCCCTTTATTATTTATAACTATAGTTGCATAATGCAGTATATTCCTCTCTCACGAGAGTCCTCTAAAAAGATTCCATGTTATTGGTTTAAGTAGTTTTTAAACTTGGTTTTGAATTATACCATCCAAAATATATGTGTATATTCCCAAATTTTTATAAAACTTTGCAATACCTTTCTCAATATCAGTCAATGCACCTCGTAACATAAAAAGGCTTTTCAAAATGACTTTCTTAGCGAATAAAGAATGAGAAAGGATAAAAAAGCCTTACACCTTGGACCCAGTTTCCAAACTTACATGATCACACTTTAGAGGTATATGAATAACAGAAGAAATGAATTTCAATACTTCATCCCAAAATGTTATGGCTTTCCAAATATTGCTGAAAAACACTTGCCTTAGGTTGTTTACATTTGAAACATGATCCAGATTCAGTCTCTATCATATATCTCTTCTGCCCCTGAGATATATATGCTCTCTGTAAAGTTTTAAAATGCACTTCTTGGAGCATTGCAGAGTGTAGAATAGTTATAATACTATCATTGTGTGTAGTTAGATGTTTAGGGTTTATATCTGAACCTAAATCCTTTTGCCATGTTAAAATAAGTTTGCCCAAAACTTTATCAGGTATACTACTGTATATGTCACATTTGTGGTCAAGTAACAGGTTTTTGCATACACAGAAAGTATATTAAAGCCATGAATGGCTCTGTTTTAGATGAGGGATCGACATCAACAGAAAGAGACTTGATGTAATATCTGGTTGTATACAGTGTCAGACTAGGGCATATAGGGCCAATGGTGTAATACAGTGATAGCCACTCATACTTAGGGATGTGGCCAGCCTTCCCAGAGGCTTGTCTATCCATTAGAGAGTCAATTATTTGGTCCCTTTTAAATATATATAGTAAATAATGGTAGTGCATGTATGATAATGTACCAGATTAATAACATTGTAGAAAATACACCATAGACCTGTGAAGTATAATGTTAGATATGTACAGGGGGATATCATAAAGTTTAATTTTTCACCATGAACAGATGAGATAGATAGTTAAATGTGGTGTTGAACTTAAGTCTTCACCACGTAGTTGCCCTACAGAGCCACACATTTCCAGCAGCATTTCTTGATGTTCAACAACCCATCATTATAGTCCTGATATTGCCTCAAGAACCACTCTTTCACTTACAGAATAACATAATTTGCATTGTCAAATCGCCTACCCCGAAGTGGCTTCTTCGTCTCTGGGTCGCTGGGTGTGAAGAAGTCACTGGGTGTGAATCAGGCAGATCAAGCAACATTTCATAGCCACACCTATCAGCTTCCACAGCAGATGCTTGGGCGGAATGTGCAGGTTCATTATCATCTAGGAGACGAATGCCTCTGCTGATCACACCATGACATTTTGCTTTCACAGCCTCTCACAATTTCTGCAGAAGGGTGCAGTACTAATTGCTGGTGATGAACTTACCCTTCAGAAGGTAATCGGTTAGGATTATGCCACGACAGTCCCAAAAAAATTACCAGCATGACCTTTACTGTAGATTTCTGCACCTTAGCCTTTTAGGGAGGGGAGGAGGAGGAGTGTTTCCACTTCTTGCTCATTTCTTTGGTCTCCGAATTGTACAGGTAGACCTAGCATTCATGCATATTCATGAGATGTGCAAAGAAATTATCTTCATCCTGCTCCATTAAAGTCAACATCCCGTGTGAAATTTCACATTGAGTTTGCTTGTGAAATGGGATCAGGAAGTGGGGAACTCATCGTGATGACACTATAGACATGTGCATTTGCTCATGCATAATCTTTCACACACATCCATATCTAAGACCAACATCTTTCATGATCACTTCAATGGTTAGTCATCTGTTTTAAAGAACATGAGTCTCCGCTTTCTGTGAGATCATCTGTGATTGAAGGTCTCCTGGATGGGGGCTCATCTGAGAAGGGCATGTGAACAATTTGAAAGTTCCTTTTCCACCTCACAACAGCGTCATATGACGGACTTTCATCACCCTAAATAGTCACCATTTCAACATGGATTTGTCAAGTACTGTTAACCTTTAGATGGAGAACCTAAGTATACTGCAGGCTTCAATTTTGTCCATCACAGAGATTACTGACATCTACCAGAAGTGAAACAAGTTGACATAAGAAGCTGTAATTTACAAAATCATGCACATAAGGATCATTGATTATGTTGATTAAATTACATCCAGATATCTCAATGACTTCATAGTGATAATTAAAATGTTATGATACACCCTTGTATAATGTATAATTCAAGTACACAGTCTGGATCCTGATCCCTAGAGGAGGGGTGGACACTCAGACAGTGGGGCCCACCATGGGTTACCACAGTAGTATATGAGGCATATATATCCTCCCCTTCCACCCCTCAATTTACATCTGTTTACCTTCAGCATAAAGTTGAATTTGATGTGCTGATCACTCAAATAGCCAAAAAACATGTAGCAATATATAATTATAGGCAATTAGAACATTATATTCCCAATATTCTTTGAATATTGAAAATAAATCTAAATTTTGGGAGTATATAAATAGACTAAGCAGAAAAACTAATTGCACCCATTTCCTGTAATTAACTTTCTAAAGCAATTAAGTCACTATAAGTGGGTAAGGCTCTAGGACCAGATGTCCTAAGTAGTGAACACTATTATATTATACAAGTTAATACTGAAGAACCGTTGCAACTTTGAGACATCATCTAACTATTCAAGACACTGGTGTGTTGTTTTTTAGACTTCATGATGGACAGCACAGATGGTATAATGGTTAGCATTAATGCCTCACAGCACTGAGGTCATGGATCCAATTCCCACTACCAGGGCAGGTGCAAAGATCCGGGCGCCCTAGGCAACATTTCACCAACTGTCCCTTCTCCCTCCAATTCATAATATGCAACTCATCAGTCTTTCCAGTTAAATAACATGCAACACAGCAGTGTCCCAAATTCATAATATACTGTATAGAATATTACAAACAGCAGAGCGCCAAAATCATAATGTACCTCATAACACTGCCGCAAATTCATAATATGCCACACAGCTGTGCCAGAAATTCATTATATGCCACTCAGCCATGAATTATGCCATTCATATTTTTTTTCTGGACTCAGCAGCACCCTCCAGTGGCTGGCACCCTTAGGCAGGAGCCTAAGGTTGCCCAATGGTAGCACCGGCCCTGCCCACTACGGCCCTAACTGTGGAGTTGTATATTCTCCCTGTGCTTGCATGGGTTTCCTCCGGGTACTCCGGTTTCCTCCCACACTCCAAAAATATACAGATAGGTTAAATGGCTTCCATCAAAAATTAACAATAGTGTGCATGCCTGTGACCATGTGGTAGGGCATATAGATTGTAAGCTTCACTGGGGTAGGGATTGATGTGAATGGCGAAATATTACTGTAAAGCGCTGCAGAATAAGTGTGCGCTATATAAATAACTGTTAATAAATAAATAAAAAACTGTGAAAACAAACATACAATTTTATCAAAGAGAATTGAAGCATTTTCTGCTGACTAAAGTCCATAGGCACTGAATCAAGAATAATCCACAGGTGAGCAAGGTACAGTAAAGAAACTTTTGATCCTCTTTAATCAATTTTGCGCAAATTAGAGAAAATAGTTTTCTGGCTTTTAATAGATAAGCAGAATACTCCTGAAACAGGTGAAGGCGATGTCCCTCCCATTCTAAATTAGTCACTTTTCTCGAGGCAGCACATAAAGCTAAGTTATGTAAGAATTTCAAACATCGTAAAATCACTGCCGTGGGCCTGGCAGATTAGTTGTCTCTAATGGGACCAATATTATGTGCTCTTTCAATAACTATGTTGGAACACTTATTAGATACCAATAGCAGAATGGGAAAAGTATCAATTACAAATTTATATAACAATATTCCATGCAGAGTTTCTGGAAGACCAATTAATTGCAAGCTGTTTCTTCTAGAGTGGTTTTCCAAGTCATCTAACATATTGGTATTCTGATTCTGTTGCTTCATTGCTTGTAAATCATGGAAACATTCACCCAGCCAAATGCCTGTTGCATCTATACGAGAAGAAAGCTGTATTTTTTTGAGGCAAATAGGGAGAAAACAATTTATCCATTCAATGGAGCAAAACTTCAAAGAAACTCACTTAACAGCAACAATGAGTATTTTTAAGCTTGTTTCTCTTTTTTAATTTTTTTTTATTCTCTTTGCTGTCTTTTTCACCTGTTATCTTCTTTTTCCTTTTAATTTCTCATCTGCTTATTTTCCTTCCCCTGCTCTCTCTCTTTTTCTTTCCCTTTATCTTTCCTCCAACCCTTTATTTCTATCATTTTCCTTTATCTCCCTTTTTTCATTAATCTCTTTCCTTTAACTTCCGCCTTTCCTCTTTCTCTCTTTATCTTTATTTTTTAATTTCTTTGAGAAATCAGGGTGCAAATTATCAAGTATGTGGCATCAGTATGTGATATGTGGCTGCAGTGCAGCTTTAGGTGTAGTTCATTTATAAGCTCTTATTAACTACAAAGAGGGCTTGACGGCTGCAGTTGCAGTTTAGGACTGTATCTGCGGTTTTGATGATATTTATAGTCACAGTTATATACTAATTTGCTGTATCTGCTTTTAAACTTCGCAAACAGTTGACTGCACACTTTGATTTGAGGTAACTGCTACACAGCTCAGATGCTACAGTCCTATTTAGTAAGATTTACCAGGAACACCACTTTGTTAAATACAAATAGCTATTCAAATCATTCAGACATTCACCTCAAAGCTATAATTAACAATTCATGTATCCTGTGCATCAGAGCCAGTGCTTGAAAGCAGGGCCACCATCAGGGGAGGGGGACGCCAGAACTCCTGTACCAGGCCTGACAGCTGAAGGGCCCGGCTAAAGGCAGAGTTAATTGATAAATCTTTGCCCTAACACAAAGCAGCTCATAGAGCTAAGATGTGTGTGATGAGTCATTCATTAATTAACACTCCAGCCAGCACTAGCTGCACAGGTGTTTTGTCAGACAAACACAGCCCAGGAAGAGTGCTGCAGACACACCACAGTAAGTACTCACTTCTCACTTTCTGTATCTGTAGCTCTATGTTCCCTTCCTACCACCTTGATGTCTGTCTGTCCCTGTCTCTCTCCCCTGTCTGTATTTTTCTCTATACTATGTAGCTTAGTATGTGTGCTTCTGCCCCTCCTACCTCTTCCCCACCCCACCCCATTGGTAATTCTGCCTAACACCATGGGGTAAATTTACTATACTTCGATTTGGCATTTTGAGTGATTTGAGGTGCGATTTTCATTCAATTTGTATTCGATTTTGCTTTTGGGTATTTACTAAAGGCCATATCGAATGTAAAATCGAAGTTCAAATGAAATTTTAGTCAAATCGGCCTCAAATTGAACATCGGTAAAACATTGGTACTTTTACATAGCCCAACACACAAAACCCTTATTTACTAACATTTGATTTGAAATCGACCTCAAAATTGGACTTCAAATCAAACTTCAAATCACCAAATGAATAGACCTGCTTCATGCTTTTGATTTAAGAGAGGTTGAGAGAGGTTAGGCCCCGCCTCTTGAACTCAATGGTGGGAAACGCAGTATAAACTTAAGTTACCCTGTGGCTCCCACCATTGAGTTCAATGGAGGGAGCATTCATTGGCTGAAAGGTGGGACCTGACCTCTCTTAGCCGATGAATGCTTAGACATGGAGCTTCAAAGGAGGAAGCCGCGTCTGAGCACTTCATTTGGGAAGGAATATTCATCCTGGTTAGGATGATTATTGCTTAGTGCGAGGGTCGGCTTTATTGTTTTGTTATTTTAAGAAAACCCATGGATGCCTACTGGACAAGGGGACCACTCAAGGTTATATAGGTGAGCATTATGTGAGTGCGTATGTATGTATGTATTAAACTTATACTGTGTAAGGGGTGTGTGTGTTTCTTTCAACATTTCTTTACAGGTGAACTACAGGTCCCAGTGGGCCCTTAATGCCCCGCATGTGGGTACTTGTGGTTCTCCAAGTACCAGCATGCGGGGGAGGCTTGCTGGGACCTCGAGTTCTACTGTAAAGGCAATGTTTTTATTCTTCTATTTTTATACTACACTAACACAATCAACCCACCACCCACCTCCCAGGGGTGGCAGGAATAGCCCCAGGCTATCAGCCTAGGCTAGGTGTGCCCTGGAGAGGGAGACTCCTTTATTGGAGAGGTCTACAACTCCCCTGGGCTGACTAGCGGTCAGGGCTGATGCTGTGGCTGGGTGACCCTTGCTGTGGCATCAGTCCCCCATTAGAAAGGGTCCAGGGCTGGTTCTGTGAATTACAGGGAGACCCTATGCAAATTTTTCCCAGTAATTCCAGAACCAGCACTGATTCCCATAGCCCAGTGCTGGTTGTACTAAGTAGTAGTAAGTATGTGTGTCTCTGTCTGACATTCCATATCCCATATGTTCCTCTGCCCCCTTCTACCCCCATGTGTGTTCCTGACACTACACTCCCCATGTGTGCCTCTGCCCCTCATCCACTTCACTTTTGTGACTGACCCCTTTCACTTACTTTCTTTGTCTTTGTCACCAGGCATGGCCAACTTGTGGCTCTCCAGCTGTTGTGAAACTACAAGTCCCAGCATACCCTCCCACTAATCTGCTGATAAAGAATGCTGGGACTTGTAGTTTCACAACAGCTGAAAAGTTGGAGGTTGTCCAGGCCTGCATTATCCCATCATTCTCCCCATCCCATCTGTTCCCCAAGCTTCTTTTCTTATCTGCCTTCACTATTCACTTTCCTTTTATGCCACACCTTTCTACCCCCTCATCTTCCATTTATCCACTCTTTATGTTTTTCAATCCTAATGTACTACGTAGAACCATGGCCATTGGCTGGCGATCAGAAGAAGCATGGATGAAGGGTAGCGCAACCATATTTAATGCCACATAACTGATTCTAAGGATAGCAGGTAAGTAAAATTCTAATGCTTGGTACACATTGGCAGATATATTGGCCGATCAATTGATCGGCCAATATATCTTGTGTGCGTCGGCTAGTGTGTACCAGCAATATGTCTGTTAACGATGTTGTTTGCAGACATATTGCATCAACTGTGCTGCACAGCCGATGCCCAATATATCTGCAGATCCACTTGTGCTGGGCCCCATGATTTCTGATGGTGGCCCTGCTTGAAAGGTTCATGAATTGCAGGCAGAGAACCCAAGCCAGAAGCCAGAAGCTGAGGGCTGGAGGCCAGCAGTAAAGAGTCAAAATGTGGCAGCAGAAGCCGGAAACTGGGACTGGTAACCAGAAGCCGCATACCTACCACTGCTGCCGGTGTCTGAGAGGACATAAGGGAGGTAAAGGAGGTGTGGGCGGTAAGTGGGATTAAGATTACCAGGAGTTAGATGAACAAGAGGGTGCGGATGATATCCAGTGTCTTTGTTGCAAGCCACTGCTGGGAGCCCAAAACGGAGAACAGGAGATGGGCTTTTTACCAAGGGATCCCTACAGCTTCAGCAGAGATGGGATGCTGTGGCCGCTCATGTACTGCCAGAACCGGAAGTTGTAAATCATTAATAAGAGGTTGAACCAAACGCAATCATTATTTTTAATCTTTTTTTTTCTTTTTCATAAATGTAAAAAAATTACACTGATGCTGTAAATTTAACAATGAAAGCATCATGTGCCTGGCCACAACATTTATTATTTTGTATGAATGATAATATACTATCATTTATTATTATTATTATTATTATTATTATTATTATTATCTACCTTTTATACAATCCTTTTAAGATTTAGCATTTCTAAGCAACCTAAATTGGCAGTTTCTACTTAGACAATTAATGCTATAATTGCCTCATAACAGAACAGTTTTAATTCCGTCCTTGTTATGAGACAAAGTCAATTTGATGTGACCTTTATTTATCTATTCCACACTTCTCAATTAAGATTAGATACTGGGAATATAATTTTCCTAAAATTAGAATATATGGATTATGACTCTGACAGTAACACTTTTTGCATGTCATCCTTTATTAATTTCACTTGAGGATAATAGTTTTCAATAGTTTTAGAAGTTTTTAGCATCTCCTGATTTAGATGTTTAAACAGTTGACTTCAGGACCAGCCACAAAAAGGGATATGTTTGAATCTGTTCCTCCATGGGATTTACAGTATTTAAAATGTGAAGAATATATAGTACTAAACTTTTAACTATAATAATAGACAATTACTACCTTAGAGTAGCTAACTGCTAGCACTTCAATATTTAATATTATTTTATTTAAGTGGTTCACTCCTTATCACTATTAAATGTTGTTAAATATGGCAACATTAGTGTGATGCTAGGTATGGTACACAACGACAAACTATATATCGTATCACCCATCAGCATGTGTATACACCTAATATATCTGTGAACAACATCATTCACAGATGTATTGCATCAGCCGTGCTGCTTGGTAGATGCAATATATTGCACAGGTATATAGTTTACATCTTATAGTGTGTACACTCAACCAAACGACCAGCATGCTATGTTAGCTGCTGGAGCCATTGCAAAGTTCATAAAAACTGGGCAGGCATACTGTATATAAATGGTTCTCCTGGCAAGACATATTGTGCAGTTGAATGGTAAGTGTGCATGCTTACCAAAATTGTCCGGTTGGTCGGACAGTCAGTAAATTCTCCTCATCAAGCTAATGTAACACCCCAGGGTTGGCTGGTGTATGTAGGTTAGAGATAGGTATCACAGATGTAAGGTTGCTTAGTGACAGACCCTTTCCCTTTAGTATTTTCCCCTTACCCAGGGCCTGATTCAGACCCAGTCTCAAGCGCTGAGTGCTCGCAACCGGGTCGATGGTGGCCCACAGTGCATGTGCACGATGGAGCCGGCTCCATCATCCGCATGCGCAAGACCCGGCTAGCGATGGGCAATCCGTCGCTCCGGGTCTCGCACCAAAGGGGGCGAGCTGTCGATGTTGAGTCCCATGAGAACGCCTGCCATTTGGGGGCGGCCCCACTGACATCACGAGTGATGTCAGTGGAGAGATTCCGGCTCTGTTAGAGTCAAAATCTCTCTGGGGCTTGCGGTCACGAGACCCTACCACAAGGGTCTCGTTGCAAGCCTGATGGTTGGGATGGTCTTGACCATTGCGACCATCATCATGGCCGCTCGCAATAGCTGTGGGTGGTCACCCACAGCTATGCGAGCGGCCAAGAGGCCGATCCAAGAAAAAAAAGCCCGGCCCTGATTCAGAGCGAGCGCTCTGTCAGAGCGAGCAGCTCTGAATCAGGGCCCTTGTTCGACGTGATCCAGGCAGAGAGGTAAGGAAAGTTGATACATACACAGGAATTTAATCAACAGCAGCCTCCATGGAGAGAGAGCGATTATTTTTACTGCTAAAACTCATCGAATTAAGAATTGTTTTTAAATTAATTATAAACCTTTTCAGAGACATGAGTGCACTCTATTAAAACTGATTCCGTTTTCTCTTCGCTGGATTGTGGCATAAACCTTTGAATCAGTAGGTGGTACCTATAGGCATGGAGTTTACCCTATAAGCTGAATATCATAGGAAATACTAGTGATATCTGTATTTATTTAAAGCTTGGTGCAGGATTCTTAGTCTTTGTTAAAACTTCAAAAAATTATCTGGGTTAATTCAACACGACAATATGAAAACAACGGAAAACAATGCAATGGGCATAATCCATTCTAAAGCTCATATTACAAAGGAGCAGGGGCGGATTGGGATGGAAAACCAGCCCGGGGAATTTCTGGAAGCAGCCCTTATGGGGGCGGGTCTGATGAGGGGGTGGGTCTGTTGAGGGGGTAGGGTCTGTGGAAGAGGGCAGGATACTCCCTCCTCTTAGGGCCTGGATGGGCTTTTGCAAGCCACTGACGGGAGCAGGATCGGCAACAGAAATCTTGTGAATGATAAACTCTTTTTGGGGCCCCCCATCCCTTTGAACTAGGTACAGGCCAGTCAGTTTGGAAGTCTTTTTTCTTACCTATATTGTGGTTTCTCTGCAATGGGGAACCTCTGAAGAATTTGAGCCTCTCTGCGCAGCGTCTTCAGCCGGTATTCACTCTTCATGTAGATTACACTGTCTGGAAGATGCCTATTTACGTAGAAATATAACCAATGTCATCATCATAACCAGATAATGTATAGTAATAGAAGTTCTTGTGCAGGGAAAATGTGAATTTCCCTGATCTAACAATTTCTGTGTCTTTCCAGGCCCCTGTGTTACTGCAGAACCCTTTACATCTCTCCATCTTAAGGCCCCCTGTGGTTCTCCAGGGTCCCTGTGTCTCTCCATCTCCAGGCCTCCATGTCTCTCTTCAGGACCCCCTGCGTCTCTCCAGGCCCACCTGTAGCTCTCAGCCTCATTTCCCCAGCCCCAGTGTGCCTCATTCCTCAGACCCAGTGCATCTCAGACCCATTCCCCCAAACCCAGTGTGTGTCTCAACCCTATTCCCTCAGACCCAGTGTGTCTCTCATCCTCATTCCCACAGCGTGTCTCAGCCTCATTCCTTAGACCCAGTGTGTCTCAGCCCCATTCCCTCAGACCCAGTGTGTCTCTCAGCCTCATTCCCTCAGACCCAGTGTGTCTCTCAGCCTCATGCCCTCAGTGTGTCTTACACCCATTCTTCCCAGCCTGTGTTTGTCTCAACCCCTTTCCCCAGCCCCAGTGTGTAAGCCTCATTCCCCCCAGCACCAGTGTGTATCTCAGCCCCAGTGTGTCGGCCTCACTCCTCCTAGCCCCAGTGTGTATCTCAGCCCCATTCCCCCCAGACCCAGTGTATGTCTCAGTCCCAGTGTACCCTAGCCTCATTCCTCCTAGCCCCAGTGTATCAGTTTTAGTGTGCCCTAGCCCCAGTGTATCAGTTCCAGTGTGCCCTAGCCCCAGTGTATCAGTTCCAGTGTGCCCTAGCCTCATTCCACCAGCCCCAGTATTTCTCTCAAACTTGCAAACCCCCCCTCCCCACCACCCACCAGAGGCGGATTTAGGCCTCATAGGGCCCTAGCAAGATATCAATCTGGGGTCCCCTTCCTGAAACAATTCCCCTCCCAGTCAGTCTGCATATTCCAAATCCCCCCTACCCCACCTGTCAGTCACCGTATGCCTAAACCCGGCCCCGACCTGTCCTCCCCCCAGTCCCATGTAACTGATGTGCCAGATTTCCACCCCCTGGACTGCACACTCCCGACCCCCAACCACCCAATTGTAACAGGTGAATGTAGGTGGAAGCTAGAATCACAGTAAAGGTGCCTGCCAGTGTGAGGTGAGGTGTAGCCTGCCCAAAGCACCCTGCCCCCCCACACTGGCATGTGCCACAAAACCCACACCTGCACTGCCTTTCCCTTCCCCCAGTAAAATCAAAGGCAGCAGGCGCACCTCACCTTCTATTCTAGTATCCACTTTAGGTGGCAGCGCACCTCAACTTCTATCGTCTCAGAACCCTCGTCTCTCTCTGTGACATCACACGCAGGCAGGCAACACAGTGGAGAGAAGACAGCAGCACCCGGCACCTGTTCAGAATCAATGAGCTGAGAGTCTGCCAGGGCCCGGAAGTAAAAATGCACACGGACACTCCAATAAACAACCCTGTCAACGCAGTGGCAGAACTCTTGAATGGTGGGACAAGGTGCAACAATATGGTTTCCCGCCCCCACTGCAAGCAAGGGATTATCTATCTCATATAATGCAGAGAGCACCACAGTGAGCGCAATATAATGCAGAGAGCATCGATGTGACCCCCATATAAGTGCAGAGAACATCACAAAGACTGCCTAGTAATGCAGAGAGCATTGCAGTGAGGGCCATATAATGCAGAAAGTGTCGCTGTAAGTGCAATATAATGCAGAGAGCATCGCAGTAAGCACCATATAATGCAGAGTACATCACAGTGAGGGTCATATAATGCAGAATACGTCGCAGTGAGGGTCATATAATGCAGAGAGCATCGCAGTGAGGGCCATATAATGCAGAGAGCATCACAGTGAGGACATATAATGCAGTGTGCATCACAGTGAGGACATATTATGCAGAGAGTGTCACAGTGAGGACATATAATGCAGAGTGCATCACAGTGCGTCACAGTGAGGGCCATATAATGAGGAGTGCATCACAGTGAGGACATATAATGTAGAGAATATTGGTGACCCACAAGTAAGTTATAAAACAGATCATATGAATACACCTCTTACACACACAGAAAATTAAGACACCCCTCCCCATTACATACATATACCACCCCTAGATGACACTGCCACTTACTTACCTCAGGATCTGTCAACTGTGTGACCCTTGCTGGTCTCCTAGGCATAGGAAAGGAAGCAACTCAAGGAAAGAGACAATGGGCTAGATGGGAAAGGATGGGGCAGGGGGTCTCTGGGTTAGGGGGCATGGCCTTCGTTCAGCCATAAAGGGTAACTATAGAATAGACAAAGAGAAGGGTCAGGGACTCAGGGGAAGGGGTGGGGTCTTGTTAGAGGGCGAGGTCTCAGCAGGCATCGTTCTGGAATAAGAGGGTGAGTATAGAATAGACAGAGAAGGGGGCGGGGACTCAGGGGAAGGAGCTGGTTCACGGGCAGTCTAGTGACAGCAGACAGAGTTCTCCACCCGGACCGGCTCCTCCTTCCTTACAGCCAGCGGTCAGCCACAAAATACTATAATGATGAGTCAGTGTGACTCATCATTATTAGTACTGCCTAGCTGCTGGCCCTTTCATTGGTGAAGGTCCCGGTGCAACCATCGCCGATGCTGCGGGCCCCCTGGGACCTGCCGGGCCCTAAGTGCCTGCCACTTACTTACAGATCCGTCCTCTGCCCCCTGCTCTGCTTGTCTTGGCCACGTGGCGCAGCATCACTGTGTCCTGGAAGTGGGGGGCCAGGCCGTAGAGGGGCTGCACGGAGGTGGAGCCATCAGTGATGACTGACAGGCTCCGCAAAGGTTTGTGGGAGGAGCAGCAGCTCCCCCGTCAGCCTTTTTTCTTTTTGCATTAGCAGAGTTTACGTTTGCGCATGCGCTGGTGAAGTTGCTGAGCTGCTCGATCAGAGCTTTCCGATCACGGCAGTGGGGGGGTGGGCAAGTACTGGGTGGCCGCCGGCCACTTAGGGGACCGGCCCAGCAGGAACCAGCCAGGTTTCCCGGCGGCCCAATCCGCCCCTGCAAAGGAGTACTCAATCTTTACTCTGGTCTAATTCGACAAGAAGAATAAATTAATTAAATCAAGACTTTACGTAATATGCGTATGAATATTCAATATGCGCTCTGGTTCAAAGGGACAACAATCAACAACATGGCAGTTTACATCAAATAATAGTTTAGCTGTAAAGTTTGTTGAAATATTGAATAGCAGTTAGTCTGAATCTAATTATGCTGCCCAAAAACCTTTACAGGGACTACCCTCGACATACTGTTCAAATTACACTGTATACCATTCCTAATTAATGTTCTAATCTTCACCGATCAGCAATCAGCGATCAGCAATCGTTGGAACTCATTTGTCAATGTGGCAAAATGGGCTAATGTTGTGGCTGAGGATAGCCTGACTAGGCCTTTGCATATGCTGGCTGAGGTTTGAAGTAATTTGTTGCACAACGGTTTGTATTCCTCAGAAAGGTTGGTAAATTGTCACTTAGGTTGTTAATCCCTTTTTCGAATCTAACTGTATTAAGGAACAAAGTGATATATGCGGTGAGGCAGTGGTTAGTATACGGAACTTGTTCAAATATGCCTCCCGATTCTCATCTGTAATGTGTTTGCTGGGTGGTGTGTATCAATAGAAAAATGTAGTTCACAACTCACCAAATGAGAAAGGTCTCACACTGCAGGACAACGATCCCTTCATCTTTTCAGGCCTCACTTAATCTGTTCACGCCCACACTATTTCTATGCGGCATCCTTGCCACCACAAAATGGCCGCAGTGTCAGCACCAGCTCTTAGCTTTGGCAGTGTCTGCTGCCAGCTGTGGCGTCTCATGGCCGCTCTCCCAGTTCTGCACGACTTCAGTCTGTGAAACACCCCGCTGCCTAGTCTCTGTAGAATGTCTCGCGTCCATCTCCACCCGTACTGCTCACACTCTCGGGCACTCTCTGCTCCACTCACAGTACCTGCTTCCAGCTATGGCTTCGGCTCCCACATCACTCTCTCTTCTTCCCACAAGGCTCTTGCTTGCTCCTCCACTTCTCAGCCAATCGGAACTTGCCACCTCACTTCTTAGAACATGTGACCGGAATCTGGTCTAAACATTTAACTCTCACTTTGCCAGCAAAATTCTGCAATAAGGTAATTCCAACACAGTCTTCCCAAATAGCCAGCATATACAAATGTTGGGGGTACCACATTAACAGCTAATTCAGTATTCTGTTACCACCCACTTGCTTCACCCAATAGAGTTATAGCAAGCACTATAAGTGATTCATTTATGATCCAGCTTCTGGGCTTCAGGTGTTGGGAGGAGCTCCTGCCATGCTAGGTGGTGAGGAATAACAGGGCTTTGTTGTCTGGGCTGCACACTGCCTGAAGCATTAGAAAGCACTATAGATTTGGGTTGGGTATGGGATGCAAGCACTCAGGAGCCTGGTGCTGAGGATCTCGACGCCAGCATCCCGACTAGCTTACAATCCCAACACAAGCAGATAAGTATACTACCCTTCCCCTACACCTAATCCTCTCTCCCATAACCTAAACCTAACCCTCCCCCCTGCAGCCTAAACCTAACCCTGCCCCACAGCCTATCCCTAACCCTTCCCCTAGTGCCTAACCCTCCCCCTAACCCCAATACTTACCATTGGGATGTCAGCGGTCGTAATGGTTGCACCTGGATTCTAACTGATGTCAAGATTCCAGCATCGGCATTCTGTGCACTAGCATCCCAACAGCTGGGATCATGACTACATTCCGTCAGCTCATGGGCATTAACACAGTCAGCACTGTCATTTTTGTCCCCCATCTTACACGTCAACTCTAGGCTCCTCTGTCGTCCACACAAAAGTCAATGAAAGAAGTGTTTGTGGGCAGAAAAGGGGGGATAGAGGAGATTTACTGTATGTTTTTTAAGATTTACTGATTATAATGGCATATTCTTTAGATTTTTCCAATAAAGACTAAATAGAATTTATTGTATGTAAATGTTACAGCTGTATATAAAGTGAGCACCTACTACCTAAGATTCTGGTCTTAGCTAGATTTCAGTACAGTATTTCACTATATGCATCTGTATCTTTTATAGTTGGAGTATAATGGCACAAAAGAAAGTAGAGTCAAGTGAACTAGTCCATTGAGAGTTGGCAGACCATAACAAAGTGGAAGCTGCTCAAATTAATTCAGCAATACTCTTCAGGTGCATGAAAGGGAGGGTCATACTAATCAAAAAAACAGAAAGGAGGTGTCCCCCAGATGTCCCCCAGCACACTAAATTGTACCTGCAACAATACTTAAAAACTATATGGTAATAGAAATTCAGAGATACTTGTTGCATGCATTTGCAAATACATGGTAAAATCAGGCAACCAGGCCAACTTCATGGCTTCTCTGATACTGGTAGTCCCTACACTGCATGAAAACAGTACCCACTCTGGGCCATGTAATTGTCTATTGTAAGGCCTCATGGTAAAGGCACATACAAATATGCATCCAAATTGAGAGCCAGCTGACCAGGGAGTCACCCCTGGGACCTCCAATTAGCACTATAAGAATCAGCATGCCCTCCAAATGCTGGTTCTATCTATGCCTCTCAAAACAGCAAACAAAACAAGTTGGTAGACCATCTAACATCTATACATCACCATCAAGGTGAGCAGTTTATAGTTATCTTCTGAGATATATTTATTTTAGAACATATATTATATATTATATCTATTTTTCTGATACACTGAGACACAACCAATCTTTTTTTTATGGGTGAGAGAGGGGACTTTGCTGCATGAAAATGCAGTTCAGGTTATGTGGGAGATTTGGAACAGATGTAAATAAAAGTATAATGTCACAAAACTTAATTTGTATGGATGGATCCTACATTTGCTCTTTTTAATATCATGATTTCAAGTAACACATGAGTTGCTTTATCTATTACATATGGTATATAGGTTAAAATTAACTTGATACAAAGAGTCTAAAAGGTATAATGGGCCGAAGTCTGATAATAATTCCTAACTAGTCTTTTGGCTGCACCTTTGATTTATTGCCTGTGGCTCAGGATCTGTTCTGCAAGGAATATTCTTCACAATGTCATTTTGTGTCAGCCGCTGATCTCTCCAGGCATGAGAATATGTCTTTCTTTATGCAAAAATACAACAGGGGATTGAAACATTGACAGGTACAGTAAATGTGTGTAGCCTTTCCTGTAAAAGGCTTATTTAATGCTGGTCTAAGTGCACAGAATGGAGTTGCTGATGTACATGATTCTCACTTTGTATTGGCCTAAGTACAGTAGGTCTACAATGCAATAATACTGAGACTAAAGTGTAATATATATTGTTATATTATTTATAGCTATAACAATATATTGTCATAATTATGGGCTAATCAGTAATTAGGAAAATAATATAAAAAGTAGATGTGGTCATGATTTTTCCCAAAGTATAAGCTTTACTATGCTATTTTGCAAGATATACATTGTGTGATTTTGATCTGCACATGCCACAAAGAGAATGCACACATATGAGTGACTGCAGACTGGCATGCATCTGAGACTTAAGACTCCATGCAACTGTAGAGACAGAATTAGAAGGGAAGTGGTGGTCTGACAAAGGCTGAATACAGTACCGGAAAGGCATAGTCACACAAATGTTGCACTGCAGCACACCAGTAGTTTTGTGCATATATACCTGTGGCATATACTATATATTGACCTTGTTACAGGACAGGCATAAATACATGATAATACATGATAATAATGATGACAGTCAGCCAAACAACCCTATTACTTCTCACTGGATGATTGCTGATGTGCCTCCACAGCTGATGCAACTTGGCTATATTACAGTACCTCATTGAGCACATGCTTGTTTGTGGGAGTTTGTGTAATAATCATGTAGTCATTCTGTAGAGTTACGGAAATAATTTTTTTTAAACTGATAAGAAAGTACAAGCATAATTCCCTAGCAAAGTGAAACTCCGCAAACATTTTTTATTAGGAAATTCCAATTGGATTCTGTATGTTTAGTGAGTAGCTACATAACTGACATGTTGTAAACACTTTACCTTTACATTTTTTCTTCTGCCCCTCAGACATATTTTTGTTTTGACATAACGACTTATTTGCTTATATAACATGATACTAATTTTTTTTTTTTTTTTACTTTTTAAATGTCTGCATAATTTTGAGTAGTCTTTTAAATTATTTTTATATATCTCATCTTCTGACATTTAGAACATTCTTCTACAAATATATAGCCCTATTTAGTGGCTATAGATTTGTCACCACCAGCAACATCATCTGCATCCCAGGGAATATGTCTACAGGGGTGTAAAGCCTCTCTGTGAGGCCAGCTGCAGATATTTATTGACACAGCACAGATTGTGAAGACTGTATTAGGGCAAATGATTGGCATAAGCACATCAGTTCCAGCACTGACTAAATTGTTGGCTATGTTACATTTCTGTGAACCTGAAACCTGGACCGGTCAATGTCATGTCTGGAATTCCTCAGACTGCTTTCAGTCAGGTAGCCAGTGCCAAATTAACGTCCACATGGGCCTGGAGCTGAAATTCATGAGGGGCCTATTGTGTGCCGTTGTTGGGGGTGTGACAAGTGCCGCAGCAGTGTGACTGGTGATGTGGTGTCATGACCAATGTGGTGTAGGTGTGGTTTACATAGGGGTGTGACCTGTGCTGTGGGTGTGTTTAGTTCCATGGAAGGTATTGCTGGCGCCTACCTTAAAACTAAGCGGCCACTGTTGAAAATCTGCCACTCTCTGTCCTTCCCTCCAAACACCACTCTCAATTTATATATATACATTATATATACACATTGGGCTCAATTCTATTAAATGCAAAGTGAATAGTATGGGGAATCAGCTCCTGGAGCTATTCAATTCATCGCGCTGCTAAGCCTGACTAAGGATTTCTTCTCGCATCCCTCCTGGGATGCGAGCAGAAATCCGACAAAAGTCCGGACTCGATGCTGTTTTCTGCCCTTAGCACTGGGGAAACAGCATCGCACTTGGAAGTTTAGTCGGAGAATGCCCGTTCTTGCATCTAAACACCCTGGTAAAGGTGCGAGAACGAGACTTCCCCGACCTAACAGCGCGCTGACTGAATAGCGCCGGGAGCTCATTCCCAGTGCTGTTCACTTCGCATTTAAGTGAATCGAGTCCATTGAGTGCAGTGCCACACTGATAATAGTTTGGGCACTAGAGTGTGTCCAGAGTCTATAGTGCATGCACAGGTCACCTAGAAAATGGCCTTGGCGACCATTTCCCCTGTACTGAATATGCGCAAAACAACGGGAAAATGGCCACGGCAGTATTTTTCCAGTCATTTTTTACAGTGCTGACACCGGCGCTGACGTTGGACTCCTGAGTGCTAAGTATAATATGGGTGCAGGGTGTGCGGTGCGGGCCCCTACTGGACCCAGGGGCCCGTGTGCACTGCACACCCTGTACCCATTACAAATATGCCCCAGTACATATATATCAGCCACTACCTGTATACACAGGATGTGGAATTCAGCCAGCACATCATTTGAATAAACAATAATTTTAATGTCCCATTGCAGGGTGAAAAGCCATCACAAGACACTGGTAAGGTAGAATAGTACTTAGCGTCAGGTTTCAATGTGTATAGGGGGAGCCAGGCTCTGAACCCTATCAGTCAGAAGCCCCAACAGCTGTTTCAGATCCTCCTTCCTCAGGGGTCTGCTGTAAACTGCCTTTAACAAATATCAGCTAATATACCCAAAATCATTAGCAAAATACAACACACATGAGCACTGGACTCACCAAATATCCGTGTCACCTGGCACACCCGGAACCCGCTCCCAACGGACGCATAGCCCAGACAAATCAGCCGCTCAACGCCATGCTAGACAATGACGGGCAGAACTAATGTGGGCGTGACCATGTTACAGGGAAGACAACAAGGTTCCTAGTAACCGGAAGTGATGCGGCGCCACTGTTCCCATATGAGTAATCATAACCCACTACCAAATACATATAAAACATGCAGCTATTACGAACAGATAATAGACAACAAAGATTGAAGCTGGGTCTTATGTCAGGCGCTTAGTTCTTGCCAAGAAAGATGAGATGGACCCTAATCAAGTCCCTTTAACCACTTAACTGACGAATTCCTTTTCCAAAAAGCGCTCCAAAATTGTCGGTTTCTTTTATGATTGAATTAGGTCAAGAACATAGGCCCTCATTCAGACCCACTCGCAAGCGGGCGCACGTACGTTAGGCGTACGTACAAAATTATTTAAATTCAATGGCTCGCTCGTATTTTCGTTCGCATCTAAAATTCCTCCCTAAACTCAGACGACCCCTCCTCTAACTAACGAGCGTGCGAAATAGCGAGCGTACATCCCCGAAATGGCTTGAAGGGAACGCACGCACAAGTATAAACCGGAAGTGGCCTTGTCAGATGTCGATTACCTGCTCCTTTATTCTGCCTACCTCCATCAATCGTATCATGCCAATCAATGTATCAATTAGTTTAATTGTTGTTTTTTTTCAACACAATGCAAGAAACTTTACTCTTGTCCGTGTTTGTGTTTACCCGCAGAATACGTACGGATGGAACATTCGCTTTTATTGTTCCAAAAACATGTGAACCACAATTAAACAATTGTTCTATTGCTGTGGATCCCCGCATATTTCCCGGGGTTCATTTCTTTATTTAAATTTGCTTACGCATGTCACTGCATCAAGCCTATCATAACTCTCCAGAGATTTCTAGCCCTGTTGAACACATGACTCATACACTAACCAATAAAATTGCTCCTGTTAATTTCCAAAATACATTAGCCAATCAGAAATTTTTTGCACACTTTATCAAAAATGATTTGTATGAAAAACACCATTGCCATCATGAGAGCCTCCGCATTCACCAGGCGCGAGCTGCTGGTGCTTACGGAGGTGATGGATCGCCGTATCACCAGCCAGCCTCCACCCATCACCAACCGGCAGAAGCGCTCCGCGTATGCGGAGGCACGGTCCCGCCTGCGGTCCTTCGGTTCATGCTGCAACATCGGGCAGCTGGAGCGCAGGTGGTCAGACCTGCAACGGCGAACGCCCCGCTTGCTGGCATGCTTTCGCATGCAGATCGAGGAAAGTAAGTGTTATGTATTGTGGTTTTCATGTTTGTGTTTGTGGGGCAAACTGCGTGTGCATGTTTTCCTGTCTGTCCTATTTATTATTTGTCCTCATATCTGCGTGTGCATGTTTTCCTGTCTGTCCTATTTATTATTTGTCCTCATATCTGCGTGTGCATGTTTTCCTGTCTGTCCTATTTATTATTTGTCCTCATATCTGCATGGCCATGTTTTCCCTCTATTTCTGTTTTTTTCATTCTACTCCTATTTGCATGTTTTTTGTTGGTGGGTTTTTTTTTTTTTTTTGGGCCCCGGATTTGGCCAGAAACTAACCTCAATTTGTTTGACATATTTTAGGTGGACAGCCAAGACTACGCCGTCACCGTCCGGCCAGATGGCGTTCCCTCCCACTATCCCCAACCCCCAGCCAACACTCCACCCCAAATATTTCCCCTATACCCCACTCCTCCCCAGCCTTCCAAGACCCTCTCCCGGAACTGTCGGGCCTCCTTCCCCTCCGTCCCACTTCCCCCTCTCCTCCACCCACCTCTCTTCCAATTACCCCCTCCCCGGAGTCCGTCATTACCCCTCCCCGTTCTTTGGGGAATGAAGGCTCCTCCGAGGACGAACATGGAGGGACTTCCGGAGCTCCCGTTTTGGCTCCCGGTATGTTTTTCTTTCTCATTTTTTTTAAGCACAAACTGTTTGTATGTAATCATGTGTCGTGCCTTTATTCGTGCTTTTTTGGTTTACTTTTGGTGATTTAGCAGTTTGCCTTTACCTCTTCCTGCTGATTTCAACATACACATATCACACCAGTGGGAATTTGTACATAGGCCTGGTATTTTTGGCAGCACCCCCTTTTTGTTTTGGTTTCTTTTTTTTAGGTTTAGGAGTGATTTCGTTGTGTTTTTGTTTTTTTAATGTGGATTCCCTATTGTTTTATTAATCCACACACTTTTCGCACCCACAGAGGAACAGAGGCGTCGGCAAGAGGTGGACGAATGTGTTGCCCAGATGCGCCAACATGTCATTGGCGTTCTTGTGGGCCTTGACCGGCTGTCTGGCATCCTTCGCCAGTAGTTTTTTTTGTTTATTTTCGTTTTCTAAATACATTTTTTAGTTCTAATATACGTTCTGGCTCATTCTTTTTACCAAAACAAAAAGAGTTTTCCCTGACATAAGTAGACTGTTCCTGCAAGGATTTCCCTTTTTTAAAAGTAAGATTGTGTTTTGTATTTGTATGTTAAAAAGCCACAAGAAACACATAACAGTAACAATGTCATTTCCCTTTTTGGGTGTAGTGTCAATTAGATATTTCTACATTTTACAGGTTCCTAGTTGGTGTGCAAGCTGCTTAGGCCAATCTTCCAAATCCAAAGGTTTGGACAGGCTTCCTTTTGGTGTGGGTTGGGAACCTGAAAACATATTTCAGTTTACATCAACTGGTGTCAGTACTGGATTACCCCTTAGTCAAATGTAAGGTGTATTAACCTGGTTACACTTGCTGTTAACGTCCAAAAAAAGGAAGACCATTTCACTCTCCAAACATTTATTCACAACATAAATGAGAAATCAAAGTGGTCACTCCCAAAAAAAAAAAACAGTGATAATCTCAAATACAACACATACAAGTAAAATATTTAAATAAAAAAAACAATCAAGAACTGGTTGACGAAGGACCATGCCAACATGATTCCACAAACATGGCGTTGCGATATGGGTTCCAGAATATATGCCCAAAATCACCAGATCCAGGTTTGGTAAGGGTAGCAGGAAGTAGTGAGCGTTGGAGTGCCAAAGATTATTGTGAACAAACAGAAGATGGTGAAAAAAATAAAAATAAATTAGATGTTCGCAAACAAACACAAACACATTAGGTATAAACACTGTAGTTTTGGTAAAACTTACCTAAAAAATCTGGCCACCACATCATCGCGTATGGCCCCCCCACATACTGACCTCCGACCAACCTCGGGGGGGCCATCCTCAGGAAAGGCATCCTCTGGCTGCATTGGGACACCACTCCTTATGGCAATGTTGTGAAATATCCCACACAGGACCACAATTTTCGACACCATATCCGGCAAATACATGAGCTCGATACCAGAGCGGTGGAGGCATCTGAATCGGCCTTTTAAAAGGCTGATACAGCGCTCCACCACTTGCCTGGTGGCTGTAAGTGCGGAATTATACTCACTTTGTGGGCCTGGTGTGGGAGCCAAATAAGGAGTGAGCAGCCAGGACATGCAAGGGTATCCACTGTCTCCTGTGAAAAATAAGAGACAACATCAGGAACACTGTGTATCAAGCTTAACATTGTTATGTACTAAAGGTCTCCACTTACCCAGAAGCCACGCATCACCAGCTTGTAGGTTGGTTAATTTCTGCCATATCCCTGATTGCCGGATGATGAAGGAGTCATGTGCACTTCCTGGTAATTTAGCATTCAGGGACAGGATCTGGAGGGAGGCATCACATACCACCATTACATTCAGGGAGTGATAGTGTTTCCTGTTTCTAAATATTGCCTCCAGCCGTGCTGGAGGCTGAAGTGGTATGTGAGTACCATCCACAACCCCTATGATGTGTGGGAAGCCAGCTATTTGGTAAAAATTGGCCTTGGCCACACTAAGGGCACCCATATCCAAAGGCATTTTAATAAAATGATGGAGGTGCTTGAAAAGTGCCTCCATCACTGCCCTCAGGATCCGGGAAAAGGAGGATTGGGAGATGCCCGCCACTATTCCCACCGTTGTTTGAAACGATCCTGAGGCACAGAAATGTAACACCGCCATAAATTGCGTCAGTGGTGGTATTGCTGTTGGACTGTCAATTTGCCGCTCAAGATCACTTTCTATTAATGAGAGAGTGTCTATGATGATTTTGGGAGGTAGACGGTAGCGTCTTAAAACCTCATCATCGGGCATTCCAAAAAGGGTGACACGTGTTCGAAATATCTGGGGCCTTGCATGCCTACGATGCCTACGCCTGGGACGAGATTGAGGTTGGTCGGCTTCCGGGAGCAGGGCCAGAACAATTTGACCCAGATCTACCTGAAATTCAAAGTTTACAATGTAAGGCTTTTGAGCCACCCCAAAAGTAACATAAAACAACTTAGCTTTATGATACCATCCATAGCTGCTTACATGCTGGGGTATTGTTATGATATGTCAAAACTGTAAACAAGCCAAAAATTATACATCAAAAATTTACAGGGTGAATTTATGTTTGTCAAATTGGTGCAAGCCAAAACATAAAATAGGCGAAACACACATTTGGGCATCGATCAAAACGACATTGCACACCGTACGTCAAATGTAAGCCAAAAATGGAAAAGGGAAAACAAAAACTGGTTTACATGATGAATAAGCATCCCAAAATGCGCAAATTAGTTCGCAAATGCAAGTCACTAGACCAACAGTGAAAAATGCGCAAATTAGTTCGCAAATGCAAGAAAAATAATGGACTTACCAAGAGCTAATATAAAAGATTTCCCTCAAAAAGGTCTTTGGGTCCGCAAGCCAAAAAAATCTAAAAGAGATGAAATTAGTGTTAAGCTGAAAATATTAAATTAAAAACAAGAAGTAGACACCAATTGGCCACAAGTTAGACTTCACCAAACTTACCAAATCAGGAAACGAGGCCCAAAAAAAACAACAAAAATGCGAACGGATAAAAAAATAAACTGTAGCCAACCCAAAAAATGCCAAAATCCGCCAAATCCTCCAACCGTAAACCACAAACTCCAACCAACTTAACCGCCAATAATCCAACAACGCAACCTCGAATCCACACACACCAAGCCATAAATAGTGTTTATTTTCCCGCACAAATTAAGGATGAATCATAGGGACGCACAATCAATGATGCGGCCGCAAACTAAGGACGCATGTATAAATACGTCACGAAATCACATAGAATTTCTGGATGATTTCATGCTGGAAGCAGAGACATGGCTTCAAACCAGGGAAACAATGGGCAAAATTCCGGCGGTAAGGCCTTCATGCATTTTGTCTCAATGATTATTTTCAAACATAATATTGTGAAGTGGCTAAATCAGCATATTTACCCAAATAGGTGAGGACGATGACATGGAAGAGACTGCTGGCCCCAGTCAACCCGCCAAAGCTGCCAAAAAAAAAAGGCAGCCACAATTCACAAGAAATGAGATGGAGGTTTTGATCCAGAAGTGTGTGGACATCCTGCCCCAGGCAGACAGGAATATGAGCCAAAGCCAGAAGTGGAGAATGTGGGAGGAGGTCGCCGTTGCTGTCAATAGGGTGGGTGATTATGTCCGTCTAGCCCGGGATGTAAAAAGGCAGTAAGTAAACACTTTCCCACCCTATAAACAAGCCCCATTTTAAACAAAAGGATAATGGTTCCAATTTCATTCCACAGATGGGGCGACTTCAAATATCGTCTCAAGCAAAAACTTGCCGACAGGGCTAGGCATGCAAGGGGGACAGGTGGGGGTCCCACCCCTGTGTCATTGGAGTTGACAGACTTAGAAGAGCTGGCACAGGGGTGTGTGCAGCCTGTGGAGGTGTTTGGCGTGTCCAACATGGATACGGACATGCCAGACTTTGCGGCTCCTCATGTTGGCCCAGGTAAGTCTTGTGATGTCACCAACTCTGAAATGCTATTGTGCCAATATGTAGATTCTAATGTGACTCTTTTCTCATTTTTCCAACAGAGACACAGGCGGATGAGTCTGCTCCAGAGGGGAGCCTTGGCCGCAGAATTTCTGCTGGCTCTGCAGGGGAGGAACCAGTACATCCGGCTGAGGACCCTGCAGAAGCCAGTCCAGGGCGTGCCCCCTCGCAGGCAGTGGGCCTCCTCACAGAACTCAATTTAAAATCGGATTTCCATACGGAGATTCTGCAGAGGATGGACGCCAGTCTGATATGGGTGGCTGAGGCCCTGGAGCAAAATGCTGCGGCCAACGTGACCATTGGTCAGGCCCTGGCGGAAAATACCAGGGTCAACATCCGCATCGCCGATGCCCTGGAGCAGCTCGTTCGCCAGCACATGGTGGAGCCGACCTCCCTTCCTGCCGGAACATCAGGATCCTCCACCTCTGGCACAACATCAGCCAATCCTCCAAATGTGCCTAGCCCTGTGCCTAGTCCAGAGGCCACAACATCTGCCTCTGGACAGGCCAGCCCGAAGGCATCCCGGACCCAGTCTGGCGCCCACCCTCCCCCATCCAAACGAGCGAAAAAACGGTGACAGCAATGGCGACTTTTCCCACACTCCTTCTGTGCTTGGCTCATATTCCTTTCTGGTCAAAACTTCCCTCTCCTTTCTTGTGAAATGTTGTTAATTTATTTTTGTACGTTTATGTTAGCAGTTATTGATTATTTATTTTTGTGAAAAAGTATCTTTGCCAGAAAAAAAGGCAACAAAATATTATGCCAATTGGTTTGTGTTTAAACAATAAATTTATGATAAAAATCTGACATTGTATTGTGACATTATTGTACAAATGGGTTACATTTAATCCTGGCCCTAAAGGCAAAAACTGACCAAAAAAACAATTTCATTTATTTTAAAAAAAGGCCTCTTGAAGGAACGTTTAAAAATTCACCTAACGATGTAAATTCCACAGTAAAAAAAAAAAGGGGAGCTAATTAAAACATGATGACATTATTGTCACAATAGGCCATAAACAACAAATTGAGGCCAAAATAAAACCCAAAAAATGTACGCAAATTGATTGTGTAATCCTGACATTAGCAGGTATGATTTCCACCTGCGTACGCTTTTGTGCTATCCCAATAAACTACTTTCCAAACACATACCAAGCCGGTTTTCAATACAACACTAATTGCTTTTGTGACCACCCGCGATTTATCGCTGCAACATCGTGGAGTCCCGGGACGGAGGAGAAGGCCATCGCCAATGTGGTCGATTAATCCAGACCCTAAGCTGTGCGAGCATTTTGAAGGGAAAGAGGATGTTCCAGTGATGTATGAGACGGTCCAAACACATTTGACGTTCGCATCTGCTAATGTATGTACGCCCCAAAAACGCCTCGCCACGCCTGCGTTTTTCCATCTCCACCCCCGTGAACACCCAAAAATGCCCTGTTCTGTCAATCACATTTGACATGTCACTTCCTGTACGCTATTTTAGGAACAAGAGAAAAAAAGCTTGCAATCTGCCGTACGCACATGCGCAGTGTAACACCGACGCATGCGCGGTTAGTCAACATCGGAACACAACGAGCGTACTGTTGTTAACGTACGGCTCTGAATGAGGGTCATAATTTTAAACTTATCCATCACTATTTTATTTGAAATTTTTTTTTTTTACAGCCCAGTATACCATAAAAATAGCAATTTTTATGTTATACTGTAGTGATGGCCATTGACAGCTGTACCATTGATGGTTCAACCATCGTTAAAAGCCATCAATTGTTTAGCGATTGGTCAAGATCTGTGTAGACCACAACTGTTGATGTTTCCTATACATCGATTTATGGCTACCATCGATGGTGCAACATTGATGGCCACCAGCAATGGCAAACCACTTGTTTTCAGTCAGACCATCGATGTTTGCAAACCATCGATGGTTGGTTGCCATCCCTAAACAGAGACTCTGCGATATCTATCGATTATATATCTATATATATATATATATATATATATATGTATATATATATACAGTCAGGTGCATAAATATTGGGACATTGACAGAATTTTCATATTTTGGCCTCTATTTACCACCACAATGGCTTTGAAATTAAACAAACAAGATGTGCTTTAACTGCAGACTTTCAGATTTAATTTGAGGGTAATTACATCCAAATCAGGTGAACGGTATAGGAATTACAACGGTTTCTATATGTGCCTCCCACTTTTTAGGGGGCCAAAAGTAATGGGACAAACTAAACAATCCTAAATCTAACTTTCACTTTTTAACACATTGTTGCAAATCCTTTGCAGGCAATTACAGCCTGAAGTCTGGAATGCATAGACATCACCAGATGCTGGGTTTCATCCCTGGTGATGCTCTGCCAGGCCTCTAATGCAAATGTCTTCAGTTCCTGCTTGTTCTTGGGGCATTTTCCCTTCAGTTTTGTCTTCATCAAGTGAAAAGCATGCTCAATCGGATTCAGGTCAGGGGATTGACTTGGCCATTGCATAACATTCCACTTTTTAGCCTTAAAAAACTCTTTGGTTGCATTTGCAGTATGCTTCGGGTCATTGTCCATCTGCACTATGAAGCACCATCCAATGAATTCTGTAGCATTTGACTGAATATGAGCATATAATATTGCCCGAAACACTTCAGAATTCATTCTGCTGCTTTTGTCAGCAGTCACATCATCAATAAATACAAGGGAACCAGTTCCACTGGCAGCCATACATACCCCCCCACCCACTACCACCACCATGCTTCACTGATGAGGTGGTATGTTTTGGATCATGAGCAGTTCCTTTCCTTCTCCATACTCTTCTCTTCCCATCACTCTGGTACAAGTTGATCTTTGGGCCTGATTCAGACCCACTCGCGAGCGGCTGTACGCTCGCAAGTGGGTCTATGTTCTGCACTGAGCATGCGCACGATGGAGGGAGCTCCGTCGTGCGCATGCGCCAGACGCGATGAGCGAAGGAAAGTCCTTCGCTCGTTGTGTCTGATCAAAGGGGGCGTGCTGTCGATGTTGATTGACAGCACGCCCCCTTTGGTGGGCATGCCAGGGGCGTGCCTCCCTGACAGGGGCGTTCCTAAGGGAACGCCTACCATCAGAAGCTGGCCCACTGACATCACTAGTGATGTCAGTGGGAGTGATTTTGGCTCTGATAGAGCCAAAATCACTCCGGGCCTTGCGGTTGAAAACCTCAACCGCAGGCTCTGGCTCGCAATTTCGATGGTCGCGATGGTCAAGACCATCGCGGCCATCAAACAGCACGCTCGTATAGGCTGTGGGTGGTGACCCACAGCTATACGAGCGTCCAGGAGGACGCTCCATAGTTATGGAGGATGGCCCTCATTCAGAGCGTGCGCTCTGCTCAGAACGTACGGCTCTGAATGAGGGCCTTTGTCTCATCTGTCCATAGGATGTTGTTCCAGAACTGTAATGGCTTTTTTAGATGTTGTTTGGCAAACTCTAATCTGGTCTTCCTGTTCCAATGGTTTACATCTTGTGGTGAACCCTCTATATTCACTCTTGTGAAGTCTTCTCTTGATTGTTGACTTTGACACATATACACCTACCTCCTGGAGAGTGTTCTTGATTTGGTCAACTGTTGTGAAGGGGTTTTTCTTAACCAGGGAAATAATTGTTCTGTCATCCACCACAGTTGTTTTCCGTGGTTGTCCGGGTCTTTTGATGTTGCTGAGTTCTCCGGTGCGTTCTTTCTTTTTAACAATGTTCCAAACAGTTGATTTGGCCAAATCTAATGTTTTTGCTATCTCTCTGATGGGTTTGTTTTGATTTTTCAGCCTAATGATGGCTTGCTTCACTGATAGTGACAGCTCTTTGGATCTCATATTGAGAGTCGACAGCAACTGATTCCAAATGCAAATGTCACACCTAGAATCAACTCCAGACCTTTTACCTGCTTAATTGATAATGAAATAACGAGGGAATAGCCCGCATATGTCCATGAAATAGCTTTTGAGTTGATAGTCCCATTACTTTTGGCCCCTTAAAAAGTGGGAGGCACATGTAGAAACCGTTGTAATTCCTACACCGTTCACCTGATTTGGATGTAATTACCCTCAAATTAAATCTGAAAGTGTGCAGTTCAAGCACATCTTGTTTGTTTCATTTCAAAGCCATTGTGGTGGTGAATAGAGGCCAAAATATGAAAATTCTGTCAATGTCCCAATATTTATGCACCTGACTATATATATATATATATATATATCGAATATATATATATATATATATATATAGAACATAAATGTATATATAATATATATAGAACATATATGTATATATATATCTCTATCTATCTATCTATATATATATATATATATACATACATACACATGCATATATATATTCAAAGTTCCTTGTACTGAGGTAGTAATGTAATTATTGTAATTCAAGTATTTATTCTTACACACTTGCGCATTAGGATATGGTATTAGTTGAGACGCTGGTTGAAATGGGTTAATATAGCTGATATTGCGATATGGACCATTACACCTTTGTTTTTAAACTTGTATGTAATTACTGTATGTAATGTTTGTTACAGTTGGTGTTTGTAACCCAATCTTGTTGTTCACACCAGGTGTTATGTGTATTGTTCGTGTGGTTGCCGGGGCAATGCTCCAACTCCCACATGACATCATTGGGGAGCGTCGGACGTCGCATGGTGGGCCGGAAGCACGGCTTCTCGGTGGCACACATGTAGATGCAGTGGTATAAAGGTGAGAATTTTGTATATTATTCTGTATGTCCTGATGATGATTTGTTATTAAACTCGAAACGTTGATCACTGTGATCCGGAACTGCAGCAGGAGGGTGTCCTGCTAGCGGCCCGGCTACATAGCAGCAGTGGTGGCTACCAGAGCCGCCGCTGCTGCTTCTCTCACACAGTGATCACACTGATCACTGTGATCCAGAGCTGCAGCGGGAGGGTGTCCTGCTAGCGGACCGGCTACATAGCAGCAGCAGCGGCTAAGCAGAGCTGCTGCTTCTCTCACACAGTGATCACACTGATCACTGTGATCCGGAGCCACAGCGGGAGGGTGTCCTGCTAGCGGACCGGCTACATAGCAGCAGCGGCGGCTACCAGAGCTGCCACTGCTGCTTCTCTCACACAGTGATCACACTGATCACTGTGATCTGGAGCCGCAGCGGGAGGGTGTCCCGCTAGTGGCCTGGCTACATAGCAGCAGCGATGGCTACCAGAGCTGCCGCTACTGCCTATTACTGAAATGGCTGCCCAATCACTGCTGGCCACAGTGATCAGGTCACAGCAGAGGCTACATGAGCCGTGGCTGCTGCTTCTAGGGCGGTGCCACTGGGCCTGATCACTGTGGCCCGGCAGGTCCCTCTGAGATGGGCGGCTGCTGGAAGTTAACTTCCAGCAAGCTGCCCACTGTGTGTTTATGACTGGTCGTATCAGATATGACCATGTCAGGGAAAGCCCAGTCTGGTATGGTCATATCTGATACGACTGTGCCAGGCAAGTGGTTAAGGTAAAAAGCACGTTCGATCCCCCGACCCAATATGCATCTATTGAAACCTTTATTCATCTAGTTAAACTAGACGCATTACCCATTGTGCGGAGGACTAAAATTACCCATTCAAATTTGACTAAATCAGAGAATACTGCCATCTGTAGTTTACGTGACAATTCTGAAATTGTCATACATCCCACTGACAAGGGCGGGGCAATTGTCATCATGGATCGTGATGCCTATATTGGTGAGGTGAACAGACAGTTGTCTGATTTTACATGTTATCGTAAGCTAATCTATGACCCTACTGACCAATTTCAAAGGGAAATTGATACGCTGATCCAGTTAGGGCTATCTAATTCATGGATTGATGAACATACTGTAAGGTTCCTGACACAGGATCATCCGAGGGTCCCCTTGTTGTGCATCTTCCTAAGATTCATAAATCATTGATTTCACCACCTGGCAGGCCGATTATATCATCCAGGGGGTCTCTTAGTCAAAGTGTGTCCCAATTTGTGGGCTACTACTTACAACCAGTCGTACAAGATATGCCTCACTACATCAGGGATACTACTGACTTCCTAGTCAAATTATCATCTGTTGGTCCACCTACAGCTGATTGTCTACTGGTCACGCTTGACATGACCAGTTTATATACAAATATTGAATATGAGGGAGGACTACTAGGTGTACGTGATGCCACCACCACCAGTCCAAAAAACACAGGTCAACCGGTTGAATTTCTATTATCACTGATGGAATCCATTTTGTGTAAAAATTATTTTATGTTTAACAATGCTTTTTATTTGCAGTTAAAGGGGACAGCAATGGGGTCAATTATGGCCCCTTCTTATGCGAACATTTATATGCATATTTACAAAAAAAGTAAAATTTTGGCGGATTCTCAATATTCACGTTTTATACATTTCTATGCGAGATATATTGATGACCTGTTTTTACTTTGGACTGGGGGTTGACATTCCTTGAAGCGTTTGTTGAGAATTTAAATGCATTGTCTGGATCTATCAGATTTACATGTACCCACAGTACTGAGCAATTTGAATTTCTTGATGTGTGCGTTAAGTTAGGACAGGGAGGTTCAGTACAGAAATCTTTAGGAAACCAACTGATAAGAACACTTTGCTACTTGCGACAAGTCTTCATCCACAACCTCTAAAACGGGGTTTGCCATACTCCCAGCTTATTACAGTGGTCAGGATTACTTCTGATAGGAGTAAGCTTTTGCTGGTGCTTGAATGTATGGGACAAACATTCCTGGATAGAGGCTATGAGCCAAGAGAAGTGAAGGATGCAATTAAGAAGTGTCTGGAACTGAGCAGAGAAGATTTATTAAAACCAACTCCAAAAACTGATGCGGATACTAGGCTGACATTTGCTAGTACTTACTCCATCACATCAGGGGTTTTAAGAAAAGCCGTCCTTAAGCACTGGCATATAGTTCAAACCGACCCGATTCTTAAAGAATTTTGTGCACAATCACCACTTTTTTGTTACAGAAGGAGCCCTAATCTTAAAGAGAGGATCAGTGGTTCGGACATTAGCCCTCAGGGGAATAAAACTAACAACTGGTTACATCTACAAAGTGGTGCGTACAAATGTGCAGGCTGCAGGCTGCGTCAACTGTAAATTCATGCAGGCAGGCAAAACATTCACGCATCCAATGGGTGGCATGTTGTTTCACCTAAAACATAGAATGTGCTGTGATACACAGTATGTTATATATGTTATCATTTGCCCTTGCAAGAAGTTGTATGTTGGTAAGACCATTAGGATGCTTAAGGAACCTATCGCCATGCATCGGTCCTCAATCAAAAAAGCTATCTCTGGCATTGAACCGAATACACCGCCAGTCGCAAGACACGTTAAATTGCTAGGACACAATATCAACAATTTTGTATTTATGCCTATTGACCACGTACCTACAATGAGGAGGGGAGGTGACAGACACAATTTGCTTCTCCAACAGGAGTGTAGATTGATTCATCAGCTCAGAACCATGGTGCCCCGGGATGTGAGCTTTTAGTGAACGTTTTTGCTGTGATCCATTAGTGGACATTTATTTCTCTGCGACTACGGCTGGCTATACTGATGGCTACAAGAACTTTAATGTTATGATCCAGTATTATCCACCTAGTTCCTCACATGTTCTCTACCATTTTTCATGGTATATGTGTGTATATGGTATATGTGTGTAGGTGTTTGTTTTCATGTTATATGTTTAGTTTTACTGATTGAATTTTTAGTGTTTGAATCTGGGTCATAGTGATGCATGTTTATGAACCAATGGCGATATCGCATGTTGTTTAGGGGTTGCTTAGCAACAACTCCATGTGTTTGTTTCTGATTTATGATGGTTGCTATGGTTTCATGACAGGAACTTTATGACGAGGAATGAATATAGTTAGCCATGGCACCCTCTAATTTTTTATACAGAACTAAGTGCCTGACATAAGACCCAGCTTCAATCTTTGTTGTCTATGATCTGTTCATAATAGCTGCATGTTTTATATATATTTGGTAGTGGGTTATGATTACTCATATGGGAATAGTGGCGCTGCGTCACTTCCGGTTACTAGGAACCTTGTTGTCTTCCCCGGAGCACGGCCACATTAGTTCCACCCGCTGGTGTCTAGCATGGCATTGAGCAGCTGATGTGTCTGGGCTATGCATCTGGGAGTGGGTTCCTGGTGTGCCAGGTGATGCAGATATTTGGTGAGTCCAGTGCTCATGTGTGTTGTATTTTGTTAAAGATTTTGGGTATATTAGCTGGTGTTTGTTAAGGGCAGTTTACAGCAGACCCCTGAGGAAGGAGAATCCGAAACAGCTGTTGGGGCTTCTGACTGACAGGGTTCAGAACCTGGCTCCCCCTATACACATTGAAACTTGACGCTAAGTACTATTCTATCTTGTGATGGCTTTTCACCCTGCAATGGGACATTAAAATTGTTTACTTCAAATGGTGTGCTGGCTGAATTCCACATCCTGTGTATACATGTAGTGGCTGATATGAACTGCACTCTATACTACCTAGCACCCACACGCTATTTTACGGATGTTATGTGTGCAGAGCATCACCATTGATATATATATATATATATGTATATATATATATATATATACACACATGCAAAAAAAATATATATATATATATATAAATACACGTACATTATATATATATATATATATATATATATATATATATATATACACACACACATTATATATATATATATAAATACTCTGGGGCCAGACATTACAGTGACCTGTGGGAGGTTAATATGGACCTGCTGGGCTGCCTTCCTTCCTGTTTCCTGAGCTAGGTGACAGGATGGTGGGAGCAGGAGGTTAAGTGGGCGGAGCTTCGGATGAGTTGGGGGGCAGAGCTTCAACAAGTCGGATGTGGGCGAGGCTACGGCCACCGGCCGAGGGGAAGGGATGGATGGTGGACAAGGGGGTGTGGGAGAGGTATAAACTTAGCTGCAGACGGCCGAGGGAAGAGTTAGCTGGTCTAGTGGTGTCAGGAAAAAAATACGTCTTTTTTTCCTGTCTCCGCCGCAGCCAGGGTATGTGGGCCTATTTTCAATGGGAGGCCTGGAGCTGTAGCTCCACCCACCCCATTGTTAATCCAGCCCTGCAGGTAGCTTGTTCCTTGATGTATCCAAGGGTAGGGCTTCTGGGGCAGATGGAAGCATGTGGTGAGTTGTTACTCCTGATTTTCTTGCCATATGTTAGTAACTTTAGAGTGATGAAAATGATGAAAGGTGAAATATGTGTTATTTATCCTTGTAGGGAATGCATTGTTCTAATCCTTACAACTAAATCCTAATCTTTGTTGGAAATAAATGGGTTAATTGGGGAACAAAGGGGGTTAGTTCGGGAATAAATGGGGAGAGTTAGGCAAATAAAGATGCACTTTGTTATTTTGGAAAATTACTTATAAATAGAGATAGCAGAGAAAAAAATCACTACTGACCACTGCCAGACACTACTACTACTGAACATCTGTCCAATTCAAGGCGCAGCACAGGAACTCACAAGCAAGTCACAGCGGAACGCATTAGAGAGCTGTATTCCATGGCAGACATCTTCTAACAATAAACTTCATATAGAGTTGTTCTATGGCTCCCTATTTGATAAAAGAAAGAAGTTTAAAGTACCAAAGGCTTTTGTAAGAGCTCATTATGAAGTAAAATGCCTCTTTTCTTTTTTCCCCTCACCTTCACCTTGAACTGTTATATTTCATATTTTGTTTCCGACCTTACAAAAATGTTGCCTATTATTATATATGTACTGTGTTTATATCATATGCAACTAACTCTTATTTTCCTCCCACCTAAAAACTGTTTAAAAACCACCATATCCGCTTATTAACCTTAAGATATTTTTTTTCCACTCCATTAATATTTTTGTCTCACATGTAATAGTTATTTCATAACTCCATGCTAATAATTCTTGTCTCCCACATAAAAAAATGTGTAGCCACTAGAGATGAATGGGTCCCGTTCCCTTAGTCAGCCAGCTAGCTGGATGCAACCTTTTGGAATTAACTAGATTAAGCAAATAATATTTTGAGGTGGTCAAAATTGATTGGAAATTACTGGAAATAAATCTTATCGAGGTTAATTATACTGTAGGAACAAAAACAGGCCCATTTTATGTGATTTTAGCTGTTTTTTTTTATTTTTTAAGAAAAAAATCCATATCCAAAACCAAAACACGAAAACAAAACAAGGATAAAAATCCAAAACCAGATTCAGATCCAAAACCAGGGGAGAACCAGATCCAAAACCAAAACACGAGGGTCGGCACACATCTCTAGTAGCCACTAATATGCCTGCATTGGTTAATTATTATCTCAAAGTTTTGTCTCCCTTCTTTCATTGGGCACACTGTTTACCAACTACACTAATACTCAAGGGTGTAGCATGGATGGATTAGGTGGATCTCATGCTCCAGCCTGAGGACCCCATCCCCTATCTGTATGGGCATGGCCAAGCATGAGTACTAAGGAGGATGTACAGTCCAGACAGTCAGTCGGTCAGGTGGGCAACATGTTTAAGAGACATGTCACTTGTCAAATGAGCAGTCATTTATCCACTTGCCTGTCATGGTTGCATCTGATTTGACTGCGCCAGGCTGGACTTTCCCTGATGTGTCATAGGATCCTACCAGCAGCTGCTGGAAGCTAATCTTGGCTCAGGCTACCTGGCAGCAACTGCCCCCAACCTCCTCTTGTTGGCAGGGTTGTTATACAGAAAGGGAGCAATTCTAAAAGGATCATCCACCCACGGCTGCAGGAAGACAGTCTTTCTGTAGCACAAGCTATGGGGAATTAGGGAAACTGCAGCTTCCCTTCTCTCCCCTGGGTATACTGTAGGCGCTGGTCTCTCAACCTTCCAGTCATAAGACTGGTGGATTCTGAGGATTAACCCCTGCTGCTGGCTGAACTTCCTGCAAGAACTGGAATAAAAAAATATATAAGAAACCCCACAAATGTGGCGCTCACAGCTGACGGAACAAACGATCAAACAGGCAGATCTGTTGTTAACATTTCTGTGATATCACTTACAGCACTGTCATCAGGGAACAAAACTAACAAACAAACACCTTAAATAGACCCTCCACCATGAGCACACCACTCACCAGAAATGAGATGTACCACCAGGGCGGTTTCACCATCTTGTGACTTTATCGCTTATATCGTGTCCTTCTCATCACTGTCCGATAACATCATCACCATAGCCACTGAGTGACAAAATGTAAATACTTTACATAAGTTAACACCACAATTTATATTGCTTAAAGCTACAATGAACTATTACAAAATATATTTGAATAATGACTTATGCCAGCAACAACATACTACACTTGTCATGTTATAACTGCTTTAATTAATTACTAACTAATCATAATCATGGCCTTAAAACATGTTACCAAAAATGCCTAATTTCTATACAAAAAACTATTTAAATCTAAATGCTCATTGAGGACCTCATTCAGAGTCGGTCGTTGCGGCCGCACGGTCGTAAGGTAAAAGGGGCCGGATATGCAAATGAAGCACTCGCAAGTTGCATCGTTAACATGTGATCGTTAGCTGGACGAGCAAGGGGAAGATGCGGCCGTAATACTAAAAATACGCCCCCTTCTCGTTCGCATTACACGTCATCTCCAGGCATATAAGGATTAATCGAGACCATCGGGAACCATCGGAGCTGGTCATAGAGCTTAAGGTGGACCATACCCTCTCTTAAGTACTACGATCAAGTCAGTGTAAAAGCCTCCCATGTCACATGTGCCATGACACTACTTAGTTAATTATGCACTCCCATAAAATGCCGTTTGCATAGTCAGGCACGCCTACGTTCGGATCTCCACTCCCCTGTTCACAAGCACCTTCCCCTGTTACCACCCACAAACGCCTCATCCTGTCACTCAAACTAACGACCTAGCCAAGTTGAAGGAGAGAGAAATTTCTGATCATAATAGCTAGTTTGCACATGTGCATTGCGAATTTTACGCATACGCAGTTTAGCGAACATCGGTGGCGTCCGACCGTTCGGCCGCTACGACCGACTCTGAATGAGGTCCTGAGTCCCTAAGGTGCAAGGGTCTATTATCAGGTACATAATTGATTACAAATTATGCCTTGCAGATACAAAATGCCTGGCAACTGGCTGATCGCTGATTCCAATAATCAGCGTAGCGCAAATGGCCGACCTATGCAACTTTCCATTCTTTCCAAATGTAATCTTTCAGGTCTACCAATGTCCCCAGAATTGTTGATGTTTTAAATGATCAAATTATGTAAATAATAGCGATATCTTTATTCAGTATGGTTTAATTAACAAATCTTCATATTTGTTAAAAAAATGATATTAAATCTGGTTTAAATATCTATTATTTACATAATTTTATAATTAAAAATATAACAATTTTGTGGACATTTTTGGAAAAAATATTACCCATTTAAGTAGTTAAGGAGCCACAGGTATTTCTGAGCCGATCTTGGTTGTGAAAATACAGGGGACAAAAGATGTAGTGGTTCCATGTAGTTTGCACAACCAACACTGGGCTCAGAAAACATAGGGGTCCCCCATATTTTCTAAACCAGCAACGGGCTATTTCTAGTGGGGGTATAATGCCACAGCTGGGGTGCCCTTTCACTGGTTCCCCCGGCCAAAGCATACCTGCAATTAT
Organism: Taudactylus pleione; assembly: GCA_031769625.1. Taxonomy (NCBI): domain Eukaryota; kingdom Metazoa; phylum Chordata; class Amphibia; order Anura; family Myobatrachidae; genus Taudactylus; species Taudactylus pleione. Next base: position 1,599,727 of record JAUIMM010000213.1, read on the forward strand.
GCACACAGTCTCACTGCAAAAATATGCTAAAGTCTGCGATCGCTATGCCGATGCAGCACAACACAAGGATGCCCACTTCCCTTTACTCACATCCCCAATACTTTGGAAGTCTGTGAAACCATCGGTAACATCGAGTAACATTGGGGCCTCATGCACAATTGCACAAGGTCAGACCTTACACAGAAGTTGCTAAACTTCATGTATGCAATGAGACCTCAAGCTGCATATGCCATCGCAGTGGCTAATTTATGCACACCCATGTAACAGCATTCAAATGCACTGACACGCCTGTGTTTCACCAAGCACTCGCCCGTCACCACCCCCAAATCGCCACTTCCTGTCAATCAGTCAGCAATGGGTCTGTATCATCTCTGTGACTAGTGTCTTCCACCATGTCACTCTCTCACAGTACATGCTCAGCAGCCAACTTGGGATGAAGCCTCCCTGAAAGGACAGGAAGACTGGAGTCTGCACACTAGTGCACCCCTCTTTCAACAGCCCTTCATATATTTATTTATTAATTACCATCAATGTATATATCACACACATATTCCACAGTGCTTTACAAAAGATATTTTACCCATTCACATACCCAGTGAAGCTTACAAATCTATATTCCCTACCACAGGACAGGATCAAATTTAACCTTCCAATATATTTTTAGATTGTAGGAGGAATCATTTCAAGTAAATTTTGACCACCATACAGTAACTGAAAGCATGAGGTAGGAACCTAAATGCAATCCAAAACATGAGAAATCAGGTTTTTAGATCCGAGTTCCGAACTTGGTAAGAAGACCCAAGTGGGGACCTGGGCCAAGGGGGAAGGGGGCATGGCCTAAGCGTTGGAGGCATGGCAATGCCCCTTTAGAAAAAAAGAAGAAAAATAACCTAGGTGTAACGCTGCCATGCTCTGAGCTCAGCCCGGTGAAAATCTTGGGGGGGACAAGCAATGTGCTCGCTCACCTCACAGGCAGAGGAGATTGCTCTTGATGCTGCTCAGCAGCAGAAAGCAGTCTCCCCCAGCAGCCAAACACACAGCAGTGTGTGCTGGGCTACTGACAGGTAAGAGGGAGGGGGTGGCGGCATCGGACCCGGGCCCCTCCAGCAAGCACAGGTATTAAGCACCCACTCCCGCCATCTTAGCATCCCTATGTTCTACCTGGAATCTCAAAGTGATCTGAGCCTGGTCTTAGTTTGACTCGCTACCCTACATTTTTCAGTTTTTCAGCAAAACCAAACCGCTCATTTCAAGTTCTTATGCAATTGCACTACACATGTGCTTAAGATGGCTTCTGTGTATGGCTCTAGGCATCTCTAATAACTTGTATGTTTGGGTTTGGGTGCCTGAGTACTTTACACCTGGGTGTTTGGGCCCATAACTTGTTGGAAATTATGTGTGTGCAGGTGTTGATATTGCAGAGTTATATTTGCACACACCAGTGGATGACTCAAACTATGAGCAGCCCATGTACTTAGCCAGTGGTGTTGGTTTATTGATATATAGCAAGTACAGCCATACTCACTGTTATATGCCAACTGGTTAAGGAGTGGAGTTTAAGCAGAGCAAGGTTACATACAGCTCACCATCTGGTGAGTGTATGCCACTTACAAGCCCAGAGACAGGGGTTTACAGTACTAGGAGAAAACCTGTACTGGGCCCTGAGACTTTGAGGGGCCCGGCCACTCAGCAGTCCACAGAGTCTATCCCAATACCTGACCGTTGTCACCTGCCTTGCCTGCTTGTCAGAGTCGGATTGCATAGGGGGCAAGTTACCACACCACCCCTCTCAGGGCCCCCACTAATCCTATAATCAGCTGCTGTGCAGTATAGGACTACACTGGCAGCCATAGAACAGGAGGGAGGTGAAGTCCAGGCAGGGGGCGGGGCTACATGGCACTGTACAATCAGTGCCTGCAGCATGGGAAAGAGGAGGGGAAGAGACCTGACTAACCAGCAACCAGCTTATAATGGTAAGATAGCTTAGGGAAGGTGCACTCTATGTGTGTGTATGTATGTTTGTATGCATGTATAACTATGTATGTGTGACTACATATGCGTATACTGAATGTGTGTGACTATGTATTTGTGCATATGTATATTTGTGACTGTGTATAATGTGTGTGACTATGTGTATGACAGTATGCATGTGTATTAGTGTATAGTTGTATGTATGTGTGTGACTGTATGTATGTGTTCTATATATGTGTGTGACTGTATGTCTGCATGCATGTGACTGTATGAATGTATATATATGTGTGACTATATGTGTATAAGTGCAGGACTATGTCTGTATGCGTACACCCCAACTATCCCGAATTGGTTTGACAGTCCTGCTTTTCAAGTACTGCCCCCCTTCCCTTGGACTGCATAGTCCTGCGGGGAGGAAATACAGAGAGGAAACACTCTCACCTACTGTGTGCGCATGGGAGGGGGCAGCCCAGCAGCTGAGAAAGCAATATACACGCACCCTGTGTGACATGAATTGGGTGCATGATGTGTGATCATGCTCCCTTTTCATGTACGTGCCAAAGGCTTGCACATGAGAACCCGATTCCTGCATCCAAAATTTTCTCTTTAGGGCCCCCCAGGCTTAAGTGCCCTGGGCTCCCCAAAGCCTTAATCTAGCTCTGCTGCTTGTTCCACTGCAGTGAATACTGCAGGACACAGGCATGAAGCGAGAGACCTCAGTTCAGCCCCAGGTGCTGTGCACATGACATCATTATGTCATGCAGCACCACTGATTGGAAGAGGATTGGTGAATCTAAGACAGGAGCAGCCGAAAACACACAAAGTAAGTTTGGAGTCTGGGCTGGAGAGACGCGGGGGGATGGGCTTGTGTTGGAGCTTGAGATACACTGACTGGGGAGGGCTGATGTGTTGGAAAGAAATGGGTGTGTGTGTTGGCGCAAGACAGCCACAGGTACGAGGGCAGAGGAATGAAGTTAAGTGCTGGTGCCAGATAGCCACAGTGACAAGTGAGCATTGCTGGTGCCAAAGGGACACAGTGGTGGTAGGGGGGGCTGGAGAAACATGTGGGATGAGCAGATGGGCATCAGGCTTGTACCTTCCAGGAAGTTATGGGCACCCCAAAAACGTGAGTGTACCAGGCCCCAAGATTTCTGTTGCCAGCCCTGGTTACTTCCAGATAGTAGTGCAGAATGCTGGAAAAGCTTTATATGCAGGTATTAACCGAATAAGTAAAGACAAGATAGCCAATGCACATCCTCAGTTGTGCACTTGGAGGGCATCTTGGGATAGGGACAGGAAGACTGAGGTCTGAGTAGTAGCATACTCCTCATTCAACACTTTATGCACTTTCATTAAACATTTCTCAATATGTGTTATTAAAAACTGAGCTTACAAGAATTAGCCATATACAGTATGTTGTACTTGGTTACAATTCTGGCTCATTGCCACAAAAAAAGAATATTGAGGGATCCTGTTAATGACTAATCAATAATCTCACTACTTTGATAGCAGCCATTTTTATATGGCTAGCATTTCATTTTTATAAGTAAATATATGTAACGTTCTATTTTAATTTTTGAAGGATATAAACCTTTATGAATTTAGACTTGTACATTTTCCCAAAAAGATTGACAAAGGTCAATGCCCCACAGTCTGTAGTTTGGACATTTAGATTCCAAAAGCACTTCATTGTAGTGTCATTTTTCCTCACTGATATCTTTTGAAAGATGAAATTCAGCATTTGTGGGAAGATTTTATGCTTCCTCAAACACTAAAATCATGACAGCTGTCGTGTATCATAAATCATAATTAAATAGATGTGAATAGCAATACACAAAGCATTGTGTTTTCATGGCAGGCTCTTCTGAAAGCATCAATGCAATTTTTTTTCAGCAGTGTTAATAGACTGAAACTTCATATATTATACAAATGATGTTCTTCATGTGCCAAAGGTTAGGTTTTCTTTATACACATCAGATTGTGTTTCTGATTTTTCTGTTTACCACTTTCAAGGACTAAATCTGAATACTTTGTATCATATGGCAAAGAGCATAATAATAAATTGTAATTTTTTCACAAGCATTGTGTATTTGTATGCATCATTTGTTTTGTGAATTGCATATTGATGGAATATGGCGTTTAAACTGCAAATATCAAACAAGGTATTCATGACAAGGCTCATAAAATTTGATCACTATGGGCCTATAGCAAAATTGTGTGATGGTGAGGTATTATAGTGAACCACTCACAAGGCTCCACAGAGGTTAGTCTAGAGTTGACAGCCCTCCTTACTGCTCTGCCCTATAGCAGCTGCATGAGCTGCTCTTACTTCCATACCTCCACTGCTCATGACTGTGGGTTTCCATTTAATAATTATACAAATACATGTGGCATATTTCATTTAGTATCACAGTAGAGTAGAATATGCTGCCAGTATTTAATATGACTTACCTGTCCCATGAGGTCCAGCAGTGTCCATCTCTATGATGGTGTCCTCAGCTGTGCAGCCGGCAGCCTATTGCTGTAGCCCTTGTGCATGTGCATAGAATCGCAACTTGACAGGTAACCACCACAGCCTGGAAGGCTTCACTGGATTGCCAGCAATGTGGACTGTACCACTAATGCCATCTATAGACAGCAAAAGCGGTACGGTCATAAACAGCTGTAAGCTGAGCCTACCACTGTTTGCGAAATAAAAAGCAGATGTCATAACCCCTTTAGAGAGTGCACTGTGTTGAATGTGTACTATTGGTGATTGTAATAACTAAGTAATAATATATACCAGCAGATCCCTCAAAGTCACCAAACAGTTCAGTGCTTAAACATTAGAGTTGATTATTGAGGATCAATGTGATTGCATAGCCATACTCACAGTTATGCCCAGACAGACTCTTGATTGGAGCAGAGCATACTGGTCACCAGCAGGAGATTGCATGTGGGTAGCAGTGGTAGTGCTCTTTAGTGGGTTTTGTAGGCATATATTGCAGGGTCTTACTGAGTTATGTGGGGCACTACTGTGTCCCACTGTGGTGCCCTTTCACAGTGATAAGATGCATTGCATGCGCAGAAGATCAAAATGGTGGCCACCTTGGTAAGGGACCTCATGCCTCCCTGAGGGAGTGTTATGAAGACTGCACAGTAGTACTTTCCAAGTACATACACTCCCTCCCTAGATACAAGCTTCTCCATATTACACGTTGACATGTAGCTAAATAGTTAGATGTTACAAGCTGTCTCTTATCTAATTTTTTTTGTGCATGACTCATCAGCCACAATAACATCATATGTCTGAGGTATTGTGCATGACTCATAAGCCTCAATAACATCACGTCTGTGTCGAAGTCAAATAATTGGTTATGATCATTTATAATCATTATCTGACTATCTAGTCGTTTATGGGCTGATAAAGAGTATATCGGACGCTACTCTGCGTCGGAAGCAAGCCAATGCATACAAATTTGTATATATATATATATATATATATGTCATTCAAGGTTTAGTCAAGTGTGTGAGAAGCAGGAGTATGTCTGTGACAAGCAATTAAAAATACACAAAGATACTGTGAGTGTTTGCATATATATTGAGAAGCTCTGTATACAGATACAGTATGCCTGTGGCAATTGAAGTGTAACACAGACACTGATATGCTCAGAGGAAGTATTCTGGATGTAGAGTTAGAAACAATTGTCAGAGGTTTGATTATCATTAGCAATTGTATACCTTGTGTCCAATGCTGATGTGGTTAAGAAGTACTGACAATTGTATTCTAAATAAGCATAAGAAATCCTTTATTAAAGTTATCGGACTTCTTGACTATGGCCAAGGCTTGCCCTACCTGTGAGCAGGACAAACTTCATTTTATATGACCTTTTGTAATTAGATTCAGACGGATATAATATCAAAAATACCAGTTACTGGATAAAGCTATATTATATATATATATATATATATATATATATATATTAATATATATATATATAATTTTAATCCATGACACAAACACTAATGCACATTTGCACACACATGCATACACTTAGACAATCGCATGTGTATCCACAATGCGAACACATAGACGCTCTTATGCTTATGCACTTACCCACAAACATACCATGTAACTATTTTAATATGAAGACGCACGACGCACATTAGCGTATGTAAGATAAAATGCACAAACACGCAGGGCATAATTGTGTTGTGCGCAATACATACAAGCACTGCAACATTTGCGCTGTGCTTAGACACACAACGCATACTTATGTATTTCTGTAAATATCTCACTATTACTTATGCAAGCACATATAGAAAAGCTATTATTAGACAATCATCAAGTATGCATATATGATATTTAAGGTGTACAACATGGTAGACATGGCATGTTTGGTACTATACTGACACCCTGTTTATTTCCAGATATTCTAATCTATCAGCGAGGGAGTCACATCTTGCATTCAGTGGTTATGGATTATAGGAAATTATTGGTTATAATGTATAATCTGTATGTAGTGTTTTAAACCAGTTCAAGAAAGACAATGCAATCTCAAGACATTGTTGGAGAATTGGGACATACCCCTAGTGACAACATATGAACTGTCCTATGAACTACAGCGTACTACTTAGACCAAGAACCAATGAATTATGTTTGTCTGTCTACATTGTTGTTATCATTATCTGTAGGGTATATAACCTGCACACTTGTCACAGTCAGTAGCCATTCTCTTGGATGACCACAGACCTCAGGATTGATGACTGTATACTGGGACCGGTGCGCATGATTATGTATCAAGCTGTACCTTTTGTATTTAATTGTCTTTGCACTAATTGTGATAGATCAAAGCATGTAACTTACTTTTTGTTGCAATAAGAACTTTTTGTGCTTTGGAACCACAATCAAAGTCTGGAAAGCAATTATTTTTCACCACACTTAAAAATCAGGCTGATCAGACTACATGGGCAATACTTCTTTACTAGGATCTATAAATGTGTGTGCATGTGCCCAAACCTGTCACTGTGTTATTCTAGTGCCACAGTGCGCTGTATGAATGTACGGTACTTAGCCCAAGCTAGATTGATACCTTATCATATTGACTGCTGTTTATCTTCTGTCACTTGTATCCTATTATCTTCCATAAAAAGCTACTCTGGTTTGGAATCAACGTGAGGACTAACCTCCATGCTCACATATGCTATGCGCCGACCAAATTGTAGGCATCTACGAATAACACAAACATTTCTTATTTTCAGCTTTACAGTAGCAAACTGTTAAAAATTGAGGGTTAGACAAACAGGAATATATAATTTCAGACAATTCTAGTGCACATTTCTTGAAAATTAAATCAGTCAGACTCTTCTCCCTAACTATGTGAACTATATCAACAGTCTCTTTCTTCACAAACTCATGACTGCTGTCACCCTTAATGTTGGTGAAGTCTTCCATAAATATGAGGCTCAACTAACATAAAGGGCCAAATGTAATAGGGTGAGAGTTTAGAAAAGTGAGAGTTTCTGACACTTTTTAAACTTTGCCAATGTAATAGAGTCCAAAAACAAAGTAACAGAGCGAACTTGCATATTTTTTTAGACTTAAAAAACTCCCACGATTTAAAATCTCATTCAGATGTTTTCCCATTTTGAAGATAAAGCTCCAAATGTGAGAGATTACTGCTAAACTCTCACATTTTCTAAACTCTCACCCTATTACATTTGGCCCAAAGTCTTGTTGGGTATTTTGGATTTTCACTCACACCAGTCACTTCTTGACTTTGATTCTTGGATATCTAGAGATTCACAGGACAATATATTTGCATATTATTCATAGTATGTCCTTAATGGCTTTCCAATGCTTGATCTTGCAGAAGTTCATTTTTTTGGCTGAATGTCCATGCTGGTAGCCTGTGGTTCAAATATATCTCCAGAAGCTGGCATATCCAGTGACAAACATTTCCAACTCCAGCTTTTCTTTAATTGACACTGTTTCCTGGAATATAACATCTCATGAGTGTTTGAGTATCCAGATGCCAGAGTCTTTAATTATTACTTTATTGGCAATATCCAAGGATAATGCATAATTACTATGAATCCAGCTTTCATCTTCATTCTTTTGGTATGTGTACATAAATAGTACTTCCAAAAGCTCTCAGATGCTTAATATTCGCTCTACTTTAAGACCACACTTCATTTGGTGTATTTTCCTTCAAGGCAACGGTGGGAGCATTCTTTTTTAAATAAACAGATGTGGACACTGCTTCCATTGCTTGTTTGGACCCAAATTGTCAGCAAACATCTTGCTGTCTTGACTAATGTGTAATTTGCATCTTTCAGCACATATCTGGTTCTCTTCACTAATGTGTGATTTGTACGATCACTTACACCATTCTGCTCTGGCATGTACATGATGGTCAATTGATGCTCAACTCAAAGCTTTTTCATAAAGATGTTTAAATCTATGTTTATGTATTCACCTCCATTGTCAGACCTCAAGGCTTTCAGTCTGTGACCAGTTTATTTTCCACCAATCTCTTTTTCTGCAATATTGTTTATCACAACACTCTTTTCTTTGATTAAATGAATGTGTGTCAATTTTGTGAAATCATTGATGTTATGAAGTATCTGTATCCACTTATCAATTTAGCTTCCATCGGACCATACATGTCTATATGCACCAGCTGCAGGGGTGCCTCAGCTCTGCTTGCTGATACTGGAAATGGACAATGACTTTGATTCCCTGTTATACAGCTTTCACACATAGGCTTTTCTATATCAGTCACCAACATTCCTGTAACCATTCAATTTTGAAGTTTTTGGACATTGGGTCAACTGAATATCACAATCTACTGTGCCAGAGTTCCATAGACTATCAGAAGTCATCATAAAGTCATACAGTTATAAATAATCATTGCATAACACTTTTATGTGTCAAGGACATACAATTGATGATATCTGATACCTGTTGCTATTGCAGTCCCTCTTCTGTTCTGCACAATGCACTTTCCTTTTATGAAATGGACTCTGTGACCTTTTTGCTAAAGAGCACTGGTGGATTTGAGATTCATTTAATTATTGTAGGATCACACATAGTTAATGTAGTGAACCACTCTTAATTGCAGCTGATATGTCTAGTAGCACCTGAGTCCATGTACCAAATACTTTTTCTACAACTGTCTATGACACTCAAAGCTGACTCATTTTTGCCGTTACACTTCTTAGTCTGCATAACATTTACATTCTTAAATTTACATTCAAATGCTTTGTGACCTATTTTGTAACATGTATAACAATTACACTTAAATTTTCTGGGCTTCTCAATTTTAGTGTTTAATGCAGTATTCTCAGCACTTAACTCAACTGGTACACAAAATATAATAGTTGCACCCCCTGGCGCCCAGATACCTATAGAGCAGCAAAAAATCAAATCAAAAATGGTTCTACCCCTAGAACCGTAATAACATAGGGACTAAATAAAACTTGAAAGATCAATTGCACTTGTATCTTTTTAAGATATTATGAGTACTTCCCTTTGTAGTATCCAATTCTTCCTTATGTTGTTAAATCTTCTCTTGCTCAATATTCATACCATGAAAAAACAAGAAAATTATACCACCATCATGGTAGTATTTTCTTAAAATTTTGTAACATTTATTTTCATATTTTAAAACAAATGCACACACCATCCAATGTGTAATAAACATATCCAACAATTAAAACAAGATGGGAAATTACCAGAAAACCCTATATATAGGGCATGTAGATGTTAATGATGGAGGTATTCTGGATTACCTCTAACTGCATCTATATTAGGATCCTCTGCAATCACCCACTACTCCAGTAGTTCTGTCACACTAGCAACACGTTTCGGGAGCTCCTTCTCCCTTCCTCAAGGCAGTGTGACAGACAACATAAATATTCCTCTTTATATACCCTCTATTCTAATTACTTCCAGGTCAAAGGTTTAACTTCACATAAAAAACAATTCTCCTCTTAATTAGATACAATTCACTCTATATTCTAAATGAATCCACTTAGCTGATATCACTTTCCTATTCATATTAAAATAATACATAAACTTAGATGTAATCCCTCCATCAAGAATTGGATACTACAAAGGGAAGTACTCATAATATCTTAAAAAGATACAAGCGCAATTGATCTTTCAAACTTAACTCAACTGGCACACATTCTTGGAACTGTTAGAATTTTGTCCTGATAATTTCTGTAGTTAGCTTGGCTGTGTTTGCTTGAATTACACTACTGGAAAGATATTCTCAGGAGTTAAGTTCTGTAGCATTGCCATGGTGATTTCCATAAACATGTTAATTGCTAGGATATGGACATCACTTTGTCAATGTACACTCATACTTATGCATCCACTTAATTTGGTATTATTTTATTCTTCTCATGAGACCCCATCCTCATACACTGCCTGAAATGTTGCCCACATGTCTTTAGCTGACATTTTCCCATATAATTCAATTTCCATTGCAAAATTCCATGTACAGTAGTATAATTCTCTGCACTTTTTAGTTAAAAAAATCCCATCAACTTAGTAGCTCCTATCTGCATTTTGTGTACTAACATAGTTATGCAGCTTCAGTGCAGTATTAAATACTCTGTACTGACATACTGTGCTATAAAACACTCTATACTGGAACACTTTGTACTTTTTACTCTGTGCTTGCATGTTTCTAATGATGTCTATGTGCTGCTGGTCATTTCAGGTGCTTGGGACCTATGTGTCTGGCACTTTTGTGCCTGGGACCATAACCTGTTGAATATGTGTGTAATATTGGTGATGGTAATAGCAGAGTAAAAGTATACATGAGCAGAAACCTCAAACTCACCCAACAGCCCAGTGCTTACCTAGTGGAGTGATTTATTAAGCATTAATATGATTGTACAGCCTTATTCACAGTTATGCACAGATATACTCTTGCATGGAGTGGAGCTTGTGCAGAGTATACAGATCGCCAGCTGGTGATTGTATGTGGGTAGCGGTGTTTGTATAAGCCAGTGGTTGTGCTCTTTAGTGGGTTTTCAAGGTATATATCACATGATGTCATGGAACTATATGGAAAACTACTGTGTCATACTGTGGCGCTCTTTCACAGTGACAAGATGGTGAAGCACATCTGCTGAAGACCCTGAGAGAGCATCATGGAGACTCTGCAGTAGACTTTTTTGGAATGTGTTGCATTTGACATCCTGCTCTGGCCTTTCTAGCATGTGCACCCAAGGCACTTGCCCAGTTCAGAAGAGGACTCTGCTCTTATAAGAGTAGAGTTTTGTGAATTGCTTTCGGTTGATAAGGGGCTGCAAGGTTCTCAGAGGGGAGAGAACTTTACTCCTGGGTCCCCATGGCAACATTCCCATATGCCAAAAATGGTCATAGTACAAGCCACACATCCAAGACACCTGCATGAAGCTGCAGGTTCACATGATCTATAAATGTGTGGCATCCTCCAGCCAAGAAGCTAGGTTATTAATTAGATCATACTGGCCCACTTCAGTCTCTTATGCTAGCTGTTTCATGGTCCTTATAGTAGTTAGAATTATCTCTATAACTACTCCAGGACAGGATAGTAATATTAACCCTTTCATGCTTGAATTATAACTAATGCATGGATTTTTAAAAATGTTTTTTTTTTATTTTAAAACTAAAGAAGGTATATACATGTCCACTTGAGTGGACAACATGCATCTGCCACACAAAAAAATTGCCTTCATGAACATGGAACAGTGGAGCTGATTCAGACACGCTCGCTAAGATGCGTTCACTCATACCTGGTTGATTGTTGCTTTCTGCGCATGCACACTAACGTAACACTGCGAGAGATCAGGAAGCATTCACTTGCTGCATAGAGACAGCCCAGCAGAGTGAGTGACAGGAGAAGCCATTTGTGGGTGGTGACAGGGGCTGGCCACTAGAAATGGGGGAGTGGAGGTGCGAACACAGGTGTGCCTGAGCATCTCAACGCCATCTAAGAGGCATGCATAATTAACAGGCAGCGTCATTGTACACGTCACATGGTTGTATTTCATACTGAAGTGATCGCAGTGCTTGCGGCAGGGTATAGTCAACCTCAAGCGCTGCAATCGCATCCGATGGTGCTCGATGTACCAATGGTTTCATGCACTTCTTGGAGATGATGTGCTCAAGTGGGCGTCTTAAGACAGGTTGGTGGGCATCTGCATACACAAAGTGATCGCACGCCAAGACATAGTGGGCATGCTTATGCCTTGCTATGCGATCACCTGCCTTGCTGGGTGTGTGGCGGATTTGCATATGCTGGGTGCGAGCAAACACATCTAGCATGTGGGTCTGAATGAGCTCCAGTATTTAAACTGTGAGAGTACTTATGGGATTTTTTTGCAAAAAAGTAGGGTAAAATGAAAAATCAAATGTCTGGCATGGTTCCAATTTGTTCTTATCGTGTTGCTTAATTTTCTCCGGAAACAAAAAATCCTCTAAGTTGAAAACAATAAATTTATATGCCTATTTACGTACATATTCATCCATAAATAAAAATGCCCTCAGTGTTTATGAACAAATATTTTCATTTATTTCTTAGTTTGCATCATACCTAGAAAGTTAGCCATTTTAACTCTTTTGAACTGAAATGTCCACATTGTCAGAATGTTGACATATGGGTTAGGCTGTGGCAGGAGGTCAAGATTAGGCTGTGGGGGGTAGAGGGGATAAGGGTTAGGCACTAGAGCAGGCCTGGCCAACCTGTGGCTCTCCAACTGTTGTGAAACTACAAGTCCAAGCTTACACTGCCACCATGTTAGCATTTCCTAATACCAAAACTGTGGTAGAGCATGCTGGGACTTGTAGTTTCACAAAAGTTGGAGCACCACAGGTTGGCCAGGCCTGAACTAGAGAAGGGTAATGGTTAGTTGTAGGGTTTAGGGTTAGGGATAGGGGAGAAATACTCATCCAAATGCCAGAGGATCGGAGGTCTGACCTGAAAGTCACAGTAATATGCCTGTCGAGGCCTGAAAGACACCGCTGCAGCTTCCAGAGAAGGTAAGTTCTAACATGTTGGCATTTCATCACTGTCTACATGATCAATGTCGACATGGTTAATGTTAACATTATGACCGTGTCAACATTCTGATGTTGACATGATGAATGTCAATATTATGACTGTCGATATATCATACCCAACCCATTATTAGGGGAGGCACATGTTTAATAATTGTCTCTGAAGTATATATTGTGTTTAGGGATAATTATGGGCCTAACACTGATGCGCCTGTTGCTGGAGTTGCAGCAGCGATAATACTGTATGCAAATTCTATTATCAGCCTTCCCCTGGTGCATTAACCAACATCTGAATGTGCAAGCACTGAAATCCCCACTTGCAGCATCTCTACAAGCTGTAACACCAACAGTGATTCTTGACACATCACCATCGCATGCACCATTGACACTTGCACCAGCTCTATGGCAGGTGCAGTTTCTCCATCTGCACATGGACTCTGTGATGTGGCTCTGCATCAGCTTCTTTCACTGGCACACCAGCAACACTCCCATAACACTCTCCCATTCACCACCCAGTAATGCCCATCACTTTGCCACCTCATTCTAATACCATCACTCCTGATCACAATAGAATCATTTAGTGAACACTCTTTGCAATGCATGCATTGGCAAAACATCACTCAATTATGTGAACATTGGCATTGCATTCAAATTGCTTGCACCTCTGAATCAGGTCCTATGTGTTTAATGACATGTTGGAAGTACTGAGACAATACTTTTTCCCTGTGTCATTTCACATTATTACACATAACTTAATATATGGATATCTATGGTTTGATCTCTTTGCATGTGTGAATTGCATGGGTTGTTGCTGACATTTGGTGAACATTTCATTACAAATATATTTACTGAGAAAAATGTTGATGTGTTCAATACTTATTGTGCCCACTGTATGTATATATATATATATATTTATATATATATATATATATATATATATATAGCAGAATATTGCAGGCGGCACGCAGACACAATAAATACCAGTAATGAAACGTTGATATTTTGTAACCAGCTGTGAACTGATATTCATTGCGTCTGCGTGCCGAATTTTCTGCTACATGTTGTATTCTTGCTGTGGTTACCTAGGAGGGCACCGGAGATTTACACCTATATTCAAGGGAGTGCTGCTCACTTGCATTATTGATATATATATATATACTGTATATATATATATATATATATATATATATATATTAGGGGTGTGCACCGGCCACTTTTCGTGTTTTGTGTTTTGGTTTTGGATCTGGATCTTTCTTCGTGTTTTGGATCTGGATTGGTTTTGCCAAAACCACCCTTCCGTGTTTTGGGTTCTGGGTTTTGTGTTTTGGATCTGTATTTTTTTGAAAAAAAGCATAAAAACAGCTAAAATCACAGAATTTGTAGGTTTTTCTGCTCCTATGCTATTATTAACCTCAATAACCTTAATTTCCACTCATTTCCAGTCTATTCTGAACACCTCACACCTCACAATAGTGTTTTTATGTCCAAAAGGTTGCACCGAGGTAGCTGGATGACTATGCTAAGCGACACGAGTGGGCGGCACAAACACGTGACCCATCTAGGAGTGACACTGCAGTGGCAGGCAGGATGGCAGTTAGAAAAACTAGGCCCCAAACTGTACATAATGCAAAGAAAAAAAGAGGTGCAAGATGGAATTGTCCTTGGGCCCTCCCACCCACCCTTATGTTGTATAAACAGGACATGCACACTTTAACAAATCAATCATTTCAGCGCCAGGGTCTGCCACACAACTGTGGCTGAAATGATTGGTTCGTTTGGGCCCCCACAAAACAAGCTGGCAATTAATGTGTCCCTGCACAAACTGGCTCTACGGAGGCAAGATGTCATCCTCATCCTCCTCATCCACCGATTCCTCACCCTCTTCAGTGTGTACATCCTCATCCTCACAAAGTATTAACTCGTCCCCACTTGAATCCACCACCACAGGTCCCTCTGTACCTTCTGGAGGCTGGTCTCCCTGGAAGAGCTGATAATTCATTTTGATGAACATCATCTTCTCCACATTCTGTGGAAGCAACCTCCTACGCCTTTCGCTGACAAGGTTCCCGGCTGCACTAAACACTCTTTCGGAGTACACACTGGAGGGGGGGCAACTCAGGTAAAATAGAGCCAGTTTGTACAGGGGCCTCCAAATTGCCTCTTTTTCCTGCCAGTACAGGTATGGACTGTCTGACATGCCTACTTGGATGCTGTCACCGATGTAATCCTCCACCATTCTGTCAATGGTGACAGTATCATATGCAGTGACAGTAGACATGTCAGAAATTGTTGCCAGGTCCTTCAGTCCGGACCAGATGTCCAAACTTGGTCCTGCCTGCCCTGCATCACCGCCAGCGGGTTGCTTAGGATACCTAAGTTTTTTCCTGGCAGCCCCAGTTGCGGGAGAAAATGAAGAAGGAGCCGTTGACGTGTCACGTTCCGCTTCAGCTGACAGTGTGTTCACCAGCAGGTCTTTGCACCTCTGCAGGCTTGTGTCGGCCGGAAAGAGAGACACCACATAGGCTTTAAACCTAGGATCGAGCACGGTGGCCAAAATGTAGTGGTCTGATTTCAACAGATTGACCACCCTGGAATCCTGGCAAAGCGAATGAAGGGCTTCATCCACAAGTCCCACATGCCGAGCGGAATCGCTCCGTCTTAGCTCCTCCTTCACTTTCTCCAGCTGCTTCTGCAAAAGCCTGATGAGGGGAATGACCTGACTCAAGCTGGCAGTGTCTGAACTGACTTCACGTGTGGCAAGTTCGAAGGGCTGAAGAACCTTGCACAACACGGAAATCATTCTCCACTGCGCTTGAGTCAGGTGCATACCCCCTCCTTTGCCTATGTCATAGGTGGATGTATAGGCTTGTATGGCCTTTTGCTGCTCCTCCATCCTCTGAAGCATATAGAGGGTTGAGTTCCACCGCGTCACAACCTCTTGCTTCAGGTGATGGCGGGGCAGGTTCAAGAGTGTTTGCTGGCGCTCCAGTCTTCGGCACGCAGTCGCTGAATGGCGAAAGTGGCCAGAAATTTTTCGGGCCACCCAAAGCGTCTCCTGCACGCCCCTGTCGCTTTTCAGAAAATTCTGCACCACCAAGTTTATTGTGTGAGCAAAACATGGGACGTGCTGGAATTTGCCCAGATGTAATGCCCGCACAATATTGGTGGCGTTGTCAGATATCACAAATCCCCAGGAGAGTCTAAGTGGGGTAAGCCACTGGGCGATGATTTCCCTCAGTTTCTCTAAGAGGTTGTCGGCGGTGTGCCTCTTACTGAAACCGGTGATACACAGCGTAGCCTGCCTTGTAACGAGCTGGCGTTTCTGAGATGCTGCTACTGGTGACGCTGCTGCTGTTGCTGCGTAAGGTGATACATCTACCCAGTGGGCTGTCACAGTCATATAGTCCTTAGTCTGCCCTGTTCCACTTGTCCACATGTCCGTGGTTAAGTGGACATTGTGTACAACGGCATTTTTCAGGACACTGAGGACACTTTTTCTGACGTTTCTGTACAGTCTCGGTATCGCCTGCCTAGTGAAGTGGAATCTAGACGGGATTTGGAACCGGGGACACACTACCTCCATCAATTGTCTAAATCCCACTGCACTAATGGCGGATACCGGACGCACGTCTAACACCAACATAGCAGTCAAGGCCTCAGTTATACGTTTTGCTTCAGGATGACTGCTGTCGTACTTCATCCTCCTCGCTAAGGACTGTTGGAGGGTCAATTGTTTAGTAAAAGTAGTGGTCTTCCTACTTCCTCTCTGGGATGATGAACGACTCCCAGCAGCAGCAGCAACAGCAGCAGCGGCAGCAGTAGGCGTAGCAATGCAGGATCCTCCGGAGGAATCCCGGATAGGAGAGTCAGTCATGCCAGTGATATGGCCTGCAGGACTACTTCCGATCCTGACTAAGGAGGAAATTGACGAGGAGGGAGTTGACGGTGTGGTTTGCAGGCGCTTGGATACA
Source organism: Taudactylus pleione (assembly GCA_031769625.1). Classification (NCBI taxonomy): domain Eukaryota; kingdom Metazoa; phylum Chordata; class Amphibia; order Anura; family Myobatrachidae; genus Taudactylus; species Taudactylus pleione. The sequence continues at coordinate 1,616,707 of JAUIMM010000213.1, forward strand.
ACAGGACAACGGGATTTAGGTGTCCCTGGACTGCTTACGGTCTGAGCCAAAGTTTCTGAACTTGACAGTAACTTTTTATGAACGCGCTGCAGGTGCCGTATAAGGGAGGATGTTCCTAGGTGGTTGACGTCCCTACCCCTACTTATTTCACCTTTACATATGGTACATATGGCAAGACAGTTGTTGTCCGGATTTGGATAGAAATATTGCCAGACCAAAGAGGTGGAATGTTTGGTCTTCTGCCCAGGCATGACCGTGATGGGCTTTTTCATCCCACGGACAACAACTGTCTCCCCCGGAGCCTGATTTAAACAAACCACATCACCATCAGAATCCTCCTCGCCAACTTCCTCCTCAGCGCCAGCTACACCAGTATCCTCATCCTGTTGTACTTCAACAGTGACATCTTCAATTTGCATATCAGCAAGTGGACTGTGGGTGCTCCTTTCAGCACTTGCAGGGGGCGTGCAAATGGTGGAAAGAGCCACCTCTTCCCGTCCAGTGCTGGGAAGGTCAGGCATCGCAACCACCACCACACTTGGACTCTCTTTGGGGATTTGTGATATCTTCTTAGAAAGCACAGTTCTTCGCTGTGCTTTTGCCAGCTTAACTCTTTTGATTTTTTTAGTGGGAGGAGTGCTTCCATCGTCATGTGAAGCTGAACCACTAGTCATGAACATACTAGGGATCGACCTTAGCCGTTCCTTGCCACTCCGTGTCGTAAATGGCATATTGGCAAGTTTACGTTTCTCTTCAGCTGATTTAAATGTCTTTTTCAAGGTCATTTTCCTGAACTTTGCCATTTGGGATTGTATGTGCCCTCTACTATGACATTGGGCATCGGCCTTGGCAGACGACGTTGATGGCATGTTATCGTCTATGTCATGACTAGTGGCAGCAGCTTCAGCACTAGGAGGAAGTGGTTCTTGATCTTTCTCTATTTTATTTTTATCGGAGAAAGTTTGGTCCTCCATTTATGTTATATCGATTTGATATATACGTGCGGCTAAACACAGAAAATAAATTTTTTTTTGGTTCGGACTGGAGTGTACTTTGTGGGTTACAGCACCCTTTAACGGTCAAGCCAGCCGGCCCTTTACTTATGACACAGGCGCACTCTTGGCACTACTTTGTTGATGCACGTGCGGCTACTGCGCACACAATTCACAAACACAGAAAATAATTTTTTTTTGGTTTGGACTGGAGTGTACTTTGGGGGTTACAGCACCCTTTAACGGTCAAGCCAGCCGGCCCTTTACTTATGACACAGGCGCACGCTTGGCACTACTTTGTTGATGCACGTGCGGCTACTGCGCACACAATTCACAAACACAGAAAATAATTTTTTTTTGGTTTGGACTGGAGTGTACTTTCGGGGGTTACAGCACCCTTTAACGGTCAAGCCAGCCGGCCCTTTACTTATGACACAGGCGCACGCTTGGCACTACTTTGTTGATGCACGTGCGGCTACTGCGCACACAATTCACAAACACAGAAAATAATTTTTTTTTAGGTTTGGACTGGAGTGTACTTTCGGGGGTTACAGCACCCTTAACGGTCAAGCCAGCCGGCCCTTTACTTATGACACAGGCGCACGCTTGGCACTACTTTGTTGATGCACGTGCGGCTACTGCGCACACAATTCACAAACACAGAAAATAATTTTTTTTTTGGTTTGGACTGGAGTGTACTTTCGGGGGTTACAGCACCCTTAACGGTCAAGCCAGCCGGCCCTTTACTTATGACACAGGCGCACGCTTGGCACTACTTTGTTGATGCACGTGCGGCTACTGCGCACACAATTCACAAACACAGAAAATAATTTTTTTTTTGGTTTGGACTGGAGTGTACTTTCGGGAGTTACAGCACCCTTAACGGTCAAGCCAGCCGGCCCTTTACTTATGACACAGGCGCACGCTTGGCACTACTTTGTTGATGCACGTGCGGCTACTGCGCACACAATTCACAAACACAGAAAATAATTTTTTTTTGGTTTGGACTGGAGTGTACTTTCAGGGGTTACAGCACCCTTTAACGGTCAAGCCAGCCGGCCCTTTACTTATGACACAGGCGCACGCTTGGCACTACTTTGTTGATGCACGTGCGGCTACTGCGCACACAATTCACAAACACAGAAAATAATTTTTTTTTGGTTTGGACTGGAGTGTACTTTCGGGGGTTACAGCACCCTTAACGGTCAAGCCAGCCGGCCCTTTACTTATGACACAGGCGAACGCTTGACACTACTTTGTTGATGCACGTGCGGCTACTGCGCACACAATTCACAAACACAGAAAATAATTTTTTTTTGGTTTGGACTGGAGTGTACTTTCAGGGGTTACAGCACCCTTTAACGGTCAAGCCAGCCGGCCCTTTACTTATGACACAGGCGCACGCTTGGCACTACTTTGTTGATGCACGTGCGGCTACTGCGCACACAATTCACAAACACAGAAAATAATTTTTTTTTGGTTTGGACTGGAGTGTACTTTCGGGGGTTACAGCACCCTTAACGGTCAAGCCAGCCGGCCCTTCACTTATGACACAGGCGAACGCTTGACACTACTTTGTTGATGCACGTGCGGCTACTGCGCACACAATTCACAAACACAGAAAATAATTTTTTTTTGGTTTGGACTGGAGTGTACTTTCAGGGGTTACAGCACCCTTTAACGGTCAAGCCAGCCGGCCCTTTACTTATGACACAGGCGCACGCTTGGCACTACTTTGTTGATGCACGTGCGGCTACTGCGCACACAATTCACAAACACAGAAAATAATTTTTTTTTTGGTTTGGACTGGAGTGTACTTTCGGGAGTTACAGCACCCTTAACGGTCAAGCCAGCCGGCCCTTTACTTATGACACAGGCGCACGCTTGGCACTACTTTGTTGATGCACGTGCGGCTACTGCGCACACAATTCACAAACACAGAAAATAATTTTTTTTTGGTTTGGACAGGAGTGTACTTTCAGGGGTTACAGCACCCTTTAACGGTCAAGCCAGCCGGCCCTTTACTTATGACACAGGCGCACGCTTGGCACTACTTTGTTGATGCACGTGCGGCTACTGCGCACACAATTCACAAACACAGAAAATAATTTTTTTTTGGTTTGGACTGGAGTGTACTTTCGGGGGTTACAGCACCCTTAACGGTCAAGCCAGCCGGCCCTTTACTTATGACACAGGCGCACGCTTGGCACTACTTTGTTGATGCACGTGCGGCTACTGCGCACACAATTCACAAACACAGAAAATAATTTTTTTTTGGTTTGGACTGGAGTGTACTTTCAGGGGTTACAGCACCCTTTAACGGTCAAGCCAGCCGGCCCTTTACTTATGACACAGGCGCACGCTTGGCACTACTTTGTTGATGCACGTGCGGCTACTGCGCACACAATTCACAAACACAGAAAATAATTTTTTTTTGGTTTGGACTGGAGTGTACTTTCGGGGGTTACAGCACCCTTTAACGGTCAAGCCAGCCGGCCCTTTACTTATGACACAGGCGCACGCTTGGCACTACTTTGTTGATGCACGTGCGGCTACTGCGCACACAATTCACAAACACAGAAAATAATTTTTTTTTGGTTTGGACTGGAGTGTACTTTCAGGGGTTACAGCACCCTTTAACGGTCAAGCCAGCCGGCCCTTTACTTATGACACAGGCGCACGCTTGGCACTACTTTGTTGATGCACGTGCGGCTACTGCGCACACAATTCACAAACACAGAAAATAATTTTTTTTTGGTTTGGACTGGAGTGTACTTTCGGGGGTTACAGCACCCTTAACGGTCAAGCCAGCCGGCCCTTTACTTATGACACAGGCGAACGCTTGACACTACTTTGTTGATGCACGTGCGGCTACTGCGCACACAATTCACAAACACAGAAAATAATTTTTTTTTGGTTTGGACTGGAGTGTACTTTCAGGGGTTACAGCACCCTTTAACGGTCAAGCCAGCCGGCCCTTTACTTATGACACAGGCGCACGCTTGGCACTACTTTGTTGATGCACGTGCGGCTACTGCGCACACAATTCACAAACACAGAAAATAATTTTTTTTTTTGGTTTGGACTGGAGTGTACTTTCGGGAGTTACAGCACCCTTAACGGTCAAGCCAGCCGGCCCTTTACTTATGACACAGGCGCACGCTTGGCACTACTTTGTTGATGCACGTGCGGCTACTGCGCACACAATTCACAAACACAGAAAATAATTTTTTTTTGGTTTGGACTGGAGTGTACTTTCAGGGGTTACAGCACCCTTTAACGGTCAAGCCAGCCGGCCCTTTACTTATGACACAGGCGCACGCTTGGCACTACTTTGTTGATGCACGTGCGGCTACTGCGCACACAATTCACAAACACAGAAAATAATTTTTTTTTGGTTTGGACTGGAGTGTACTTTCGGGGGTTACAGCACCCTTAACGGTCAAGCCAGCCGGCCCTTTACTTATGACACAGGCGCACGCTTGGCACTACTTTGTTGATGCACGTGCGGCTACTGCGCACACAATTCACAAACACAGAAAATAATTTTTTTTTTGGTTTGGACTGGAGTGTACTTTCGGGGGTTACAGCACCCTTAACGGTCAAGCCAGCCGGCCCTTTACTTATGACACAGGCGCACGCTTGGCACTACTTTGTTGATGCACGTGCGGCTACTGCGCACACAATTCACAAACACAGAAAATATATTATTTTTTTAGCACTTGGGGGGAGCACCCCTGATGGACAGAGCACCCCCTGGACAACACTACAGCACCCCTTTAGGACTGGGACACTGCACAGGACTTTGGAACTGACTGCACAACACAGTCCAGCCAGCCCCTATGGACTTTGAAGTAGTGGACACAGCCCCTATTAACAACAGCAGCACAGCACAACACAGCCAGCCCCTATGGACTTTGAAGTAGTGGACAACAGCAGCACTACACTACACTACACTACACAGCACTAACTCCCACCCTCCCTCTTCACTGTCCACAGCCGAGTGAGAAAATGGCGCCGACGCGGGTACCTTATATAGGATCCAAAACCCGCGAGACTCGGAAGGCGGGATGATGACGTTTTGCCTCGATGTCAGATCCGAGTCAGGCGGGAAAAGTCGAGCCTGACTCGGATCGGACTCGGATCGGGGGGGCTCGGGGGGGTTCGGATTTCAGAAATCCGAACCCGCTCACCCCTAATATATATATACACACACACACACACACACACACACATATATATATTTATTAGAGTTTCAGAATTCTGAACACACCCGAATTTTGAGATCCGGTGCGAGAAACGAACGTGCGTTTGGTTCCCCCATCTGCGCCAGAACTCAAACCGAGGTAAAACCATAGAGACGAAATCTCGCGGCTCGCAAGCTTTTGTCTCTATATAGAAGGGACCACGTGGCGGCCGCCATTTCACTACGGCTGTGGAGACTGAACAGGGAGGGTGGGTAGTGTAGGGCTGGGAGGTACTTACCTGTGCTGGTGCTGGTGCTGTTCTGGTGCTGTGCTCTGGGCTGCTGCACTACTGATCCATCTGGTGCTGTCACTGTTGTGCTGTCTGATGTGTCCATCTGGGCAGGTGCTGTTGCTGATCCATCTGGGCTAGTGCTGTGCTGTCTGCTGCGTCCATCTGGGCTGGTGCTGTGCTGTCTGCTGTGTCAATCTAGGCTGGTGCTGTTGCTGATCTATCTGGGCTAGTGCTGTGCTGTCTGCTGCATCCATCTGGGCTGGTGCTGATCCAGCTGGGCTAGTGCTGTGCTGTCTGCTGTGTCCATCTGGGCTGGTGCTGGTGCTGATCCATCTGGGATGTTACTGTGCTGTCTGCTGCGTCCATCTGGGCCCAAGTTCTGGACCCCGAAAAAAAAACATATATTGTTTTTTTAAAATTTTCTGTGTGTGCGTGTTAGGTTTAGCAACACAACCTAGTGCTGCCCGACTCCAGTCAGCATCAATCTGTCCTCTGGGCCCTAGTTCTGGACCCCCTCAACAAAATAAAACAAATAGTGTCTTTTTTGTCTAATATTTCTCTGTGTGTGTGTGTGTGTGTGTGTGTGTGTGTGTGTGTGTGTGTGTGTATGTTAAGCTTAGCCGCACAAAATACAGCAACACAACCTAGTGCTGCCTGACTCCAGTCATCATCAATCTGTGCTCTGGGCCCAAGCTCTGGACGTGAAAAAAAAATAAAACAAATAGTGTCTTTTTTGTCTAATATTTTTCTGTGTGCGCACGACTGCACGTGTGTGAATTTTGTAACCGCACCTTGGCTACACTATTGGTGCTTGTGAAACTGCTTCAAAACCGCAGAAAATATGGAGGGCTGTCACATAACAGGAGAGCAAGGCTAAGAACCACATGTTGTAGCTGCCACCAGCAGTCATCATGATAATGCAAGTCCGTCAACTTCCTTGTCCTCTATGAAGGCCCATGCCCCAGGGCCTAAGTCCCACCATGGATATGATAAAGCTACCTTTACTGTAGTAAAGAACAAAAAATCGAAAGGCAAGTTGCCTTTAGATACACCAAAAATTGGCAATATGCAGTCACTACACGAAGTGGCAAGGAAAGGATAAGGCCTTGGCCTTTATTTATTTTGAATGCTGGTTCTGATAGCCCTTCTGCTTGTAGTAGTAGTGGTGGTGGTACCATTAAAAAATTGAATGTTGTTAAGAAGATTAAGACAGCTCCGGAAAAACTAACCAAGTTCCAACATTTGTGTGCCATCTGTAAATGTGGGGAAGGGCAGTCAACATCTTGCAGACATAGTCAGTGAGGATGGTTCTGGGGAATTGCACATGGAGGAGAATGATATTTTGGTAGTTGAAGGTGCTAAGGATGATGAAGATGTTGATGATGAAGATGTTGGTGATGAGGATGTTGATGCCGATGATGTCCTTTGCGTAAGTAAGGCAACAGCTGTTGCCCATGGATTGAAAAAGCCAAAGCCCATTGTTGTCATGCCGGGGCAAAAGACGAAAAAATACACTTCTCACTTGTGGAATTATTTCCACCCCAATCCAGACAACAGTTGTCAAGCCATATGTAACCATTGCCAAGGAAGAGTGAGTAGAGGGAGGGACCTAAACCACCTAGGAACCCCCTTCTTGTTAAATCACTTGGAGCGCATTCATCAAATATCAAAGTGTATGTCGCTAAGTTTCAAAACTCAAAACATAAGAAGTCCAGTGTCACCTACCTACTCCCTCTCTGTGGGATCCAAGTGCCTTCGATCTCCACCACCAACATCTGCATCATCAACATCCTCATTCGTCATCAGAAGTAGTCCTGCTGCATCCAATGTTGTTATTCGAAGCATGATTGACTTCTCTCCTATCTGTGATTCATCAGAAGGATCCTTGATAACTATGCCTGTTGCTGCTGCTGTTGCTTTGAGTGGATCTTCATCCCAGAAGGGGACCAGGAGGAAGACTACTTGTAGTGTATTCTCCAAAAAACAATTAACTGTCAAACAATCATTTGCAAGGGCAAACAAGTATGACAGCTATTACCCAGTTGCACAGCGGATTACTGATGCCATAACAGCTATGCTGGTACTAGATGTGAGTCCAGTATCCACCATTACTGCAGTGGGTTTTCAATAATTAATTGAGGTCCTGTGTCCTCACTAATAGATCCCTTCTAGATTCCACTTCATTAGAACAGCAATTCCAAGTCTGTACAAGGACATTAAAAAAACCTTATTAATATCCTCAGAAATGCCGTTGTACCCACTGTCCACTTGACCACTGATATGTGGACAAGTGGGATAGGGAAAACTAAGGATTACATGACTGTGACAGCCCACTGGGTAGGTGTTTGCTTACAACAGCAACAGCAGCAGCAACATCTCCCAAAAGACAGCTGATACAGAGGCAGGCTACTCTTTGTATAACTGGTTTCACTAACTGGCATACCACAGAGAACCTCTTAGAAAAACACAGGAAAATCATTGCTGAATGGCTTACCCCACTTGGACTCTCCTCGGGATTTGTGATTTCGGACAAGCAACCAACATTGTAAGTACATTACATGTGGGTGAATTCAAACATGTCCCAGGTTTTGCTCACACAATTAATTTGGTGGTGCAACATTTTTCAAAAAAATGACAGGGGTGCACAGGAGATGCTCTCAGTGGCCTGCAAAATATCCGGACATTTTAGACATTTGGCAAATGCTTGTTGAAGATTGCATGGCCAGCTGGTACTGTTAAATTTGCCCTGCCATCAGCTGAAGCAAGAGGTAGTAACTGGGTGGAATTCTACCCTCTATATGCTTCAGCGGATGGAGGAACAGCAAAAGGCCATCCAGGGCTATACAGTGGACTATGACATAGGGAGAGGAGTGGGAATGCACCTTACTCAAGTGCAGTGGAGAATAATTTCCGTGTTGTGCAAGGTTCTCAAACCCTTTGAACTTGCCACATGTGAAGTTAGTTCAGACACTGCAAGCTTGAGTCAGGTCATTCCCCTCATCAGGCTTTTGCAAAACAGCTGGAGAAACTGAAGGAGTAACTGAAAAGGAGCTATTGCGCAAGGTATGTTGGACTGGTGTATCAAGCCCTTGATTCACTTAACCAGGATCCAAGAGTCATCAATCTATTGAAATCTGAGTAATATATTTTGGCGACCAGTCTGGATCCTATGTTTAAGACCTACCTTGTGAGTTTTTTCCAACAGACTGAAATCAAAAACTATGCAAAGAGCTGTTGGTAAAAATATTGTCATCTGCAGCCGCACGTGAAACGCCATCATTTCCTCCTTCAGTTTCTGCAGCTGCCAGGAAAAGACTCAATTTTCCTTACAGAATGCCTGCTGGTCATGCAGATTGTTCACCAAAAAATTACATCTTGTCAGGCCTGAGAGAACTGCCTACTAGTGACATGTCTTCTACTGTGACTATGTGTGATACTGTCTCCATTCACAAAATGGTGGAGGACTATTTCATAGATAACATAACAAATTGGCTTTGCATTATCTAAGTTGCTCACCCTCCAGTGTGTACTCCGAAAGAGTTTTCATTGCAGTTGGCAACCTTGTCAGTGATAGGCGTAGGAGGTTACTTCCTCAATATGTGGAAAAGATGATGCTCATTAAAATGAATTACAAATTCCATGAGGAAGACCTTTACCAACAATTATATAAAAAAATTACAGAGGCACCTATGGTGGATTCCATCAGGGACAAATTAATATTGTGTGAAAAAGAGGATGTACACACTGATGGGGATGATGAGGACGAGGATGACGGCAACTTGTAATGTAAAGCCAGTTTGTGTATGGGATCATTTTCATTTCCATGTCCAATGCACATTGGAAGTTGCTTTATGGGGGTCCAAACAAACCAATCATTTCAGCAACAATTGTCAGTCCTTGTCACTGAAATGATTGGTTTGTTAAACTATGACCTGTTTCGTATACAACATAAGGGTTGGAGGGCCCAAGGACTGTTCCATCTTGCACCTTTTTCCTTTCCATTATGTGCTGGTTGGGGCATTGCTGCCTTATATTTTAAATTAATGTTATGGTTGGATCAGGAACCAATGATTTGTTTTTTAATTAATTTATTATCAATTTTACAGCCAGAGGCTGCACCAATGAATTTCTTTTTATAATTAATTATTCAGCTAGGGGCTGCACCCAATTAATTGTTTTTTACTTTTTTAATTAAATTATTATTAATTATTCAGCCTGGGGCTGCGCCAATGAATAGTTTTTTTAATTAATTTATTAGCAATTTTACAGCCAGGGGTTACAACAATTAATTTATTTTTATTATTAATTATTCAGCCAGGGCTGCACCCAATTAATTGTTTTTTACTTTTTTAATTAAATTATTATTAATTATTCAGCTCGGGGCTGCACCAATGAAATGTTTTTTAAATTTATTTATTATCAATTTTACATCCAGGTGCTGCACCAATGAATTGTTATTTTAATTAATTTATTATCAATTTTACAGCCAGGGGCTGAACCAACTATCAACTATCAATACTTCAATCCTCAAGGGTTTCCCAACCATCACCTTTGCACAGTCCTCAACTCTATTAATAATTATATCAATGAATTTTGAGCCAGCAAGCTGGATGCAACCTTTTGGCCATTTAACTAGATGAAAAAAATCAATATTGTGAGCTGTGAGGGTGTCAAAATTGACCGGAAATGAGTGGAAATAAATGTTATTGAGGTTATTAATATTGTAGGAACAAAAAAAGGCCCAATTTATGTGATTTTAGCTGGGTTTTTTTTTAAGGAAAAATCCAGATCCAAAACCAAAACACAAAAAATCCAGATCCAAAAATAAAAATTAAAACAACAGACAAACAAAACAAAAAAAACCACCCATCTGTTGTTACAGCTGCTAGGTTATATAACCCTAGCACTTGTAAGTTATTAATGAAACATCTAGTTTATTAATAGAAAGTCTTAGTAATAATCGTGGGACCCTCTTCCGGGTCCAACAATCACTTCTGCCTAGGCGTCTCTCCATATTTCCACCCGACTCCCGGTGGACGCGCATCTGCCCCTAAACTCCTTGACTGGACCCACACGTCACTTCCGCCTGGCTGCCGCTTGGCATCCACTTGACTCCCAGTGACTGCGCATGTGCCGAGACCTTACAATCGGAATCCTCGGATCCTTCCTCATAGTGGAGCTCACATTCTCATCCGTAATCTTAGTGTAGTATATGAGCACTGCCATTCTTGGTCGCCATTTTGGTGTGGTTCGTGGATCTCCTCCTAGATCACCACATAACCATATGAAGCCTCGATTGCCATCTTTGTTAGTCCATACTTGTCTATGCGGGGATAGCCTATGCTCACTTCCAGCCTTAGCCACACATCATCCATGCCGTGGTATATAATGAAAATACCAGCTGTTCTGTTATGTGCATTACTAAAGTAAAAAGACAATCATGAGTTAAATCATATCATAAGGAAGTTTTCTTAATTTCAAGGGTAGAGAATCTCAGATATACAGTACTACTTAATAAACCCATATAGTGCATCAGTTGATATGTGGTATAAACAGCAATAATAATTGGAAGGGGAAAGGGGAACTAAAGGGGATAAATTAATTTCTTCTATCTAATGTATTAAGTTGGAAGTAGTTAATCATAATCACAGTTCACACAAATTATCTTACAGAATTTCAAGTGTTTCTGGTACTATCCCTTCAGATGACATAAATTGATCCTCAGGGGTTCAAACAGGTTCTCTTAATAGTTCCAATAGCAATGTCTCATTCATATTATTGATGTTAGGTAGCTAGTAAATTGTTATTACTGATTCGCCTTTAGGCATACCTGCAATAATATCTATAGTACCTAGTATTCACAGGAGGTCTCCCATCCAAGTACTAACCAGGCCTAGTTATGCTTCGCTTCCAAGATCGGACGAGGTTGGACATGAACATACTGGTCTGACTGTAGGTATCTTAATTTGCAGTTTATGACCTTTGACTCAACCATCATTGGAAGGGGGCTGTCTCGTTGAAACCGTTAGGAGCCAGTCTTCAGTTTGAAAATCCAAAACATATCTCTTCTCTAAAGTTTTTTCCCCAAGTCACCTCCTCTTTCACCAAGGGTTCTATAGCCTAGAATGTCAAGTCTTCCAGATTAGATCCATATTGTAAGATCAACTGTTTGGAAACAGCATGTCCTTCCACTTTATTTTGAATATTTCTTATGTGTTCCTGAATCCTTATCTTCAGAGGTTTCTTCATCTTTCCAATGTACTTGTAACCACACTTGCATTCCAATATGTAAATGTTGGACGTTGAATTATAGTTCATGTAGCTTTTGATCTTGAATTCCCTGGTACTGTTGAAGTTTGAAAATACCTTTCTTTATGGGTGTAGGTACTTGCATATGTTGCAAAAAAGGCCCCTTTTATGTGATTTTAGCCATATTTTTTTTTAAGGAAGAATCCAGATCCGAAAACAAAACACGGAGGTGAGGTTTTGGCAACACAAATCCAGATTCAAAACCAGGAGAGATCCAGATACAAAACCAAAACATGTGGGTCGGCGCAAATCTCTTTTGCCTTGCTAAAGTATTCACACCCTTTGCATTTTTCATGTTTTGTTGCCTCACAACCTGGAATTAAAATGGATTGTTTGAAAGTGTGCATCATTTCATTCACAGAACATGCCTACAACTGTGAAGTTGTGTTTTTTTTATATTGTGAATCAAACAACATTTAGGACAACTTAACTGAAAACTTCAGCGTGCATAACTATTCACCCCCCTAAAGTCAGTACTTTGTCGCGCCACCTTTTGAGGCAATTACAGCTGCAAGTCGCTTTGGATAAGTCTCTATGAGCTTGCCACATCTTGCCCCTGGGAATATTGCCCATTCCTCAAGGCAAAACTGCTCCAGCTCCTTCATGTTGGATGGTTTCCGCTTGTGAACGGCAATCTTCAAGTCTGACCACAGATTCTCAATTGGATTGAGATCTGAGCTTTGACTAGGCTATTCCAACACATTTAAATGTTTCCCCTTAAACCACTTGTGCTGCTTTAGCAGTATGCTTCGGGTCATTGTCCTGCTGGAAGGTGAACCTCCGTCCCAGTCTCAAATCACAGGCAGACTGAAACAGGTTTTGCTCTAGAATATCCCTGTATTTAGCACCATCCATCTTTCCCTCGACTCAAATCAGTTTTCCAGTCCTTGCTGCTGAAAAACATCAAAACATCCCCACAGCATGATGCTGCCATCACCATGTTTCACTGTGGGCATAGTGTTCTTGGGATAATGTTGGGTTTGCACTAGACATAGCGTTTTCCTTGGTGGCTGAAAAGTAAAATTTTTAGTCTCATCTGACCAGAGCACTTTCCTCCATACATTTGGGGAGTTGCCCACATGCCTTTTGGCAAACTTAAATTGTGTCTTCTTATTTTTATCACTAAGTAATGGCTTTTTTATGGCTACTCTTCCATAAAGCCCAGCTCTATGGAGTGTACGGCTTATTGTGGTCACATGCGCAGATACACCAGTCTCTGCTGTGGAACTCTGCAGCTCCTTCAGGGTCACCTTTGGTCTCTGTGCTGCCTCTCTGATTAATGCCCTACTTGCCCGGACTGTGAGTTTTGGTGGGCGGCCCTCTCTTGGCAGGTTTGTTGTGGTACCATGTTCTTTCCATTTGCTGATGATGGATTTGATGATGCTTCGGGGATCATCAAAGATTTGGATATTTTTTATAACCCAACCCAGATTTGTACTTCTCAACAACTTTGTCCCTGCCTTGTTTGGAGAGCTCCTTTGTCTTCATGGTGTGATGCCTCTTGCTTAGTGGTATTGCAGCCTCTGGGGCCTTTGAGAAAAGATGTGTTTATAGTGACAGAACATGTGACACTAAGATTTCACAAAGGTGGACTTCATTTCACTAATTATGTGACTTCTGAAGGTAATTGGTTGCACCAAAACTTTTGAGGGGCTTCATAGCAAAGTGGGTGATTACATATGCACATGCCAATTTTCAGAATTTTATTTATAAAGATTCTTTTTTATATATATTTTTCTCATTTCACTTCACCAAATTGGACTATTTTGTGCAGATCCATCAAATATAATTCAGATAAAAAAAAATAATTACAAGTTGTAATATAACAAAAAAGGTAAAAAGCCGAGAGGGTGAATGCTTTCGCAAGGCACTATATATATACACCACAAACCAAACAGCCCGGCACTCTGAGGCTACTAATGCTTTGGTGCCTTCCTTAGGAGGAAGGCGCCTCCACGTACATCCATATCGAAAAATAGGCGTGCAAAACATCTAAATTACGGGTAACATGTCCCATTCTTCAGGATAAAATACACAACATATAATGACATGAAAATATTTGTTTTGTGTGTTATGCGCATTTTTTGACAAGTCTTTAATCACATTTTTATGATAGTCACAGGTGTGGCATCTATAATGCTTTAGATGAATAATATAGCTTACATTTGTTTTTTTGTCATTTGCACAGATTGTTTTGTTTACGCTGTTTAGTGTTGCTATGACTACAGTCTGCTTCTTGGAGTGATCACTTCTGGTGGCCGGGATGATGCCATTACCAGAAGTGTACACGCCGGAAGTCAGACTGGCGTGATCGCAGCTCTCACTCGGGGAGGGGGGCATGGAAGTAAGTTTATTTAAATGTTTGTTTTATGTGGTCTGTTTTATCCTGAAGAAGGGGACATGTTCCCCGAAATGTAGATGTTTGTAATATATATATATATATATATATATATGTATATATATATATATATATATATATATGTATATATATTGGAAATAGATGGGAGTGCTTCATAGTATTTAAAAGTTTTAATAAATATAAGAACAAAACAATATTTGAACTTCTAGGCCAAGTACCTCTGTACTAAATTTTTTAAATATATACTGTAGGCATATCACCATATAAATGCTCAGACCTCAGTTTCATAGACTGCATGTGTGTATTCCAATGAGCACACAATTCTGTTAATTAGCAGCTCCACCATTTTATGTGTGACTGCAATCTCACTTTATGGTTAACTGCAGAGTGAGAATGCTGTCACTCACAAAATGAGGTCTGAGTATTTATGTGGCACAGACATCCCACTCAGTGCCCACAATCTTCCCATTTGGTCACCACAACAATCCCACTGGGTTACAACATCCTTCTCACTCCATACATCTATCTCATTTAGAATACACATTCAGCTCCCTAATTTCTAAAACTATCATCTTTCTTCCCCTATATGCCTCCATGTTGCTCTATCTTCCCCAATCCCTACTGTTGTGTTGTCTCCCAACTGTGCTAATCTGTATTCCCTCTTCCACACCAAACAGTTTTTCCCCATCCAAGCCGCTCTGTCTACCTGCATATGTGCCACTCTGTTTCCTTCCATCTGCATCAGTGCCTATTCATGAATGATTTCTCTTGAACACTCCCCGGAACTCCAGGATATGATATGGTGCTTAAACAGCACATTTTGACATAAGAACAATTGTGCAAGTTCTAAAGATAGCTGACTGCATGCATGGATCAGTGAGATCAGTGATGCAGGCATCTGTGTAAAATAAATGATTCAGAGATGCAGGGGACCTCTACATCGTTTGTCCCCTGTATTTGGCACAACAAGTATTTGGTCTCTAAAGCCCGGGGCTGGTTTTACTTTTTTTTGGAGGGGGCATGCCATTTGGTTTTAATTTTTTACATAGGTTTTCATTTTATTTAAACACTGAAACACAGACAGATTTCACTGATCATGTCCATGCTTCTGTTTGTTTATTTATCTACAGATGCAGGTATCATGGATCTTCCTGATCCGAGCCTGCATCTGTCTGCTGCTACCTCCCCTGGGTCCTGCAGCCTGCACCACCTCTGCCTGCACTGCCACTGCCACCCTGCACAGCTGCCACTAATGCCCACTACCTTCCATGGATCTCGGCCACAGCTAATACCCACTACCCCCCCCCTCCCCTGGTCCCGGCTGCAGCTAATGCCTGCTTCCTTCCCCCGAGTCCCACCTCCACTACCATCCACACTGGCCAGCCATCTTGGTGCACCCAAGTCATAGGCAAACACAGGGGGGTTCCGGTTCCCTGGAAACCCCCCTCCCCAGCCCACACCAATACCACAATAGAAATAATAATATAATAGAATTGTACTGCTACATGTTCTTCTCAGTATCACAAATGAAATAATTAGCACCAACTGTGGATCTTTTAACATGTGACAGTCATTAATAAATACACCTGTGCACCAACTAGGAGATCTGGAAAATATGCACTGTTAGGGGTGCACTGCTACAGACCATCAATAGGGTTAATTACTAATACCATGAAATAATACACTATCCAGTGCATAAGGTGAGCAATATGTACATTATGTCCAGGGCAGTGCTAGGTTCTACTGCTGCTCCCTAAGACTCCCAGACTTGCTCCAATGCTCACATCTAAAATAAAAACATTCAGCTCAGGCAGGATGGTTTTACTGCTCCATTTTATGTATTACTGTGATCACTAGTTCTGTATATGCTGGAATAATGACACACAAAACACTTTGTCTGATGCATATTAAACTGGTTAATTATGCCCTTTTCACAGACTGGCCACACTCACTCTAAAATAAAGAATTTGGAAATCCCCCTCTAGAAATCCTGCATTTGCCACTGCAAGTGAAGCCACAGTGAGTATACCTGCTGAAGGCACCAACTGAGGCTGCGCAACAAGTTGAAGTTCCTATCTGTGTAATGGAGTATTTGTGAGGTAATAGTTTAAAAATGGTAACTTTCTAATTTACCTGAACCCAAAAGCACCAACCCTGGAACAATAGGTACCTAATAAAACTAACCCCAAGTCTAAATTTGCCATGTACCCTGACTTATGCCTTCTGAAAAATCCCCCCTAGAGAACAGCAGAAAAGTGGTCCTAATCAAGAGTGAGTGTAAGAAAAAAACTGACATTTGCAACTTTTGATTACTCCCAAATCCTATTCTTTTATATTTGTGGCCTGAAATTTGGCTTGCAGCACCAAGTGACAGTTCTAACTGCCCTTGCCAAATTTCAGCTTGGCACCTTCAATAGCTTTTGAGGTGCAGCCCCTTAAACACCAAGCCCCCCCCCCGGTAGTACTCTATGGGAGAATTATGTTTTTTCGATTCAGCCTTAATATAAGGGCACGACCATGCCCATATATATATATATATATATATATATATATAAAATGAATATATGGTAAAGGCGCAAACCCAATAGATGTCCACACTATACAACAAGACTGTTATAAATGTGCGTAGCAACCGCACTCCCTTTAAATATCAGGTGACAGCTAGACTAACTGAAGTAGGCCATTGGGTTAATTACCCACTGGTTAAATTATGTTTACATATAATCAATCCAAGCAACTGGCATGTTTAAAAAACAAACCATAGGTAATCAATAGCAACTTATTTAGTAAAATAAAGTGCAAAAATGTGCAATATGTATACATGTTATACTAATCAATAAATATATAGTGAAATAAAGTACATAAAATAATTAGTTTTAGTTGCCAGAAATGGCTTTAAAACATTTTTTCACATGAATAAAAAAGAAGGGCCAAATATATATCAACAAAATCAAAATCAATAAATCCATACAGATTAATTATAGCAGCTGCTAGGTAATCTACAATTGTGCAGACAGTGCTGAAAAGTGCTATATGCTGTGCAAAATATATAAACAATCCTTTTGTTGTTTCATACAGCTTTCAGATAATTAATGTACTTAATAAATCCGATAAAAAGCTTACACAGAACTATAGGTAAGTCATAAAAATACACAGAGGAAAAGACATGACATATTTAAAAAATGCTTATATGATAAAACAGTTCAAAGTTCATAAGGCAGGAGGAGGCAGCTTCCCAACATGTTTCATCCACTTAGGACTTCATCAAGGGGTAATGCTGCCAAGGGGTAGCTCCTATTTATACCAAAGTGGATTAGGACTAATTGGATCATTGTTCTGGCTATCTGTGACCTCACTTCCAGTGTGCAATTGTCTAAAAGTTCCCCAGGACACTTTTATCAATAAAAAATAAAAATTAAAACAACAGACAAACAAAACAAAAAAACACCCATCTGTTGTTACAGCTGCTAGGTTATATAACCCTAGCACTTGTAAGTTATTAATGAAACATCTAGTTTATTAATAGAAAGTCTTAGTAATAATCGTGGGACCCACTTCCGGGTCCTAGCATTACTTCTGTCCAGGCATTGCTCCATATTTCCACCCGACTCCCGGTGGACGCGCATCTGCCCCTAAACTCCTTGACTGGACCCACACGTCACTTCCGCCTGGCCGCCGCTTGGCATCCACTTGACTCCCGGTGACTGCGCATGTGCCGAGACCTTACAATCGGAATCCTTAGATCCTTCCTCATAGTGGAGCTCACATTCTCAGCCATAATCTTAGTGTAGTTTATGAGCACTGCCATTCTTGGTCGCCATTTTGGTGTGGTTCGTGGATCTTCTCCTAGATCACCACATAACCATATGAAGTCTCGATTGCCATCTTTGTTAGTCCATACTTGTCTATGCGGGGATAGCCTATGCTCACTTCCTCCCTTAGCCACACATCATCCATGCCGTGGTATATAATGAAAATACCAGCTGTTCTGTTATGTGCATCACTAAAGTAAAAGGACAATCATTAGTTAATTCATATCATAAGGAAGTTTTCTTAATTTCAAGGGTAGAGAATCTTAGATATACAGTACTACTTAATAAACCCATATAGTGCATCAGTTGATATGTGGTATAAACAGCAATAATAATTGGTAGGGGAAAGGGGAACTGAAGGGGATAAATTAATTACTTCTATCTAATGTATTAAGTTGGAAGTAGTTCATCATAATCACAGTTCACACAAATTATCTTATAGAATTTTAAGTGTTTCTGGTACTATCCCTTCAGATGACATAAATTGATCCTCAGGGGTTCAAACAGGTTCTCTTAATAGTTCCAATAGCAATGTCTCAATCATATTATTGATGTTAGGTAGCCAGTAAATTGTTATTACTGATGCACCTTTAAGCATACCTGCAATAATATCTATAGTACCTAGTATTCCCAGGAGGTCTCCCAACCAAGTACTAACCAGGCCCAGTTATGCTTCGCTTCCAAGATCGGACGAGGTTGGGCATGAACATACTGGTCTGACTGTAGGTATCTTAATTTGCAGTTTATGACCTTTGACTCAACCATCATTGGAAGGGGGCTATCTCGTTGAAACCGTTAGAAGCCAGTCTTCAGTTTGAAAATCCAAAACATATCTCTTCTCTAAAGTTTTTTCACCAAGTCACCTCCTCTTTCGCCAAGGGTTCTATAGCCTAGAATGT
The DNA here is from genome assembly GCA_031769625.1 of Taudactylus pleione. Lineage (NCBI taxonomy): Eukaryota > Metazoa > Chordata > Amphibia > Anura > Myobatrachidae > Taudactylus > Taudactylus pleione. The sequence continues at coordinate 1,635,557 of JAUIMM010000213.1, forward strand.
CAAGTCTTCCAGATTAGATCCATATTGTAAGATAAACTGTTTGGAAACAGCATGTCCTTCCACTTTATTTTGAATATTTCGTATGTGTTCTTGAATCCTTATCTTCAGAGGTTTATTCATCTTTCCAATGTACTTGTAACCACACTTGCATTCCAATATGTAAATGTTGGACGTTGAATTATAGTTCATGTAGCTTTTGATGTTGAATTCCCTGGTACTGTTGAAGTTTGAAAATACCTTTCTTTGTGGGTGTAGGTACTTGCATATGTTGCATTAACCGCATTTATAGCAACCCAAACATTTAGGTAGTATTTGGCATAGCTTTGGGTCCATAGTCCTGATCATACTGGGCGCTAGGGAATCTTTCAGGTTCCTCCCCTTTCTTAAAAAGATTTTAGGTTTATGGGGGAGTACCTCTTTTAGTATTGGGTTCATCAAGAGAAGGTGCCAGTGCTTATGTAGGGATTCACAGATTTCATTCTCATGTCCATTGTAGTTGGTGGTGAAGGCAACTAAATCTCAATTGTCACTTGTCTTTGTTTTAGATTTCACTAAATATTTTCTAGCCAGATCCCTTGTTTAAGCTGCTGCTTTTGATAAAAGTTATATGGGGTACTCTTTTTATACAAACCAATTGGTGAAAATATGGATTTGCTCCTCACAATCCTCATCTTTAGTGCAGTTGTGTTTTATCCTGTGGAATTGAGATTGGGGAATATTCTCCTTCCAGTTTTTCAGGTGTCCACTCTTATAGTGTACATAACTATTTGTGTCCATTTCCTTGATGTGATTCTTTGTTTGAATCTCCCCTTTTCACCTAGGAAAATAAAATCTAAACATTCCAAAGATGTCTTACTAAAATGGGACGTGAATTTCAAGTTCATATTATTATTAGCAATCTGCACTAAAAACTGTTTAAAAGTTTCTTCTCATCCTTACCAGATCATTCAAATATTGTCTATGTATATTTGATATAAAATGATGTTCTACTTAAAGGGGATATTCTCATACACATAGCACTTCTCCCAGCATCCCATAAAAATGTTAGTGAAGCTGGTAGCAAAAATTGTACCCATAGCTGTCCCACAAATTTGACAATAAAACACATCTAAAGGTGCATACACATGGTCAGATATGTCAGATGAACGATTCAATGATATGCAAATGATTTGCAAATATTTGAATGATTGAATGATTTTTGACTGTATTAAAATTAGTGGAAATCATCCAAAACTGACTGCAAAAAGATGTCAGATATCGTTATCTGACAAACGGGAACACGCATCTTTCATTGTTGCACACATGTCAGATTTTTCCTTCAGATATGAATGATTGAACGATTTTTAAAATTGTCATCGTTCAGATCTGAAGAAAAATCTGACTCTGTGTATGCACCATAAACATGTTAATTAATTGTGGTTTAGGATAAAACACATAAGATCGCATAAAATTTCCCGATGTGTGGCGCTGATGGACTCATCCTTCTTCATCACTTCTCTTCAAGCATTAAATATGATTCCAATTGTATAACATATTTTTGTAAAAAAATATCCACATACTCGGAGAGGTGTGATGTTAATGAATCAATACCCGCCACTATTGGTCTATCTGGTGGGTCTATCAAGGATTTATGTATTTTTGGTAGAAAATAGAATATAGGGGTAGTGGGATTGGTCATCATTAAATATTGAAACTCTTCTTTAGTCAAGATTCCATTATGTATACCATATACCAGTAATGTTCTCAATTCATCTGTATACTCACCTAGGGGATCAGCTTCTAGTTGTACATAGGAATCTGTATCACTCAAAAGTGTCTTGGCTTCTTTCAAGTAGGATGGTCTATCCACCACAACCAATCCCCCCCTTTATGGGCTTGTTTTATAATAACGTCAGTGTTTTTTTTTTATTCTTTTCAGCACATTTTTCATCATTACTCAAATTGTGTTTTTGTATAGTTTTTACACCTGATTCACATAAATCCTTTTTAACCTTTTCATAGAAGATGTCTATGTGGCTCCCCTTGGATTCCATGGGTAATAAGTCGATTCCCCTTCAGACCCGATTTTGATGTGTTTTCGTTGTAGTTCCTTATTCCTTATTACATTTCCTTTCTTAAAAAATGTCTTTTCAACGTAAAATTTCTCACAAATTTGTTTAAGTCAATAAAAACGTAAAATGTACTGATATTATTTGTAGGAGCAAACTTTAATCCTTTGCTTAGCAGTTTAATTTCAGGGTTAGTCAGAGTGTGTTTGGAAAGATTGGAGATCCCTCTTTCTTTGAGGTCTACCAGAGGTATCTCCTTTTTAGGCTTCTTCCTCCTACTGCCCTGTTTTTCTCTTCTTCTCTTACTCTCCTTTTCAAGGGTGAGGCTACTCTGGTGGTTTCCCTTAAAGGGGGTATTCTTAGAGCGTGTTGTGGCTCTGGTCCTGGTGATAAAAAATTATCCATATAACTGTTTGAGTCTAGTCATTGTAGTGCTAAAATCTGTTCTTATTCTGAGTAGTAATTCTTGGACATTCTCTATTGTCTTCAAACCTTTTACCATAGAATTTATTTCTTGGAGCCTGTCTCCAATTGTGGTTGTCTACATGTCGTACCTGATGATGGTCATAACCAGATGCACCAAATCTACTCCAGTGTTTGATCCCAATAAATTCATAGTCCTCTTTATCTCTAATAAATTTTCTCTCTTTGCCTTCAATGGCTAGTTCTTCAGTTTTCTCAAGTTTCTTTATAAGCACTTTCTCATTTTCTTTATACTCCTCTTTCTCCTTCTGATCTTCCATCTGTAATTCTTTGTTTGAGATTTCTTTCTCTAAATCAATAAACATTCCTTTCTTCTCATATATTATTAATTGCATGTGGTCAATGGAACACCTGTGTAGGATTTTATCCTATTCTTTAAAGAATTCTGGTTTGTCTAATCCAAAAGTGGGATTCATTAAACACCTTGGTATCCTATCCACAGAAATATAGTGTTCCAGGCCTTTTATGTCCCACCATGCTTTAATTTATTTTGTCATTAATTTCTGAATGTCTCAAAACATATTATCTAAGTTCTCCATAGGAACTGTAATATATGCTCCCTTACTATTCTCATTTAAAAATTCTTTGACAAAGGTCACTCCTTTTGATAGTCCAGTCATATTAGTGCTGAGCATATTTGCAAGTAATGAGGGATAATTAGGGGAGGCCGCACTAACCAAGAATACCCAGTAATGTAAAATAACTATATGGTAAAGGCGCCAACCCAATAGATGTCCACTCTACACAACAAGACTGTTATAAATTTGTGTGTGGCAACCACACTCCCTTTAAATATAAGGTGTCAGCTAGACTAACTGAAGTAGGACATTGGGCTAATTTCCCACAGGTTAAATTATGTTTAAATATAATCAATCCAAGTGACTGGCGTGTTGAAAAAACAAAGCATAGGTAATCTATAGCAACTTGTTTAGTAAAAATAAAGTGCAAAAATGTGCAATGTATATATGTGTTATATTAATCAATAAATATACAGAGAAATAAAGTACATAAAATAATTAGTTTTAGTTGCCAGAAATAGCTTTAAAACATTTTTTCACAAGAATAAAAAAGAAGGGCCAAATATTATCAACTAAATCAAAATCAATAAATCCACACAGATTAATTATAGCAGCAGCTAGTTAATCCACAATTGTGCAAACAGTGCTGAAAAGTGCTATATGCTGGGCAAAATATATAAACAATCCTTTTGTTGTTTCATACAGCTTTCAGATAATTAATGTACTTACTAAATCCGATAAAAAGCTTACACAGAACTATAAGTCAGTCATAAAAATAGACAGAGGAAAATAAATGACATATTTAAAAGTAATAAGAATTATTTAAAAAAAAATGCTTATCTGATAAAACAGTTCAAAGTCCTTAAGGCAGGAGGAGGCGGCAACCCAACATGTTTAATTATATATATATATATATATATATATATATATATTAGGGGTGAGCGGGTTCGGATTTCTGAAATCCGAACCCCCCCGAGCCCCCCCGATCCGAGGCAGATCTGAGTCAGGCTCGACTTTTCCCGCCTGACTCGGATCTGAAATCGAGGTATAACATCATCATCCCGCCTTCCAGTCTCGCGGGTTTTGGATCCTATATAAGGTACCCGCGTCTGCACCATTTTCTCACTCGGCTGTGGACAGTGAAGAGGGAGGGTGGGAGTTAGGGCTGGCTGGGCTGTGTAGTGTAGTGTGGTGCAGTGCAGTGTAGTGTTGTGCTGTGCTGTGCTGCGCTGTGCTGCTGTTGTCCATAAGGGCTGTGTCCACTCCTCCAAAGTCCATAGGGGCTGGCTGTGTTGTGCTGTGCTGCTGTTGTCCATAGGGGCTGTGTCCACTCCTCCAAAGTCCATAGGGGCTGGCTGGACTGTGTTGTGCAGTCAGTTGTCCATAGGGGCTGTGTCCACTCCAAAGTCCTGTGCAGAGTCCCAGTCCTAAAGGGGTGCTGTAGTATTGTCCAGGGGGTGCTCTGTCCATCAGGGGTGCTCCCCCCAAGTGCAAAAAACCCCCAATATTTTCTGTGTTTGTGAATTGTGTGCGCAGTAGCCGCACGTGCATCAACAAAGTAGTGCCAAGCGTGCGCCTGTGTCATAAGTAAAGGGCCGGCTGGCTTGACCGTTGAAGGGTGCTGTAACCCCCAAAGTACACTCCAAACAAAATAAAAAAATATTTTCTGTGTTTGTGAATTGTGTGCGCAGTAGCCGCACGTGCATCAACAAAGTAGTGCCAAGCGTGCACCTGTGTCATAAGTAAAGGGCCGGCAGGCTTGACCGTTAAAGGGTGCTGTAACCCCCAAAGTACACTCCAAACAAAATAAAAAATATTTTCTGTGTTTGTGAATTGTGTGCACTGTGGCTGCACGTGCATCAACAAAGGAGCAGCGCCAAGCGTGCGCCTGTGTCCCATATGTAAAGGGCCGGCTGGCTCATTTCTTAAAGGGTGGTGTAACACACAAAGTGCACTAGTCTCCAACAAAAAAAAAATATTTTCTGTGTTTGTGTGCGCCTTAGCCGCACGTATATATCAATATAATATAAATGGAGGACCAAACTTTCTCCAATAAATATAAAATAGGGAAAGATCAAGAACCACTTCCTCCTAGTGCTGAAGCTGCTGCCACTAGTCATGACATAGATGATAACATGCCATCAACGTCGTCTGCCAAGGCCGATGCCCAATGTCATAGTAGAGGGCACATACAATCCCAAATGGAAAAGTTCAAGAAAATAACCTTGAAAATGTTTTTAAAATCATCTGAAGAGAAACGTAAACTTGCCAATATGCCATTTACGACACGGAGTGGAAAGGAATGGCTAAGGTCTTTCCCTATGTTTATGACTAGTGGTTCAGCTTCACATGACGATGGAACCCCTCCTCCCACTAAAAAAATCAAAAGAGTTAAGCTGGCAAAAGCACAGCTGTGCGTTCTAAGAAGATATCACAAATCCCCAAGGAGAGTCCAAGTGTGGTGGTGGTTGCGATGCCTGACCTTCCCAGCACTGGACGGGAAGAGGTGGCTCTTTCCACCATTTGCACGCCCCCTGCAAGTGCTGAAAGGAGCACCCACAGTCCACTTGCTGATATGCAAATTGAAGATGTCACTGTTGAAGTACAACAGGATGAGGATACTGGTGTAGCTGGCGCTGAGGAGGAAGTTGTCGAGGAGGATTCTGTTGGTGATGTGGTTTGTTTAAATCAGGCTCCAGGGGAGACAGTTGTTGTCCGTGGGATGAAAAAGCCCTTCACGGTCATGCCTTGGCAGAAGACCAAACATTCCACCTCTTTGGTCTGGCAATATTTCTATCCAAATCCGGACAACAACTGTCTTGCCATATGTACCATATGTAAAGGTGAAATAAGTAGGGGTAGGGACATTAACCACCTAGGAACATCCTCCCTTATACGGCACCTACAGAGCATTCATAGAAAGTTACTGTCAAGTTCAGAAACTTTGGCTAAGACCGTAAGCAGTCCAGGGACACCTAATCCCATTGTCCTGTTGTATCCAAGCGCCTGCAAACCACACCGTCAACTCCCTCCTCGTCAATTTCCTCCTTAGTCAAGATCGGAAGTAGTCCTGCAGGCCATGTCACTGGCATGACTGACTCTCCTATCCGGGATTCCTCAGGAGGATCCTGCATTGCTACGCCTCCTGCTGCCACTGCTGCTGTTGCTGGGAGTCGTTCATCCTCCCAGAGAGGAAGTAGGAACACCACTACTTTTACTAAACAATTGACCCTCCAACAGTCCTTAGCGAGGAGGATGAAGTACGACAGCAGTCATCCTGAAGCAAAACGTATAACTGAGGCCTTGACTGCTATGTTGGTGTTAGACGTGCATCCGGTATCCGCTATTAGTGCAGTGGGATTTAGACAATTGATGGAGGTAGTGTGTCCCTGGTTCCAAATCCCGTCTAGATTCCACTTCACTAGGCAGGCGATACCGAGACTGTACAGAAACGTCAGATAAAGTGTCCTCAGTGTCCTGAAAAATGCTGTTGTACCCAATGTCCACTTAATCAAAAACATGTGGACAAGTGGAACAAGGCAGACTAAGGACTATATGACTGTGACAGCCCACTGGGTAGAAGTATCACCTTACACAGCAACAGCAGCAGCGTCACCAGTAGCAGCATCTCAGAAACGCCAGCTCATTCCCAAGCAGGCTACGCTGTGTATCACCGGTTTCAGTAAGAGCCACACTGCCGACAACCTCTTAGAGAAACTGAGGGAAATCATTGCCCAGTGGCTTACCCCACTTAGACTCTCCTGGGGATTTGTGATATCTGACAATGCCACCAATATTGTGTGGGCATTACATCTGGGCAAATTCCAGCACGTCCCATGTTTTGCTCACACAATAAACTTGGTGGTGCAGAATTTTCTGAAAAGCGACAGGCGCGTGCAGGAGACGCTTTGGGTGGCCTGAAAAATTTCTTGCCACTTTTGCCATTAAGCGACTGCGTGCCAAAGACTGGAGCACCAGCAAACACTCTTGAACCTGCCCCACCATCACCTGAAGCAAGAGGTTGTGACACGGTGGAACTCAACCCTCTATATGCTTCAGAGGATGGAGGAGCAGCAAAAGGCCATTCAAGCCTAAAAATCCACCTATGACATAGGCAAAGGAGGGGGTATGCACCTGACTCAAGCGCAGTGGAGAATGATTTCTGTGTTGTGCAAGGTTCTCCAGCCCTTCGAACTTGCCACACGTGAAGTCAGTTCAGACACTGCCAGCTTGAGTCAGGTCATTCCCCTCATCAGGCTTTTGCAGAAGCAGCTGGAGAAAGTGAAGGAGGAGCTAAGATGGAGCGATTCCGCTCAGCATGTGGGACTTGTGGATGAAGCCCTTCATTCGCTTTGCCGGGATTCCAGGGTGGTCAATCTGTTGAAATCAGACCACTACATTTTGGCCACCGTGCTTGATCCTAGGTTTGAAGCCTATGTGGTGTCTCTCTTTCCGGCTGACACAAGCCTGCAGAGGTGCAAAGACCTACTGGTGAAAACACTGTCAGCTGAAGCGGAACGTGACACGTCAACAGCTCCTTCTTCATTTTCTCCCGCAACTGGGGCTGGCAGGAAAAACGTAGGTATCCTAAGCAACCCGCTGGCGGTGATGCAGGGCAGGCAGGACCAAGTTTGGACATCTGGTCCGGACTGAAGGACTTGGCAACAATTTCTGACATGTCTACTGTCACTACATATGATACTGTCACCATTGACAGAATGGTGGAGGATTACATCGATGACAGCATCCAAGTAGGAATGTCAGACAGTCCATACCTGTACTGGCAGGGAAAAAGAGGCAATTTGGAGGTCCCTGTACAAACTGGCTCTATTTTACCTGAGTTGCCCCCCCTCCAGTGTGTACTCCGAAAGAGTGTTTAGTGCAGCCAGGAATGTTGTCAGCGAAAGGCATAGGAGGTTGCTTCCACAAAATGTGGAGAAGATGATGTTCATAAAAATGAATTATCAACTCTTCCAGGGAGACCAGCCTCCAGAAGGTACAGAGGAACCTGTAGTGGTGGATTCCAGTGGGGACGAATTAATACTCTGTGAGGATGAGGATGTACACAACACTGAAGAGGGTGAGGAATTGGTGGATGAGGAGGATGAGGATGACATCTTGCCTCCATAGAGCCAGTTTGTGCAGGGACAGATTAATTGCCAGCTTGTTTTGTGGGGGCCCAAAAGAACCAATCATTTCAGCCACAGTTGTGTGGCAGACCCTGGCGCTGAAATGATTAGTTTGTTAAAGTGTGCATGTCCTGTTTATACAACATAAGGGTGGGTGGGAGGGCCCAAGGACAATTCCATCTTGCACCTCTTATTTTTCTTTGCATTATGTACAGTTTGGGGCATAGTTTTTCAAACTGCCATCCTTTCTACCACTGCATTATCACTCCTAGATGGGTCACGTGTTTGTGCCGCCCACTCGTGTCGCTTAGCATAGTCATCCAGCTACCTCGGTGCAACCTTTTGGACATAAAAACACTATTGTGAGGTGTGAGGTGTTCAGAATAGACTGGAAATTAGTGGAAATTAAGGTTATTGAGGTTAATAATAGAATAGGAGCAGAAAAACCAACACATTCTGTGATTTTAGCTGTTTTTATGCTTTTTTAAAAAAAAATACAGATCCAAAACACAAAACCCAGAACCCAAAACACGGAAGGGTGGTTTTGGCAAAACCAATCCAGATCCAAAACACGAAGAAAAATCCAAATCCAAAACACAAAACACGAAAAGTGGCCGGTGCACACCCCTAATATATATATATATATATATATATATATTTATATATATATATTATAATGGCACGGTTGTGCCCTTATATTAAGGCTGCATCTAAAAAAATGGACTTCTCAATAGAGAATTCTGATGGTTTGGCAGGGTGTTTAAGGGGCTACACCTCAAAAGCTATAGGAGGTACCAAGTTGATACATGCCAAATTTAAGGGCAAAAACATAAAAAATGAGGACATGGGGGTAATCTAAAGCTCCAACTGTCACTTTTTTCTGACATTCTCAATTAGGAACCCTTTTCTGCTATAGTCAATGGGGGATTTTTGGGAAGGCATAACTCAGGGTAGGAGGGAATTTAGACTTGGGGTTTGATTTATTAGGTAGCTGTTGTGCCAGGGTACATGCTTTTGTGGTTCAGGTAAATTAGAAAGTTACAGTTTTTAAACTATTACCTCAAGAATGCGCCATTTGTAGAGATAGGACTTTTCAACTTGTTGCAAAGCCTCAGTAGGAGCCTCCAGCAGGTGTTGTCATAGCGGCTTCACTTGGGTGCAGCAAGATAGCCATTGTTTGCGGGCGATAGCAGCGCTGGAAAAAAACAATGGTAGCAGCAGCGGGGACACGGATGCGGTGGTGGGGACATCAGCGGCGGTGGGGACATCAGCAGTGGTGGGTTGTGGGTGTCTTCGGCGGTGGGGTGTCGGCAGTGGCAGTGCAGGGCCCGGTGGTGGTGCGGGCATTGGCGGCGGGCCTGGATCCGAGAAGATTCAGTCCACGCCATCCATTCTGCTGAATACGGCAGTGGCGCCCATTTCAAAAATGGCGCCTCAGCGCCATTTCTGACATTCAAAGATGGCTGCTGTGAGCCAATCATGGCTCGTGGCGGCCATCTTTGAATTTCAAAAATGGTGCTGAGGTGCCGTTTTTGAAATGGGCGCTGCTGCCATACTCGGCAGAGTGGCTGGTGGGGACTGGATCCTCTCAGATCAAGGCCCGCCATCGACACCCGAACAGGCGCCAGTCCAGCAGCAGGTGGGTGCCACCGAAGATGATGTCCCAAGCCAATCACAACTCATGACATGATTGGAGGCGGCTGCACCTGAAGAGGACCACAGAAGCCCTGGGGAGGTGACAGCCACCCCCCAGGTGAAGATGTCAAAGCCCTGGTGGGTTGGCGCCTGCCAGGCGAAGACGCCATAAGTCCTAGTGGGCGGCAGCCATGAAAAAGAGCTGACAAAGGCTGTCACCCACTAGGTGAAGACATCAAAGCTCTGGCGGGTTGGCGCCCACCAAGTGCAGACGCCAAAGCCCTGGTGGGCTGGCGCCCACCAGACGAAGACACCAGAAGTCCTAGGGGGGGCAGCCACAAAATAAACTAACACAGGCTGCTTCCCACTAGGCAAAGACACCGAAGCCCTAGGGGGTTGGTGCTCGCCAGGTGAAGACGCCATAAGTCCTAGTGGGCGGCAGCCATGAAAAAGCTGACACAGGCTGTAAATGGGATTCCCTTTATGTAAGACACCGAAGCCCTGGCGGGTTGGCGCCCACCATGGGAAGACGCAGGAAGTCCTAGTGGGAAGAAGCCACAAAAAAGAGCTGACAGGCTGCCGCCCACTGGGTGAAGACATCAAAGCCCTTGCAGGTTGGCGCCCACCAAGTGAAGACGCCGAAACCCTAGGGGGTTGGTGCTTGCCAGGTGAAGATGCTGAAGCCCTGGTGGGTTGGTACCCACCAGGTGAAGACGCCATAAGCCCTAGTGGGCGGCAGCCATGAAAAAGAGCTGACAAAGGCTGGCACCCACTAGGTGAAGACGTCGAAAACCCTGGCGGGTTGGCGCCCGCCAAGTTAAGATGCCAAAGCCCTGGCAGGTTGGTGCCAGCCAGGTGAAGACACCAGAAGTCCTAGTGGGAGGCAGCCACAGGCTGCCGCCCACTAGGTGATGACACTGAAGCCCTGGCGTGTAGGCACCCACCAGTCGAAGACGCCATAAGCCCTAGTGGGCGGCAGCCATGAAAAAGAGCTTACAAAGGCTGCCACCCACTAGATGAAGATGTCGAAGCCCTGGCGGGTTGGTGCCCTCCAGGCGAAGACACCAGAAGTCCTAGTGGGAGGCAGCCACAAAAAAGAGCTAACATAGGCTGCCACCCACTAGGCAAAGAAACCGAAGCCCTGGCGGGTTGGCGCACACTAGGCAAAGATGCTGAAGCCCTAGTGGGTTATTGCCCACCTGGCAAAGACGCCAAAGCCCTGGTGGGTTGGCGCCCACCAGGTGAAGACGCCATAAGTCATAGTGAGTGGCAGCCATGAAAAAGAGCTGACAAAGGCTGTCGCCCACTAGGTGAAGACGTTGAAGCCCTGGTGGGTTGGTGCCCACCAGGTGAAGATGCCGAAGCCCTGGTGGGTTGGCGCCCATCCGGCGAAGACACCAGAAGTCCAAGTTGGAGGCAGCCATGAAAAAGAGCTAACACATGCTGCCATCCACTAGGTGAAGACACCAAAGCCCTGATGGGTTGGCGCCTGAAAGGCAACGCCGGAAGTCCCAGTGGGAGGCAGCCACAAAAAAGAGCAGACATGCTGCGGCCTACTAGGTGTAGACATCGAAGACGCCAAAGCCCTGGCAGATTGGCATCTGCCAGGCGACAATGCCGAAGCCCTGGTGGGTTTGCGCCCTCCAGGCGAAGTCGCCAAAGTCCTGGTGGGTTGGCGCCCGCCAGGCGAAGAGGCCTAAGCCCTGGCGTGGTGGCGACCACGTAAAAGAGCTTAATGGCCATCGTCCCCCAGGTGAAGACCTGTAAAATAAAATATTACATTATTAAAGTGTGTTGTGTTATTTTAATATTTTTTTTTACAGGTGGACTACAGGTGGAAGTGGTCCCTAATGCCCAGCATGCTGGTACTTCTGGTTTTCCAAGTACCAGCATGCAGGGAGGCATGCTGGGACCTATAGTTCACCTGCAAAAGAAAATATTATTTAAAAAGCACCACATCACACAATCAACCTAGCACCCACTGCCCAGGGGTGCTGGGGCTAGCCCCAGGCTATCAGCCTAGGCCTGGAGTGCCCTAAGGAGGGAGACCCCTTTATTGGGGGGTCCCCAGCTCCTCAGGGATTCCCAGCCTGGACTGACTAGTGGTCAGGTTTGATACTGCATCTGGGCGGGCCCAGTGAAAGGGCTCCCCTAGCTGTGGCATCAGCCCTCCATTAGAAATAGTCTGGTGCTGGTCCTGGAGAATACAGGGGGTCCAAACTCATTTTTTTCCCCTGTATTTCCAGAACCAGGACCGGATCAGGGCCCAGTGCACACAAAGAGCACTCAATTCTGTGAATTAGCAGCTCCACCATTTAGGAAGTGACAGCAATCTCATTCTGTGAGAGTGCTGAATCTGCAGTTAACCACAGGGTGTGATGGCATACCATATCTATATTGCGCAAGGAACACGTCCATTAAGGCATCAGCCTTAATTATTGTAATTTCATGGCTTATTGACGTTTGAGTGGCAGAAAATCAATAGGTTTTGTGAATTTTCAGATCACGTCTAAGCTGCCTAAAGGGACCTATCCATCAAAAGATCTTTCTGAAAGACATAAGACAAAAGATTTATCTTTTGAAAATTCATGGGGCTGCTGTGACAGATATCTGTCATGTACATGACAGATTTTTGCAAACGACGAACGATATTGCATGACATCATTCTGGTAGAGGATTTTTTTTATGTTTCTGTTCATTTTCATTTCAAAAATCGTTCGTCGTTCGTCATTTACTGCGACAGATATTTCTAATATCTGTCACCAATAAACGATAATTGACCAACATGTTGGAGAGACAAAAGACCAAATTTGTCGGACGCGGGAGTATGCATTTTTATCATTCAGAGCCTATCCATTAGCAGATAAATTGAACGACTGAATGATAAATCATTCATTGTTCAAATTTATCTGCTAATGGATAGGCCACTTTAATGGGCCATGTGAAACCATAAGGTTTTTTATCTATGGAATATACATATATATATATATTTATATATATATATATATATATATTTGTTTGTATAGTATTACTAATATCACCATGTGTTTTATCATCATGTTTTACATATATTTTATGCTAATTAGGCATACAAACTTTATTGGCGCAGGACAGTAATTTTATTTATTTGTATACTTTTTGTAAGTGATTAATTAATCATATTAATTATAAATAGATAATTATAAATTGTTATTAAATGGTCAATTGCATATTTGCCTCAATATTATTGGTAATCTACAGTACCTGCCCTTTAAAGTTCCTCCTCTATATTTAAATATACCAATGACAATTCTAAACCTCACATGTTATAAGTAGGGGTGTGCACTGGCCACTTTTTGTGTTTTGTGTTTTGGTTTTGGATCTGGATCTTTCTTTGTGTTTTGGATCTGGATTGGTTTTGCCAAAACCACCCTTCTGTGTTTTGGGTTTTGGGTTTTGGATCTGTATTTTTTTGGAAAAAAGCATTAAAAACAGCTAAAATCACGGAATTTGTGTTTTTTTATCCAATGCTATTATTAACCTAAATAACATTAATTTACAGTCATTTCCAGTCTATTCTGAACACCTCACAACTCACAATATTGTTTTTAGGTCAAAAGGTTGCACCGTGGTTGCTGGATGACTATGCTAAGCGGCACAAGTGGGCGGCACAAACACGTGGCCCATCTAGGAGTGACACTGCAGTGGCAGACAGGATGGCAGTTTGAAAAGCTAGACCCCAAACAGTACATAATGCAAAAAAAAAAAGAGATGCAAGATGGAATTGTCCTTGGGCCCTCCCACCCACCCTTATGTTGTATAAACAGGACTTGCACACTTTAACAAACCAATCATTTCAGTGCCAGGGTCTGCCAAACAACTGTGGCTGAAATGATTGGCTCGTTTGGGCCCCCACAAAACAAGCTGGCAATTAAACTGTCCCTGCACAAACTGGCTCTACGGAGGCAAGATGTCATCCTCATCCTCCTCATCCACTGATTCCTCACCCTCCTCAGTGTTGTGTACATCCTCATTCTCATAAAGTATTAATTCATCCCCGCTGGAATCCACCACTACAGGTTCCTCTGTACCTTCTGGAGGCTGGTCTCCCTGGAAGAATTGATAATTAATTTTGGTGAACATCATCTTCTCCACATTTATGCCTTTCGCTGACAACATTCCTGGCTGCACTAAAAACTCTTTGGCAGTACACACTGGAGGGGAGGTCAACTAAGGTAAAATAGAGCCAGTTTGTACAGGGGCCTCCAAATTGCCTGTTTTTCCTGCCAGTACAGGTACGGACTGTCTGACATGCCTACTTGGATGCTGTCACCTATGTAATCCTCCACCATTCTGTCAATGGTTACAGTATCATATACAGTGACAGTAGATATGTCAGAAATTGTTGGCAGGTCCTTCAGTCCTGACCAGATGTCCAAATTTTGTCCTGTCTGCCCTGCATCAACGCCAGTGGGTTGCTTAGGATGTCTAAGTTGTTTCCTCGCAGCCCCAGTTGCGGGAGAAAATGAAGAAGGAGCTGTTGACATGTCATGTTCCGCTTCAGCTGACAGTGCTTTTGCCAGCAAGTCTTTGCACCTCTGCAGGCTTGTGTCCACCGGAAAGAGAGACACCATGTAGGCTTTAAACCTAGGATCTAGCATGGTGGCCAACATGTAGTGGTCTGATTTCAACAGATTGACCACCCTCGAATCCTGGCAAAGTGAATGAGCGGCTTCATCCACAAGACCCACATACTGAGCGGAATCGCTTCGTATTAGCTCATCCTTCACTTTCTCCAGGTGGTTCTGCAAAAGCCTTATGAGGGGAATGACCTGACTCAAGCTGGCAGTTTCTGAACTGACTTCATGTGTGGCAAGTTCGAAGAGCTGGAGAACCTTGCACAACACGGAAATCATTCTCCACTGTGCTTGAGTCAAGTGCATACCCCCTCCTTTGCCTATGTCATAGGTGGATGTATAGGCTTGAATGGCCTTTTCCTGCTCCTCCCTCCTCTCCTCCTCCTCCTCCATCCTCTGAAGCATATAGAGGGTTGAGTTCCACCGCGTCAGAACCTCTTTCTTCAGGTGATGGCAGGGCAGGTTCAAGAGTGTTTGCTGGTGCTCCAGTCTTCGGCACGCAGTCGCTGAATGGCGAATGTGGCCAGAATTTTTTTGGGCCACCCAAAGTATCTCCTGCACGCCCCTGTCGATTTTCAGAAAATTCTGCACCACCACATTTATTGTGTGAGCAAAACACGGGATGTGCTGGAATTTGCCCAGATGTAATGCCCACACAATATTGGTGGCATTGACAGATATCACAGATCCCCAGGAGAGTATAAGTGGGGTAAGCCATTGGGCAATGATTTCCATCAGTTTCTCTAAGAGGTTGTCGGCAGAGTGCCTCTTACTGAAACCGGTGATACACAGCGTAGCCTACCTTGAAATGAGCTGGCATTTCTGAGATGCTGCTACTGGTGACGCTGCTGTTGTTGCTGCGTAAGGCGATACATCTACCCAGTGGGCTGTCACAGTCATATAGTCCTTAGTCTGCCCTGTTCCACTTGTCCACATGTCTGCGGTTAAGTGGACATTGGGTACAACCGCATTTTTAGGACACTGAGGACACTTTTTCTGACATCTCCATACCTTCTCAATATCACCTGCCTAGTGAAGTGGAATCTAGATGGGATTTGGTACTGGGGACACTCTACTTCCATCAATTGTCTAAATCCCACTGCACTAATGGCGGATACTGTATGCACATCTAACACCAACATAGCTGTCAAGCCCTCAGTTATCTGCTTTGCAAGAGGAGGACTGCTGTCGTACTTCATCCTCCTTACAAAGGACTGTTGGATGGTCAATTAGTAAAAGAAGTATTGGTGTTCCAACTTCCCCTCTGGGATGATGAACGACTCCCAGTAGCAACAGCAGCAGCGGCAGCAGTAGGCGTAGCAATGCAGGATCCTCCAGAGGAATCCCAGATAGGAGAGGAGTCAGTCATGCCAGTGACATGGCCTGCAGGACTACTTCCAATCCTGACTGAGGAGGAAATTGACGAGGTGGGAGTTGACGGTGTGGTTTTTAGGTGCTTGGATACAACAGGACAAAGGGATTTAGGTGTCCCTGGACTTTGTATGGTCTTAGCCACAGTTTCTGAACTTGGCATTATCACTTTATGAACGCGCTGCAGGTGACGTATAAGGGAGGATGTTCCTAGGTGGTTAATGTCCCTACCCCTACTTATTACACCTTTACATATGCAACATATGGCAAGACAGTTGTTGTCTGGATTTGGACTGAAATATTTCCAGACCAAAGAGGTGGAATGTTTGGTCTTCTGCCCAGGCATGACGATGGGCTTTTTCATCCCACAGACAACAATGGTGCCTGATTTAAACAAACCATCATCTATGTCATCACTAGTGGCAGCAGCTTCAGCACTTGGAGGAAGTGGTTCTTGATCTTTCTCTATATTATTATTATCAGACATATTTTTGTCCTCCATTTATGTAATATTGAAACGTGCGGCTAAGGCGAAAATATATTATTTTTTTTCTGGCACTTTGAGGGCTAAACCACCCTTCAACAGACGAGCCAGCCGGCCCTTGACTTATGACACAGGCGCACGCTTGGCACTGCTTCTTTGTTGATGCACGTGCAGCTAAGGTGCACAGAAGTCACCAACACAGAAAAATAATTTATTTTTATTTTTTTCCAGCACTTTGGAGGTTATACCACACTTCAAAAGATGAGCCAGCCAGCCCTTGACTTATGACACAGGCGCACGCTTGGCGCTGCTACTTTGTTGATGCACATTCGGCTAAGGCGCACACAAGTCACAAACACAAAAACTGTATTTATTTTTATTTTTTCCGGCACTTTGTGGGTTACACCACCCTTCAACAGACAAGCCAGCCGGCCCTTGACTTATGACACAGACGCACACTTGGCGCTGCTACTTTGTTGATACTCGTGCAGCTACTGCGCACACAATTCACAAACAGAAAAAAATATTAATTTTTTTTTGGAGCACACTTTGGGGGTTACAAACTACACTTCAACAGACGAGCCAGCCGGTCCTTTACTTGTGACACAGGCGCACGCTTGGTGCTGCTACTTTGTTGATGCGCATGCGGCTACTGGGCACACAATTCACAAACACAGAAAAAAAAAATTCTGCCACTTTTCGGGGGTTACACCACCCTTCAACAGACCAGCCGGGCCCTTGACTTATGACACAGGCACACGCTTGGCGCTGCTACTTTTCTGATGCACGTGTGGCTAATGCATACACAAACAGAAAAATATATTTTTTTTGCACTTGGGGGGAGCACCCCTGATGGACAGGGTACAGGTACACCTGTCAAACCGTAACGCAGGTGTCCTAAGGCGAGCTCAGGGAGGACAGAAACCTCCTGTGGAGAAGAAGGGTAGTGTTGTCCAGGGGGGACAACACTACAGCACCCCTTTAGGACTACAGCTTTTATGGGACAACAGCACTGCACAACACAGCCCAGCCAGCTCCTATGGACTTTTGACATAAACCCTATGGACAACAGCAGCATCAGCACAGCAACCCCCACCCACCCTTTATGGACAACACAGCCTTTATATGACAACAACACTACACAAGACAGCCCAGCCAGCCCCTATGGACTTTGGACACAGCCCCTATGGACAACAGCAGCACCAGCACAGCAAAACCCCACCCTCCCTCCACAGCCGGAGTGAAAAATGGCGCCGACACAGGGACCTTTTATAGAATCCAAAACCTGCGAGTATCCGACAGCAGGATGATGGTGTTTTGCCTCGATTTCAGATCCGAGCCAGGCAGGAAAACCTGAGCCGGACTAGGTACCCGGCTCAGATCGGGGGGGCTAAGGGGGGGTTCAGATTTCAGAAATCTGAATCCACTCATCCCTAGTTAAGTAAGGCTAACCTTATTATCTATAGTCTTAATCCTAACCAAAGCACATCTCAGATTGAACTAAATAAACAATCTTAAATCAAACAATAATCTAAAATCTAGCCCAAAACAAAGACCATAATATAAACAAAACTGAAGTTTTAAATCTGGGTCATAACATGTCTCTAATCTTGTTTCCCATCTCAAAAATATAAAAATTGTAAGAAAAAGGTTCACATTTTTGATACAGCAATTTGCACATATTTAAAAGGGGCATGAGAGGCCCATTAATATGATATTTGCCATACACTCATTTATTTTTTGAACGCATCATTAAACTCTTATCTACTTTCTGCACTATACCTACACAGTTATATCATGCAGTGCAGATATTACAATCCATCTTCTGTCCTGTATTTACAATCAAAATACTGCTTTTCACCCACATCCTAAATGCAGTATGCTGCTTTTATATGTACTGCCTCAAACACTACGTACAGTAGTACCCCCTTCACAATCAATTCATATTCTAAGACACTTCTTACCAGCTTCTCTATGTCATATAACATTCTTGGTACTTAAGTTATATTATTTAAATTAAAACCACCATCCACTGTCAAACATTTTGTCACTGGCAGACCGAATTACATGTGTGGTATTATTCCACCTTGCCTTTGATGGTTTCCCTGATTTATGATACACGACAGGTAGTCTGTGACCCACTGAGCATAAATATTATTTTCTGCAGTATGCATATCTCTTACATTCAGATACTTTCATCTGAACACCTTTGACAATTGTCTAACTTCATTTAGCATGAGGACTTCCAGATAACTATTAGATACAGATTACTTTGAAGAAAAAGTTAAATTTAGTGTTCTAAGTTTTCAGGTTGGTAAGTTGAAAGAAGCAAAATATTTATATATGAGATGTTCCAAAAATCTTGACATGTTGTTGATGTAGCTACTGTATATTAACTCTTCAAATTTGTACAGATGTTTTATTTTGAGAATGTGTTAAAATGATAACTCACCTGTAAAGTAGCATTACTGGAATTATTATTTTTGAATGAAAAATCAGTTTTGGGGACTAGTAGAGGCAAAAGTAGAAAAGAAAAGCTAGTGGGCAATTCTCAAAAATAAAATATAATAGCACACCTGCCAACATTATACCACAAGGAGATCATTTTTCTGAGACGCACATGTAAAAAGAGGTATGGTCATTAGAGCTAACTGTTTAAAATGATTGTAGGTGCTCCCCAAATGACTGCAAAATGATAGACATGGATAGTGGCTGTACAAATATTTAGGATGCTACAGCACCCACAATACCCACAGAGCTGGCTCCAGTGGGTGTACTCATGCTGCTGTGAAGTTCTAGACATCTCCCCACACATTTCTCTACCCGATAAACACCCACTAATTGATCTACATGCCAGAGGTACCTGTCATTGGGCTGCACAGCAGGGGCACACCTCTCATGTTCACGTGAGTCGGGACAAATATGCTGACATTAGACAGACCCTTAATTCAGGACTGTTCCATCAAAATCAGGACAGCTGTGGGTATTTAATAACTTAATTTTAAGTGACAAAAATGCATATTTACATATTGTGGGCAACAACTGTGTACTGTGGCTGTTATATAACTGTTATATAACTGTGGCTCTGTGCAGAAACTCTCCAAAAATGAAAAACCATTCTGGATTTTAAAATGTAATTTTTTAATAATAGTTTTTAATCAATATTGTGTAAGATGGTCATTACCTCTGCTAGTATTTAGCACACATGCATAAAGGGTGCTGAGACTGTTTAACTATACAGGAACCCCCCAAAAAAACAGAAAACCACAAAAAATTCCTTGTTGTAAAATCCTAGTGATTAAATATTTCTGCTGGGTACACACTGAGCGATGAGTACCGAGCCTGGGTACACATCAGAATGATGTAATGAACAATGGAACGATCACTCATTCTGTCCTTCATTACACTGCATGGTGCCGCATACAATATCGTCAGGTGTGATGTGCAACACATCATACCTGATGTCACATGTGACTGTGGGTGCACACACATCATGCATACACACTACACTATATGCACGATTTGTCATTTTGATTTCGCCAAATCGGAACAACATCGCTCCAGTGTGTACCCAGCTTAAGAGTATTGTTGTGTGAAGGGCAGTAACAAATATTTAATAGTTAGCAGCTAAAATACTGGGGACTGTTGAGATGAGGGAACAGTGTAATAAATATGCTCTACCTTATACAGCCGAAAAGAGAGTGAATGCAATAAAAACAAACAAATCTGAAATGGCAACTTCCCCTTTGTAGTAGATATAGGGGACCAATTATAGCAGTCTCAATGATGTGAAATTAAAAATATGCACATAAAGTGCTGTAGTGTAATTTTTTTCAAACAAATGAAACAGTACAGATGAAAATCTACTTATATAAATGCAAATCTAATGATTTGACTATGATATGTTAGGGTAGATGAAACGGAATCGGTATGACTTACCGCTGGACGTGTGCTTGGCTGATGTAATACTGACGCCGGAAGACAGAACAGTGAAGATCCCGACAAGGTAAGTAACTAACTCGCTAACCTTTCCCCCCCCAACCCTCCCTTAGGGGTGCCTAACCCTAAACTCCCCACCTAGTGCCTAACCCTGACCTCCACCCAGGGATGCCTAAACCTAACCCTGCCTCCCCGCTCCCTAACCTCCCCCCGGGGGTGCCTAACCTAACCCCCCTTACCCTAACCTAACCTAGGCATGGTGCCTAACCCTAAGTCCCCCTGGGAGGCCCTAAACTTAACCCTACCCCCCCTCCCCACGCAGCTGTCCGCTCCTAACACCCGGCTTACCTTAGTTCGGTACGCCAGGCGTCAGGATTTCGGCGGGTGGATAATGATAGGCATCAGTATTTTGACACCTATCATTAGTCCCATGCTGGGATTTGACAGTCGGGAAGCCGGTGGTCGGCATTTCGACCGGCAGCTTTCTGACCGCATACCGATAAAACACACTCTTGCTGATACAGGTTGAATCTCCCATATCCATATATTCCGAAAAACAGATAATTTCGAAATAAGGAATTTTTTTAGCTTGAATGAGTTAGTGACACCTTTGCTTTCTGATGGTTCATTGTACACAAATTTTGTTTAAGGCACAAAATGATTCAAGATATTGTATAAGATTACCTTCTGGCTGTGTGTATAAGGTGTATGTATATGAAATATAAAAAGTTTTGTGTATGTACACAAACTTTGTTTATGTCCAAAATTATTAAAAATATTGTATAAAATTACCTGCAGGCTATGTGTATAAGGTGTATATAAAACATAAATGAATTCAGTGTTTAGACTTGGGTCCCATCCCCTAGAAATCTCATTATGGTAAGCAAATATTCCAAAATGCTGAAAAATCCGATATCCAAAATACTTCTGGTCCGAAGCATTTTGGATATGGGAGACTCAACTTGTATATAAAATAAACCCTGTATATAAAACAAAACCTGCAATATTGGTAAACAGATATAATTACCAATGAAGGAGCTGAAATAAAGCTGTCATAAAGAATACACTTAGGGGTAAATTAACTAAGATTCGATTTGGTCTCGATTTCTTTCCCGTTTTTCAACTCTGATCGGATCGATCAAAAACGGCCATTTTTTTCACAAAAAAATCGTGAATTTACCAAGCTCCCGGATTTGAGAGGATCGTTTTGATTGATGGCGTATTTGGTCAATCCTGTCCATTTTGAAGTCCTGATTTGCCTCCCAAACAAGCAGCCTGCACATATCAGTGTAATATGTGCAAACTGTTTGTTGTTGTTTTTTTTATTTTTAGGGTTCATTTTTTGAGACAAAATTGATGTGAGGTCCCCCCCAAAAGGCTAACCAGCCCCACAGAATGAACTTTAATACCCTGTGGCTCTCCATTGACTTCAATGGAGGAGCCAATCATTGGCTGAGAGTGGCGGGGGCTCACCTCTCTCAGCCAATGAATGCTCAGATACAACTCTGCAAAGGCTAGAGCCACGTCTGAGCATCTCATTTGGGACATAACAACCATCCTAGTTGTTATGTGTTGCATTGATCGTGATTTAAATTTTTTTGTTTGAAGAAGACCTTGGATGCCTACTGGACAAGGGGACCACTCCTGGTAATGTAAGTGAGTATGTGTGTGTATGTATGTAATAAAACTGTACTTTCATGGTGTGTGTGTTGTGTTTTTTTTTACACAGGTGAACTACAGGTACCAGTGGGCCCTTAATGCTCCGCATGTTGGTGCTCGTGGTTCTCCAAGTACCAGCATGCGGGGGAGGCTTGCTGGGACCTGCAGTTCCACTGTAAAGACAATGTTGTTAAATCTATTGTTTTACACACTACATACACTATCAACCCACCACCCTAGGGTGGCAGGAATAGCCCTTGGCTATCAGCCTATGCCAGGGGTGCAATGGAGAGGGGGACCCCTTAATTGGGGGGTCCCCAACTCCCCAGAGATCCCTAGCCTGGGCTGATTAGTGGTCAGGACTAATGCTGCAGCTGGGGGACCCGGTGAAAGGGCTCCCCTTTCTGTGGCATCAGCCCCCCACTAGAAATGGTCCAGTGCTGGTTTTAATTATAGGGGGACCCCTATGCAATTTTTCCCGCCTATAATTAAAACCAGGACTGTCCTGCAGAATGGTGCTGGTACCTAATTTACGATGGAACACTACACATTTTGATCCCCGAAAGTTTACGCACCAGGACAGGCCGGCAAGTCCGGGGCTGGTTAGCCTTTTGGGGGGAACCTCACGTCATTTTCTTTTTATTAACCCTTACAACACACATTCCATTCAGAAACATACACAAATCACACTGATTTGTATATGTTAAATAAC
Organism: Taudactylus pleione; assembly: GCA_031769625.1. Lineage (NCBI taxonomy): Eukaryota > Metazoa > Chordata > Amphibia > Anura > Myobatrachidae > Taudactylus > Taudactylus pleione. Next base: position 1,658,151 of record JAUIMM010000213.1, read on the forward strand.
AACTCGCAGCTCAGGAGGTAGTGCATTGAAATCTTCTTTTGAGTCCCCGATTTGAGTGTAAAACAGGCGATTTTAGCAAAACGAATAATGGTTAATTCCCGATTTGTATGAAATAAGTGAAAAGTACTTTCGATTTTGAGCCAATGGTGATATCATTTCTATTGTTCAAAACGGCTGAATTTGCGGCATTAAACCATCCGATTTGAAGCTGAAAAAATGAAGAGATCACCTGACTTTAATGATAGTAAATTCCCGAATTGCAAAAAAGTCATATTATCACCCGAAAATGCAAATCGGAACCAACACGAATGTTGATAAATTTACCTCTTAGGGTGCAATATGAAACATCTCAGTATATTTTACTGCATAGGGATAAGTAAATGAAACCCAAAAGAAAACAAAAGCAATAGAAAATATTTGTTTGTTGCTTGTTTGTCTGTAGAATAGATAGTGATTGTATTTAGTTATTGCTATTGTGCTTTATAACAGTGCTATTGGGGTGTATTCTTACAGTGATTATTTTCATCTTATAACTGATGGCATGCAGTATTTGCAATATATCATCAGACAATATTATTTCACCCCCCATTATTTCATTATTCATTGGTAATGCCTTCAGAATTGAAAACAACTGTTTGATATGCTGATGTGTACATTAGCATCAAAGTAAATCTCTATTTATAGTCCACTAATACAAAGTGTATAAGAATAAGATATGGTAATTATGTCAATATATGTGGCCATTTCTTTGACACTTGACCAGATGTCATAATAATCTGTCACATTGGTGCACTGTATTGACTCATCAAAAATGTCAGTAGCATTGGTAGGAGTAGCTGAAGCAGAGGACCTCTAATTTACAACTGGATACAACAACTTGCTCACAAGGACATTTGCATCTCTTAAGATCTAAGTTAGATGTTAAACTTTACTTATGACTAAAACCAAGCATGATTATTAATATAATTATATTTTATTTATAAGTACAGCCTAAAGTGGATATTATACTGTAAACATTAACATATACCTAAAATTACAGTGTGCAGTTAGCATAATTGTGTAGAGAAAACAAAGGGAAGCTGGCCGTAATCAAATGAGATTTCAATCTACAGTATAAGAGCTTTGGGTGGATGCAATGTGAGAAGAGGGCAGAGACTGTACAGTTAGGCGGACATGTGATCAGCTAAGAGGATGGTTAGGAATGAAGGTGGCCATACATCAGAGACAGGTTTTTGCGATCCGCTGATGCGATGGGAAGTGCTGGCATTTCCGTGTGGAAATGCCAACCTTCCACCATCGATGTTCTACGATCCGTCGCCGGATCGCAGACATTTCACATGTTAAATGTTGGCGATTTGATGATCACGATCACTTTTTGATCGCGATTGTCAAATTGGCATTATCCAACATGTTGGATTTCTACGATCCCACGATGCTGGGTTGCAGCATCATGGGATCGCAGCAATCCATCCCTGATGGATGGGCCCCATGACCCAGGAGAATTTCTGAATGTGAGAATGGGAAGATTGATCAAGGAGGAAATGAGGTGGCAATCTTTAGCAAAGCTTGTCAATGGAAGACATGTAGAGCGAGAACCTTGGGGCCCCCGGAAGGCAAAACAAAGTGGAGGAAAAGTGTGGAGAAGGAGAAGTTGGATAAGTAAACCAGGAGACAGATAAATCACAAACTCCAATGCAGTGGAGGGTTTGGATGAGAGAAAAGTGGTCATAAGTTTCAAATGATGCTGTAAAGTCCAGGAGAATAAGAATGGTGAACTGGCCTTTGTATTTGGGGATGAGTAGGTCATCAGTGACCTTGGTGAGGTCAGTTTCAGTTGAATGAAAGGGTAGAGACTGAATCCAGATTGGAGCAGGCCAAGGAGGGAGTGGGAGGATGGGAAGGATGTGAGTTAGTAATAAACTATTTGTTTGTTCTTGGTGGCAAAGGGAAGAAGAGAGATGAGATGATAGTTATTGATGCTTTCTTAATGCTTTCTTAATAACGTTGGAGATAAGAGAATACATGAAGGATGAAAAAACAGTGCCAAGAGGATATAAGTTGACCAGTAGGTATAGTGGAAGCATGCTTTCAGGGCTGTGATTGGAGGAGTTTGGAGGGGATGGGGTGAAGGAGCTTGAGAGTACAGAGGATGAGAAAAGGGCACAGAATTCAGCGCTGGAGACCAAACATGACAAGGATGGCAGTCCTAGGAGGTGTGACTTTAAGTGATCGAAATGTCATGGTGATGGACTTAATTTTGGATGTGAATTGGGTGGAAAAATCACAAGCACTAAGGGTGAAGGGGGGGGTGGAAGTTGAAGATAGAAAAGAGATGTCCACAATTGGAAGCCTGGGAGGGAATTAGGGCATTGAGGTAGGTTTGTTTAGTGAGTGAAAGAGCAGAGCTATAGGATGAGATAATGAACTTAAAGTGGGGGAAATCAGCATTAAAGTGCTACTTCCCCTCAATGTAAGCAGAGCGAGAAAGTTAGTCTGTGTAAAATGCATGGTTAGGGCAGGTGACGGTAGTAGTAGAGAAGAGAAGGAAGTCTAGAGAGGAGGAGAAACTGATGGGGTTCAGGGCATCAATATTCCTTTTAGTATAAATGGTCTTAGGGAAGTGGGCTGAAGTGGTGGGGGTAATGCAGAAAAAAAGTAATTGGTGGTCAGAGGGAGCAAATGGAAAAATAGTACACAAATGAGAGGGATGGATCATTGATGTGAGAGGCCAAACAAGGAGATGGATGGAGTTTTGAGGTTGACATATATAAATATATATATATATATATATATATATATATATATGTATACATATATATATATACTACCGTTCAAAAGTTTGGGGTCACTTAGAAATTTCCTTATATTTGAAAGAAAAGCACAGTTTTTTTCAATGAAGATAAAATTAAATTAATCAGAAATACACTCTATACATTGTTAATGTGGTTAATGACTATACTAGCTGCAAACGTCTGGGTTTTAAAGGAATATCTACATAGGTGTATAGATGTAATTTCCAGCAACCATCACTCCAGTGTTCTAATGGTATATTGTGTTTGCTAAGCACGTTGGAAGACTAATGGATGATTAGAAAACCCTTGTGCAATTATGTTAGCACAGATAAAAATGGGTTTGCTCATTAGAGAAGCTATAAAACTGGCCTTCCCTTGTTTGTTTGAAGGACAAAATTATTATTTCAAATACAAATCATTGTATCTAACCTTGCCAATGGCTTGACTATATGTTCTATACATTTTGCAACTCATTTCATAAATAAAAGTCAGTTTTCAGGTAAAACATGAAATTGTCTGGGTGACCCCAAACTTTTGAACAGTAGTATATATATATATATATATATATATATATATATACAGTCATATATCCACTGCACTCGCCACTCCCAGATTTGGGGTGCACACCTGCACTCGCCATTCCCATGCATGGGGTGCAAGTGGCTTGTGACCACATTGCTTGAATAAATAAACAGAAAACTCAGCACTCACCATTGTTAAATCCCTCACAATAATATATAAATAAATAATGGGGTTTTGGTTCATGGATTGATCAATCCATTTAAGCCTGCAGCCCACATCATGGGACCCCACTTCTCTGCAGGTCCTACACTATCTGTCACACTTATGGAAACCTGGTAGCTGCTATCACAGAATTTAAACAGAAAAAATGTTACCTGGTTTAAAGCTCACTTTCCAACTAATGGCTTTTAAAGGCAAGGCAGCCACCAAACATAGCTTCTATCATACTACCAAAAAGGCAGCTGACACAGGTTATTATAAATGAGCTTGTACAGGGGTGCATGAGAAAGCTATGATCACAAAAGGTTAATTAAAAATTAACCAAATTAACAATCCACTGCACTCGCCACTCCCAGATTTGGGGTGCAGACCTGCACTCACCATTCCCAGGCATGGGGTGCAAGTGGCTTGTGACCATTTATTCTGTGGTTCAGTGTAAACCCCTCCCTTTACAAGCACCTGTGCAAAGTCATTAAGCTGATATGAGCGACCACCATACTTTTTGTTAACAGTTTTGAGAGGCATGAAGGGAGCCAGCATTGGGAGGATGTGTTGGTCCTTATAGTGCCATGTGGAGGTTTCTGGGGTACCTCCAAGGTGAGTCAGCTCTCAGCTTATACATGTGCTGTTATTATGCAGTACACTAATTTGTAATTATATGACCCAGAGTGGGTGCTACTATTATGTAACAATAATTATTTTGGGGTGAGCGTTTGGGAGTGGGGCCCCCGGAGTTGTTCTGGCTGGACCTTTTTCAGGGCATCACCACTTAATTCACATAGATATTTTTTTATTTCTTTTCTAATTGTTTATTATTTATGTCATTTTAATTATTTCTCATTTCATTAACACTTATTGATTTATCTTTACACATCTATTCTTTAAACTTCACTATCACCTTTTTTCCCCTTTTCATGTGATGCCCTGGGGATGGTCCTTGGCTAGAATTTTTTTGGGTACCTTGCTTCTTGGACGTGAACCCCTTAATGTTAGGGACACCAGTGTAGAGGAGCCTTGACGATGGCCTGGCACTTATTCATATATTTGCAAATGTATGTAACTAATACCTCTGAATCTCTATTATCATGTAGGATTTAAGTATTTTTTGTTGATATTGCTGCAGTGAGCTAGAGGGAATCCCTTTTTTCTGTGGTTCAGTGTAAACCCCACCCTTTACAATTACCTGTGCAAAGTCATTAAGCTGATATGAGCGACCACCATACTTTTTGTTTATTTATTTAAGCAATGTGGTCACAAGCCACTTGCACCCCATCTTGGGAACGGCTAATGCAGGTCTGCACCCCAAATCTGGGAGTGGTGAGTGCAGTGGATTTCTGACTTTTTTATTTGGTTAATTTTTAATTAACCTTTTGTGATCATAGATTTTTCATGCACCCCTGTGCAAGCTCATTTATAATAACCTGTGTCAGCTGCCTTTTTGGTAGTATGATAGAAGCTATGTTTGGTGGCTGCCTTGCCTTTAAAAGTCATTAGTTGGCAGGTGAGCTTTAAACCAGTTAACATTTTTTCAGTATAAATTCTGTGATAGCAGCTACCAGGTTTCCATAAGCATGACAGATAGTGTAGGGCCTGCCTAGAAGTGGGGTCCTATGATGTTGGCTGCAGGCTTAAATGCATTGATAAATCCATGAACCAAAACTCCATTATTTATATATTATTGTGAGTGATTTAACAAAGGTGAGTTCTTAGTTTTCTTTATATATGTATAAGAGATGTGCACCTTCCCCTGTGTTTTGGTTTTGGATCAGTATTTTTTTAATAAAATTTATAAAAATCTGCTAAAATCACATAATTTGGGGTTTGTTTTGTTCCTAAGGTATTATTTACCTCAATAACATTAATTTCTACTTGTTTCCAGTCAATTTTGACTATCTCAAAGCTCACAATATTGTTTTCATCCAGTTTAGGCCCAAAATGTGCACCAAGCTGGCTGACTAAGCTAAGTGGCAGCAGTGGGTGGCACAAACACGTGGCAGTTCAACTTCCAACATGACACATCAGGAAACAAATGTTTTTATTATTCAAGAGGCCTGAGGGAGTTGGAGAACATATGTAGTTGAAGGCAGGGACAGGAAGGCTTGATTGGTAGTAAATTTAATTTAATTTTTTAATTCTGAAGTAAATTTATGAGGGAGAAGGGGAAGGGTGGAGGGATGGCATTTACAAAGAATATTTTACTCATTCACATCAGTCCTTGCCCCATAAGAATCATTGAGTGCCATGCCTGCTGCTGCTGTTGGGAGTGTATTTTCATCCAAGAAGGGGACCAGGAAGACTACTAGTAGTGCTCTCCAAAACAATTGACTGTTAAATAATCCTTTGCAAAGATTCCACTTGAAAAGCAGTTCCCAAACTGCACAGGAACATTTAAAAAAACATAGTTAGTGGCCTTCAAACTGCCATCAGCTCAAGTGGCACATCAAGCAGCAATGGCTCCTCCTTCAGTTTCTCTAGCAAGTGCATCTGCTGAGAAAAAAATTAACTTTCAAAACACCCACTGGTGATGCAGATGAGTCAACACAATCAAGTTTTAACTTATTGACATCTAGTCGGGTCAAAATTGCCTACAATTAATGACAACTCTACCGTGAATCCAGCTGATATGGTCACCATTCAAAGAATGATTGAGGACTATTTAAAAAATTTAATGATAGCATCCAAATAAGTATGCCAGACAGTCTGTTTGACAACTGCCAGGTAAAAAAGGTAATTTGGAGGCCCTTGCACAAACTGGCTTTGCTTTCCTTGAGCTGCACACCCACCAGTGTGTACTCAGAAAGAGTTTTCAGCACGGGCGAGAACCTTTTCAGTGATCGACCTATGAGGCTACTTCCTCAAAATGTGGAAAAGATGTCCATCAAAATGAACTACAAATTCTATGAGAAAGACCTTTACCATCAATTACATGTGGGTGAGGAATTGGATAATGATGATGGTGACAACATTTTGCCTCTGTAAAGTCAGTTTGTGTACGATCATTGCCAGCAAAGTCAGCTGCCCATTGGTAACTTGTTTTGAGGGGGCCCAAACAAACCAATCGCTTCATGACTGAGGATATTGTTGATGAAGGTGTTGGTGGTGAAGATGGCAGGTGTGTCACAACCAGCAGTATGGAATTCCCTACTGTGGGGTGCAAGCTGAGGTTTAGGACTGAAGGGGAAATCTGAGATGTGGGGCCTGTACACACGATCTCTTCATCCACGAGTACCAGATGTTGGTGAGACCTGACCAAAGGTGCAGAGTCTAACCAGCTGGGAGGTGTGCACCAGTGACCCTAGCAGAATATGGCTTTAGCTGCACCCAGCTGGCAGGTCGTGATCCTTTGGTCAGGTAACTGGCACTCACGGGAATAGAGAATCTTGCTACTGTGGCCCTCGTGGATACTTCTCACAAGGAGTGCAGTGGTGACTGCAGAACCGAAGCTGGATGCCATAGTGACAGCGATATAGATGATTGCTCCGAGCATTGAGGAAATATATAGGATGCACTTCTGCTCAACGAGGTGGTGAATGAACTGCAGACAGGAATGATGTTGAGGACGTACTTCTGCGCAATGAGGTGGCAAATGATCTGTAGACAGACGAGATGTTTGGGACGCATTTCTGCGCAATGAGGTAGCAAATGATCCACAGCCAGGCATGATGTTGAAGACACACTTCCGTGCAACGAGGTGGCAAATGATCTGCAAACAGGAGAGGTGTTGATGATGCACTGTTGCACTGTAGTCGGCACTGGTAAGCACAGGGAAACATGAGGAAGGACCTGGAATGAGATCTCCTGTGAACACTAGGAAGCGACAACATTGCTCAGGCAACTTCCTGTGGTCCGCAGTCTGGCTTTATCCCCTACAGGAGCAGATCACTGGTGGACAGTGTCAGCTGACCACTGTCATGCTACCATTGGGTATGAAGTTGTCAGGTGATGCAAACTGTCATGGCCGCATCCATGATGACAACTGCAGAAACCAGGCACGGAGCAGTCCAAGGCAGTTCACATGACACTAAGTAGAATACTCAGCATGTACCCTCCGCTGCACCTGATGTCTGACCCCAAGGGAGTTCAGGGGAAGCTGGTGCAAAGGTGAGTAATGGTCAATCCTAGGCCACAACCTGACAAGATGCTTGGATCTAGCAGAGAGAAGGGAGCTAGCTGATGCTGGACTGCTTGTTGTTATTTTTTTAGCCAAAGTTTCTGAATTTTGCTAAAACGTTTATTATGGATGCCCTGCAGATGATGTAACAGGGTGGAGGTTCCTAGATGGTTAAGGTCCCTACTTCTACTAATTTTGGCTTTACAAATGGTACAGATGCCCTCACAACTGTTGTCAGAATTTGGTTTAAAATAATTCCACACCGAAGATGTGGCTTTTCTGGTCTTATGCCCAGGCATCACGCCAGCCTATAACTCCAGTTTATGTCCTTACCCCAGCCTATACCATCACCCCAGATTATACCAGCACCCAAGCCTATATCGTCATCCCATCCTGTATTGTGTAAAAATTACAGCTGCACTCCATGTTAGATTGGGGATTCATTATCCACTTTAGTGGATGTGAGCTCCATTTTATTCCATATCACCACACCCCCTACACATATTCTGACCTGGGCTACAGGAGGAGCAGCTGCACTCTGGAATATGGTTATGGTTGCATGGAGTTGCCCCCCTGACTCGCTGAAATTCAGGTAGAGGCGCCACTTTATCAGAGAATGCAGTTTTAGCTGCTTTATTTCATTTTTTAAACCATATCCTCTGTTTTCACATTTGAAAATATGTTTATGTGAATCTCAGTTGAGGCATTTGTGATGTCATTATGTTTAATATATTATGCACATTAAGTAGCACTTTGTTGTGGTCTTGTAGTCTAATAATTTATGATTGAGGAAAGAAGTAAAAATTAGCATTTTTTTATTGCTAACTTTGTGTTATTAAATTGTAAAATTGTGCAGTTTCCACTTACAGTGTCACAAATTAATTTAAAACAGTACGTGTTGAATATTATACTGTGGTTCCACTTACAGCGTCACAAGATATTTTACAAATACACTGCTTTTCCACTAACAGTGTCAATATATTTTATTAATAGACTGCATTTTCCACATACAATGTCACAATATTTTTTTATGAATACACTGCATTTCCACTAACAGTGTCATTTTTTTTATGAATACAGTGCATTTTCCACTTAGTGTCACAATATTTTTTATGACTACACTTCGTTTTCCACTTACAGTGTCACAATATTTTTTATGAATAAACTGCGTTTCCACTAACAATGTCAATATTTTTTACGAATACACTGCGTTTTCCACTTACAGTGTCACAATATTTATTATACACTGCACTACCACCTACAATTTCACAAACAATATGTGTATGAATATTACACTGCAGTCTGACAGGCAGCGTCACAGTAAAAAAATAATAACTATAGTACACTGGGGTACAGCACAAAAAATATATAATATATATTCATTTTTTATTAATTAGATTATTATTAGCTTTTATTTTTTATACACTGGGCATACTTGGATGGACAGAGCAGCCCCTGCCCTAGTTGGACACAACAACCCCTGGATGGACACAGCAGACCCTGGATGGACACAGAAGCCCCTGCCCTAGATGGACACAAGAGCCCCTGGATGGACACAGCAGACCCTGGATGGACACAGCAGCCCCTGCCCTGGACAGATACAGCAGCTCTTGGTTGGACATAGCATATCCATTCACTACACTCTCCACATCCGGAGTGAAAATGGTGCCGATTGTGGGGACTTTTATATAATGCAAAACCCGCAAGAATCCGACATCGGGAGGATGACATTTTGCCTCATTTTGAGATCTGAGTCATGTGGGAAAACCCGAGCTGGACTCGGTTCTCATCTCAGATCTGCAATTTCTCAGAGAATCAGACCTGCTCATCTCTAATATAAATCATACTTGCCTACTTTTGAAAAAAGCATTTCAGGGAGATTGTGAAAGCAGCACCCATGAGCGTGGTGGTAAAGTGGGCAGTACTGCCACATCTGAGAGGCGTGTCATAGACCTGACTTATATCAAAATGTAAATGAGCCCTAAAGCAGTTAGTAAGATCTACTTGTTGATGAAAACACACTGATACTTCTCAGAAAATACATGTAACCATAGGGATCATTGTGCCTTATACCTAATGCAGGGAAATTATACTAATGATCACATTTGAATGTATATATCTCTGTTTTTTTTTTTATATAACAGTGTCATAATAGGGGTAAGGTGAAATGAGGGAGATTGGTAGACTCTTCAGGGAGACAGGGAGATTGCTGCTATTTCAGGGAGTCTCCCTGACAATGAGGGAGAGTTGGCAAGTATGATATAAATATATATATATATATATATATATATATACACGTTGTTGCTGTTGTCTCCTGGGGTAAATGGCAGTACCATGCATGCAGCAGCCAATTAGTTGCACACCAGTTCAGGGCTTTGGTACACATATGCACCTCTGGTTTTATTTGAGACCACAAAATAAACAAATCATAAAATTAAATCCTAGCCTGTCCAGCTCTAACTAACATACAATTCCCCCTCTCATGTTAGAAGTACCTAGTGTCACAGATGATGTCACAGACTGGGGACTCCGGCAGTGGATTGACCTGTTTGTACACATGGAGATTTGTGGCTATAAAAATCTGAGTTGGTTTATTTGTTATTTATTCCAGATGAAAATGTAACTACCTAAATACACTGAAATGTTGGAAATGGAATATGGATTCACTCTCTGTAATCATTTGCAGAAAATCTGTCGTTCCTCTCTCTGTATATAATTAGAATTTGACTCTAATTGGGTTTCCATATACAGTACTTGTCTGGAAATAAATCCAATGTATATGTCTATAGTACAGTAACTTATATTTAGATATATTTTCTTAATCCTGGCTGAATACATACTATGTAGTTGTTTTTATGCCTGTGAAAATGGAAAATCTTTTCTTGGTCATTATACACAGACAGTGCTGTAAGTTTTGATAAAACGAATTGACAAAGCAGAAAGTGGGAATTACTGTACTTTGGTTTTTTACAATCCAGCTCTCAGAGACTGACAGAGTGGCATCTCTGTAGTGATTAATGCCTGTTTTTGAAGAATAACTATTCATTTTCACCTGGATGAGGAGAAGAAGCGGTTAATTATATTGTATCTTGAGCCCTAACAGCAGGTGGATAAAATAGTTGCTGTGAGACAAGATGTTCATGCAGTGGAGCCATCATTCATGTTAAACACAGAAAAGAAACCATAGATATTGCACAGCAGCATGTTCACAATCATTATAAATGGTCAGATAAGCAAATTCATTTTTGGAACACTGCCTTTGCGCTGTACCACTTACATGGTAGCATTTAGGGAAAATGTAACACTCACTGGGCATGTAGTGTAGCACAAGGTCCCATGCTGAGGCAAGATGCCACCAATAGGCAGCCTTCTGTTCATATTAGAGATCATTAGTGTAGGATAGAGGTTCCTATAGCATTATAAATGGTCTAAATGCCCTTTTATTATAAGCTGTGGACAGAATACCATTGCTCTACTAGGTAATGGAGCACAACTACTTTAAGGCTAAGTTGGACATATGTAGGCCATTTGCTTGGTATAAAAGATGTATGAGCACAAAAAAATACAAAAATGAATGTCTTACACAGACCTCTGCTTCTTACACTTGCACCTCCAAGTGGTGGAAGCAGTTATTTGGGGGAATTCACACTGTATATCCCAACAAATGCCAAATACTACTATTATTGGTTAGTGGTTATTCTTCTATTTGTATGTAGATGAATCTTGTTAAGAAGTCCATTTAGTTAGTGCTGAAATATAAGTTTAACATTATATCCTTACTGTTTTTCCATCTTTATGTATGCACATATTTCACAGTATAACTTTTAATAGTACACTTACAGCAGAATGTGCCTTTTCTTTTACATTCCTTTAGATACAATACCCACTAGGATTACAGTGTGTTTCTATGAATATCAGCTGCCACACATCAAAGGGGGCGATTTAATTGTTTAGCTGATGGCTACTTATTTAAGGTGCCTGATGGAACAATTCAATTGTTGCTCAATTTGAGCGCGATAGCCACCAGTGCCAACATTTCTGCTCACCAGGGCCGGATTAAGGGGGGGCGACAGGTGCAATCATCCCTGGGCCCCCCCACCTGAAGGGCCCCCACACCCATCAGGGTTAATGTGAACTGGAGGAGATGGAACCAGTTCCGCCTCCTCCGGCCAACCTAACCCTGGCGCAGCAGGGAGGCATTATTTGCCAGACACCCGCTGATTGTAACCAGCGGGCGCCTGGCTCCCTCCCCACAGTGTCAGCCGGAGCCGGAGACTGGAGCTCATTCGTGAGCTCCGGCTTCCGGCTCACGCAGTGCACTATGGGAGAGACGTCATTACGTGTCTCCCATAGTGCAGAGGAGCAGCCGGGCAGAATGGACATGGACGGCAGAGGGAGCGGGGCTGAAGGTAAGTATTAGCTGTTTTTTTATTTTAAGTGCAATTGGCTTTTCTAGTGGGGGGGTGGGATTACTACTGGGGGCGTTACTCAGGGGGGATTACTACTGGGGGCATTACTCAGGGGGGGCATTACTACTGGGGGCACCACTTCTGGGGGCATTACTCAGGAGGCATTAATATTGGGGGCCTCTACTCTTGGGGGCTTTACTACTTGAAGGCAGGGCATTACTACAGGGGGCACTACTACAGGGGGCACTACTACTGGGGCCACTACAACAGGGGGCATTACTACTGGGGGCACAACTACAGTGGTATTACTAATGAGGGAATTTATACAGGGGGCATTACTACTAGGGCATTACTATTGGGCACACACAGGGGGCATGACTACTGGGGGGCATTACTATTGGGGGCACAACTACAGGGGTATTACTACTGGTGGTAGTTATACAGGGGGCATTACTATTGGGGACACAACCACAGGCGGCATTACTACAGGGGGCATAACTGCAGGGGGCATGACTACTGGGGGCACTACTAATAGGAGTATTGCATAGGGGGCACTGCATAAGGGGCACCACTCCTGTGGGCACTGCATAAAGGGTACCACTACTGTGGGCTCTGCACATGGGGCACTACCACTGTGGGCACTGACACTACTGGGGTCCCCATTGCGCATACCCCAAGTTTGTCACATTTATTAGGGGCCCCCACATGTTTGTTGCCCAGGGGCCCCCACAGACCTTTATCCAGCCCTGCTGCTTACACCCTCAGGAGAGGTTAAGGCTTGCTAATTGCAGTTAGGACACAATAACCAGAACTTTAGAAAGGTTTAGCCATTTTGCACGGCTAAACCCAGTCTAATAGGAAGTGAAGAGGGCAATAATTATTGAGTGCCCAGAACAATTGAATTGCAAAACTGGGTGCTCATTAATTATCGCCGCCCACGCAACACTTGAATTACCCCCAAAGTGTGAAGAAATAGAGTTCTTTTGAAATTATCACTTATTATTATTATTATTATTATTATTATTATTATTATTATTATTATATGATGTTTTTTATTTGTGTGACTTACAGACATAAAAACAATGAACTCTCACAAAAAAAAATCAGAAAAGGAAGTTTATTCCATAACACAGAAGTTATACTGAATAACATAATCTGATTAGTGAAGATAAGGTGTAGTATCCAGCAGCTGTTTTGGTGATATTTATCAAAGGATGCTACATACAGACATACATACATATATACAAACAAACAAACAAATGCCTGTATTATGCACTGTACAGTGCATCCGGAAAGTATTCACAACGCTTCACTTTTTCCACATTTTGTTATGCTACAGCCTTATTCCAAAATTGAATAAATTAATTTTTGTCCTCAAAATTCTATACACAATACCCCATAATGACAACCTGTAAAAACTTTTTTTGAGATTTCTGCAAATTTAATTAAAAAAAAAACTAAGAAATCATATGTACATAAGTATTCATGGCCTTTGCCATGAAGCTCAAAACTGAGCTCAGGTGCATCCTGTTTCCACTGATCATCCTTGAGATGTTCCTACAGCAAAATTGGAGTCCACCTGTGGTAAATTCAGTTGAGTGGACATGATTTTGAAAGGCATACACCTGTCTATATAAGGACCCACACTTGACAGTGCATCTCAGAGCACAAACCAAGCATGAAGTCCAAGGAATTGTCTGTAGACCTCCAAGACAGGATTGTTTTGAGGCACAAATCTGGGGAGGGGTACAGAAAAATATCTGCTGCTTTGAAGGTCCCAATGAGCACAGTGGCATCCATCATCCATAAATGGAAGAAATTCGGAACCACCAGGACTGTTCCTAGAGTTGGCCAGCTGTCTAAACTGAGCTATCAGGGGAGAAGGGCCCTTGACAGGGAGGTGACGAAGAACCCTATAGTCACTCTGTCAGAGCTACAGCATTCCTCTGTGGAGAGTGGAGAACCTTCCAGAATGACAACCATCTCTGCAGAAATCCACCAATCATGCCTGTATGGTATAGTGGCCAGATGGAAGCCCCTCCTTAGTAAAAAGCACATGGCAGCCCACCTGGAGTTTGCCAAAATTCACCTAAAGGACTCTCATACCATGATAAGATAAAGATTGAACTCTTTGGTGTGAATTCCAGGCATTATGTTTGGAGGAAACCAGCCACCACTCATCACCAGGCCAATACCATCCAAACAGTGAAGCATGGTGGTGGCAGCATCATGCTGTGGGGATGTTTTTCAGTGGCAGGAACTAGGAGACTAGTCAGGATAGAGGGAAAAATGAATGCAGCAATGTACAGAGAAATCCTGGATGAAAACCTGCTCCAGAGCGCTCTTGACCTCAGACTGGGGCGATGGTTCATCTTTCAGCAGGACAATGACCGTAAGCATACAGCCAAGATATCAGAGGAGTGGCTTCAGGACAACTCTTTGAATGTCCCTGAGTGGCCCAGCCAGACACCAGACTTGAATCCAATTGAACATCTCTGGAGAGATCTGAAAATGGCTGTGCACCGACGCTTCCCATACAACCTGATGGAGCTTGAGAGGTGCTGCAAAGAGGAATGGGCGAAACTGCCCAAAGATAGGTGTGCCAAGCTTGTGGCATCATATTCAAATAGACTTGAGGCTGTAATTGCTGCCAAAGGTGCATCAACAAAGTCTTAAGTAAAGGTTGTAAATACTTATGTACATGTAATTTCTTAGTTGTTGTTTTTTCATTAAATTTGCAAAAATTGCAAAAAAACTTTTTACACGTTGTCATTATGGGGTATTGTGTGTAGAATTTTGAGGACAAAAATTAATTTATACCACTTTGGAATAAGGCTGAACATAACAAAATGTGGAAAAAGTGAAGCATTGTGAATACTTTCCGGATGCACTGTAGGTGCCAAATAACTGATAATAAATTTTCCTCTTTCTCACCAATCACAGTTTATTTATTATTTATTTATTACCAGTTACTTATAGCGAACACATATTCCGCAGCACTTTACAGAGAATATTTGACCATTCACATCAGTCCCAGCCCCAGTGGAGCTTACAATCTTTATTCCCTACCACATGTACGCACACTTACACACTAGGGTTATTTTATGTTGGGAGCCAATTAACCTAACAGTATATTTTTGGAGTGTGGGAGGAAACTGGAGTACCCGGAGAAAACCCACAAAAGCACAGGGAGAATATACAAACTCCACACAGTTAGGGCCATGGTGGGAATCAAACCCATGACCTCAGTGCTGTGAGACAGTAATGCTAACCATTACACCAGTTGAATGCATTGCATCTGTAACAGAAAACACAATGGAAATGCATCACATGATCAGTAATTAAGTAAGAAGCATACACACAAAGGGTCACATGACCAAAAGTATAACTCCCTTCCTCCCACTAGATTAGTTGTTTTGGAACTCACTGTAAGTGTAATTGACATTATACCAACTGTCATTACATGCCAATACGATTACATAATTTTATCATTGCTTAGATTTATATTTATTGTTTATATAGATTACAAAAAAAACATGCTTTCAATTAGAGATGAGTGGGTCCGGGTCTCCGAGAACCGAACCCACCCGTACTTAGGGGATCCAAGTAGGATTCGAGTACGACTTTGGTTCTCCTGCCAAACTCAGAATCCAAAACGAGGCAAAATGTCATCATCCCACTGTTGTATTCTCGGTGGGTTTTGGATTCTATAACGGTCCCGGTGATCTGCGCCATTTTCACTCTGGCTGTGGATAGTGCACAGACAACAGACGTGCTCTGTGCTGCTCTGTCTGTTCAAGGGGGCAGTGTTGTCGGGCTGGGGCTGCAGTACATAAAGGGGAGGGGGTGCTGCTGTGTCACTGTTGTCCTGTCAATCAAGGGGCTGCAGTACATAAAGGGATGATGCTGTGTTGTCCATAAATGGCTTGGGGCTGCAGTACATAAAGGGGGGCTGCACTTCATAAGGGGTGCTGCTTTGTTGTCCTGTTCATCAAGGGGCTAGGGCTGCAATCATAAAGGGGTTCGCATCATCCAGGGGTTCTCTGTCAATCCAGGGGTGCTCTTCCCCAGTGTAAAAAAAAGAAAAAGTTAATTACAATTAATTATTATCATTCAACAAAAAATAAACAAATAAAGATATTTTTTTGTATCTGTGCTAGCTACGCTATTATTGTTCGGTTACACTGCTGGCCATACCGCAGTTTATCATCCATCTATTTGTGACTCTGCAGGTAGTCTGTCCGCACTTCACAGGGGTGCTTTGTTGTCCACAAAGGGGTGCTGTTTTGTTCTTCAAGGGGCTGCTGCCTTGTCCAGGGGTGATCTTTCCCAGTGTAAAAAAAAAATAAAAAGTTAATAAAATTAGCTTTCCTCAAAAAAAAGATCTTTTTTTTTTTCGTTTTTTTTGTGTGTGCTAGCTGTGCTATTATTGTTCGGTGACAATGCCAGCCAGACCACAATTTATCATCCACGTATTGTGACACTATAAATCGTAGGGCAGTGTGTTATTCTTATTCATAAAAAATCTTGTGACACTGTAAGTGGTAGCGCAGTGTTTTACTCATAAAAAAAATCATGTGACATTGTACGTGGTAGCACAGTGTTTTATTAATAAAAATCTTGTGACACTGTAAGTGATTGCGCAGTATGTTATTCTTTTCTTAATCATAAAATATATTGTGACATTGTAGGTCATTGATACCACAGTGTAATATTTAAAACTGGTACAAAATTACATTTGTGCTGTTCCCCTCTTCATTTGTGTTTGTTGATATGGAAAATGATCAGTTAAGAGAAGAGCAGGAACCACATACTAGTTCTGGAGCTGCTGCCAGTGCCATCAGTCATGATGATACTAGTCTGTCTATATCATATTCTAAAGCCGATGCCCAAGGGCATATAGGGCTTAAGTCAAGACATCTAAAATCAAAGAACTAATCTTTTACAGTGGTAAAGAAAAAAACATCAAAGGGAAAGTTAGCTGTAGAAAGACATAAAATTGGCAATATGCCCTTCACACCACACGAAGTGGCAAGGAAAGGCTAAGGCCTTAGCCTTTATTTATGACTGGTGGTTCTGCCTCTTATGATGATTTAAGCACAAGTGAACATGCTGACATAGAAATCAAAGATGCTTCTGTGGAAGTGCACCAGGATGAGGAGAATATTTGTGTAGCTGACTCTAATAAGGATGTTGATGATGAGGATGTTGATGAAGATGATGTTGTTGATGAGGATGTTGTTTGTGTAAATTAGGCACCAGTTTAAGAAACAGTATTGCCCATGATAAGGAAAAGCCCATTGTCATGTCTGGGCAAAAAAATTCCACTTCTTATGTGTGGAATTATTTCTACCCAAATCCGGACAACAATTGTCAAGCAATCTATACCCTTTGTAAAGCTAGAATAAGTAGAGGTAGGAACCTTAACCATCTAGGATCCTTCTCCCTGTCACGTCATCTGCAGTGCATCCATCAAAAAAGTTTTCCAAAATTCAGAAACTTTAGCTAAAACAGTGCCAACAAGCAGTCCAGTGTCAGCTAGCTCCCTTCTCTACTAGATCCAAGCACCTGCCATCTTCACCACCAATACCTTTCATCAACAATATCCTCAATAATGAAGCAATTGCTTTGTTTTGCCACCATAAGACAAGCTACCAATGGGCAGCTGACATTGCTGGCAATTATCTCTGTGCAAAAACTGGCTTTACAGAGGAAGATGTTGTCACCATCATCATCCGATTCCTCCCCCTTATCAGTGTCTACATAATATTTCTTCACACAATATTAATTTGTCCATGATGGAATCCACTATTACAGGTGCCTCTGTAATTTTAGGACATAATTGGTGGTAAAGGTCTTTGTCATGGAATTTGTAGTTCATTTTGATGAACATCATCCTTTCCACATTTTGAGGAAGTAGCCTCCTACGCCGATCGCTGACAAGGTTCCCGGCTGTGCTGAAAACTCTTTCAGAGTACACACTGGAGGATGGGCAGCTCTAGTAAAGCAAAACCAGTTTGTGCAAGGGCCTCCAAATTGCCCTTTTTTCCTGCTAGTAGTCAAACGGACTGTCTGACATGCCTATTTGGATGGTATCATTAAAAATAGTCTTTAACCATTCTTCGAATGGTGACCGTATCAGATGGAGTCCCAGTAAAGGTCTCATTAATTTAATTGTAGGAAATTCATTTAGATCCAACCAGATGTCAAAACTTGGTTATGTTGACTCACATGCATTACCAGTAGGTCTTTTGGGAAAGTTGAATTTTTCCTTGGCAGCCGCACTTGCTGGAGAAACTGAAGGAGGAGCCATCACTGCATGACGTGCCACTTGAGCTGAAACTTTGCTTACCAAAATGTCTTTGCATCTCTTCACATTTGTGTACATTGGGAAGAAAGACACAACATATGACTAAAACCTCTGATTGGAAGGTTCTGACAACCCTTGGTTCCTGGTGAAGCGAATAAAGGACTTGATCTACAAGTCCAACATAGTTTGCAGACTAGCTTTGTTTCAGCTCCTCCTTCATTTTCCCAAGTTGCTTTTCCAACAATCTAATTAGGGGAATTAGCTAACTCAAGTGAGTTCTGGCAGTGGCAGTATCAGAACTCACTTCACAGGTGACTACTTTGAAGGGTTTCAGCACTCTTCACAACACAGAAAGTATTTACCACTGAGCATGAGTAAGGTGCATTTTCTCCTCCTCTTCTTATGTTATAGTTCGCTGTGTAGCTTTGTATGGCTTTTTGCTGTTCCTCCAATGCTGAAGCATATAAAGGGTGGTGTTCCACCTTGTAACTACCTCTTGCTTTAGCTGGTAGCAGGGCAAATTTAACATTTCTTGATTGAGCTGAAATAGTCTACATGCACCTGCTGGATGGCAAAAATTTACCAAATCTTTTAGGGCCAGATAGAGCACGGCCCTGACATTGAAAAAAAAATTGCACCACCAACTTGATTGCATGAGAAACACATAGAAGATGTTGGAATGCTCTCACAATATTGGTGGCATTGTCAGAAATTACAAATCCTGAGGAGAGTCCAAGCATGGTAAGCCATTTTGCAATGACTTTCCTGAGTTTTTCTAAAAGGTTGTCAGTGGTATGCCTCTTAGTGAAACCAGTGATACACAGAGTAGCTTGTCTCTGAATGAGCTGCTGTTTCTTAGATGCTGCTGCTGTTGGTGCTGCTGAAAGCAATGCATTTGCTCTGTTCCACTTGTCCACATATATGTGGTTAAGTAGACAGTGGGTACAACAGCATTTTGGAATACACTAGTTTTTTTTTTTAACATCCCTGTACAGGATGGGAATTGCTTATCTATTGAAGTGGAATCTAGATGGGATTTGGTAGATGGGACATGCTGCATAATTGGCTGATATTGGACGCACATCTAATACCAGCATAGAAATTATAGCGTCAGTGATCCCCTGTGCAACTGGGTGACTGCTGTCATACTTGCTCCTCCTTGCAAATGATTGTTTAACAGTCAATTGTTTTTTTAAACTGCTATTGGGATGAGGAAACACTCTCTGGAGCAGCAGAAGCATGCGTAGTGCTCAAGTATTCTTCTGGGGCATTGACTGATGTGAATGATTTATATATTTTTTTTAAATGCCTCTCCTCCTCCCTCATAAATTTCCTCTGGAATTAAAAAATGAAATTAAATGTACTACTAATCAAATCTTCCTTTCCTTGCCTTCAACTACATTCATATATACTCCAACTCCCTCAGACCTCTTGTATAATAAAAACGTTTATTTCCTGATGTGCCATGTTGGAAGTTGAACTACCACAGCTGCTGCAAACTTTGACATGCGGTTGCTAAATGCCAAAAATGTCCAGAAATGTTTATGGCCACAGACAGCATCTCCTGCATGCCCCTTTAATTTAAAAAAAATATTCTGAACCACCAAGTTGATTTTGTGGGCAAAACATGGGACATATTGTTCACCAATGCTCTCCCATCCTCCCTCATAAACTAAAATAAAATAATCCATTGACTTCTTTATTTTCCATAGTAGTTTAAACATATTCATACTGTCACCATCACTAAATTTACTACCAATCATCCCTTCCTGTGCCTGCCTTCAAATACATACATACTCCATCTTCCTCTGGCCTCTTGATTAATGAAAACATATGTTTCCTTATGTACCATGTTGGAAGTTAAACTGCCACATGTTTTTGCTGCCCACTGCTGCCGCTTAGCTTAGTTAGCCAGCTAGCTTGCTGCAAATTTTGGGCCTAAACCGGATTAAAACAATATTGTGAGCTGCGAGGTCATCAAACTTGACTGGAAACAAGTGGAAGCTAATGTTATTGAGGTTAATAATACTGTAGGAACAAAAAAATCCCAAATTGTGGGATTTTAGCAGTTTTATAAATTTTTGAAAAAAAATACAGATCCAAAACCAAAACACTCAATGGCAATTTTGACAAATCCAGATCCAAAACTTGAAGCAGATACAGATCCAAAACAAAAACATGGGGGTCGGCGCACATCCCTACTTTTTATAAATAGAGACTTATTCTGAGTCGGGAGCAAAACACAAAAAGGAGATCTTTGCATTGAGAAAAATATTTTGTAATGCAAGGGGTGCAAATAAATATTTTTTTTTTGCCTTCATGCAAGGTAAATACTGGCTGCTTTGCATGTAGCTTTCAAAATCTGGAATAGAATTGAATAGAATAGATAGATAGATAGATAGATAGATAGATAGATAGATAGATAGATACTCAGTACCAATCAAACATAGGTAAACTCTATGTGCCTGATTCAGAGAGGAATGCAATGTCGATATTTATGCAGATCGAGCGATTGTTTGCCAGTGCACATGTGTATAAGCCACAATGCACACGCGCAGCGATTGCTTTGTGATTTCATTCACACAGAGGATCTACTCGCAAAGTAAGTGACATATAGTCAGGGTTTGGGAGAAGTAACTAGGGGGGTTTAGAAAAATGCAGGCATATCTGTACATTTGAATGCCGTAGGTGTGCATAAATTAGCTATTGCAATTGCATTCGCATCATGAGAGTTCTCAGCATGTCAAGAGAGTCGCAGTGTTTGTGGCAGGTCAGACCTTTCGCAAGGGCTGGTTTGCTCCTCGATGTGAGTCGATGTTAACGATATTTACAGCTCACAATATTGTTTTACCTATATTGGCCATAGGCTGCAGCAAGTTGGCTGGCTAAACTAAGCAACATAGCAGTGGCACAAACACATGGCAGTTTAAAAGAATTTGCTACATCTATGAAACATACTGGCAGTTTAATAAACTTTACAATCCTATAGAATGTTTTCATCAATCAAGAACTATAGTAATAGCCTAAAAGTAAAAGCCAAATAAAAAATCCAATATAATATTACGAATTCAGTTCTCCAAACAGAAGATCACAGGCCTTAGACCAATAGAAATTGATAATTATAGAAAGTAGAAATTAATTAATAAGCTAATAAACTTCTCAATCAACAAATCACAGACCCGAGGCCAGTATGGGTGATTTGAGGTGAGTACTACTACTATAAAGAAAAGCAATAATATGGAAAAAATGTAAACTAAGCTTCCAAATGTGAATTGAGCAATGGTCACCAAAAGCTACACAAGCATTACATGCTATATTAGTGGGGCTGATGTGTCTATTACAGCTCAGGCTGTAATCATTGTTACATACTCTATATGTGTCTGCAGAGAAATGACAGAAAAGAGAGCCTAATTGCCTGGATGAGAAACTGGTGATGGATGGTCTTGCAAGAACATCACCACCTGTGACAAGAAGTGGCTGTCCAGATCTATGCTGCTGCCATGACCTTCAGAAAATAGTTGTGAAGCTGTAGCTGATATTTCAACATTTATTGAAGGAGAAAAATCTTAAATGAGAAACCCAGATGAGTGCAGTCATCATAGTGAATTAGAGGGAATATAAAAGTCTTGTTAGCAGAGGGTGCCTATTAGAATTTCCATAAATTTGTTTTGGCTGAAATAATCCATTGACTTTATTTTCCATAATACTGTCACCATCACTATTCACATTCATTGTATGGGAGCATACTGTAGTGGTGATATTTGCATGGAGACTTGTAACCTTGGTTTTATGCAGTCAGAATTTTGCAAAGCCCATAATTAAAAGTGGCACACAATGGCACTCCCACCCACCCTTATGTAGTATATGAAAAAAAGACATGCACAGTTTGACAACCCAAACACTTCAGTCACAAAAGTGGCAGTCCCTGCCACTGAAGTGCTTGGTTTGTTTGGGCCCCCATCAAAGAAAACATCTTGGTGGTTTGGTTAAAACAAGCTACCAATTGGCTTAAGGCTAACATGTTTTCCCTGGATCATGAGCCTGTGTATGTGCACCAAAACCTGCTGTCCCCTCTGCAAATGTTTTATGTGTGACAGGGACTAACAAGCTTCCTGCTGACAATCTACAGTCTGTCACTGTGGATAATAATGCTACCATAGGACTGAGAGACACTGGTACTGAACTGACCTTGGTGCATACAGAACTGGTGGATTGCCAGGACATTATTGCAGGAAAGACACTCTGTTCCTGAAATCAGAGGAATGAACTCAGCAATCGCTATGGCCTAAGTTTTCTTAAACTGGGGGAGCTGGAAGTAAAAGGAGGTGTGAATATCATAACGCAATCTGTGAATTTTTATGGAGTCCTTGAACTGATAATGTCACAGTATGTTTTAACTAATGTTGCTCCTATGGCATCTGGTTCAGTGGAATTGTCTGACTCATCACAGGTTGTTTGTGTTAACTCTGAATTTTGCCATGACATGAACTTTTGTTCAGACTATGGGTAACACTGTAATAATGTTGATTTATGTGATGATGATAATGTAGAGAAAAAGAAGGAAATGTGTATTGCAATGTGTATTGAACCTGATAGTGTTTGTGGGGATAATAATGTATGCAATGTTTAAGAAAATGGGAGTGGCCTGTATGTAGCTGCTGTCATGTGTCGTAGTCTGAGGTCTGATTCTTCTGCTAAAGTATGCAATGCCCTATTACCTATCTTTCCTGGGTAGGTTTCACAGGGAAATGCTTACAGACCAAGGGACCCAATTTATGTCCAACCTTGTGGAGAGCCACTGTAAAATCCTTTTTACACCAAAATCCCAGGTCCAACCCTGGAATTTGAACACTGGTCAATCCCGGGTGGAACTCGGCATCAGATCCCGTTTACACTGCAACTCGACCCGGGTTATTCCCGGGTTTGCCCCGTTTACAGTGAACCCGGGTAATCCCTTCTTTTCCCTGCTTTTCCCTATAGATGTAATTAAAAATGGTCTTTTTTAAGGGCTGACAAAGATGAGGTCACAAAAGGCAACAAAAGAGAGGGGTGGGGACTGCTTACAGCAGGTCACCTACACTCACACCCTTAGCTCTGCCTGGATGTCTGTGGAAAATGCTTTTGGACGTTTAAAAGGACGTTGGCGCTGTCTCATGAAGAGGAATGATGTGGACCTAAAAATCATGCCCTATTTAGTAGCAGCCTACTGCATACTTCATAATATTTGTGAAATTCAAAAGGACCACTTCCTTCCCGAGTGGAATGTGCAGGACACTGAGGTGGGGGGCATTACAAGTGATGCAGTAAACTACATGGGGGAGCATGAGGACAGCGCCGAGCTCATCTGGGTCACCATTGCAACAAACCTTCCCTTATTGCTTGAAAATAAAAAGCAAAATTTCAAATTCCAAACATGTTTTTGGTTTATTTAGTCGAAAAAAAATTTTTTTAATTTAACCATGTGCATATATTGTGTTTTTTAATAGAACAGTTTTAACATAATCTCAGATTATTGCAAAAGTATAAAAACAGTATAAACATATGTCAAGCATCGTATGCCCAGTATAAAAGAAAAGTGCCTAATCCCTACAGTCAAAACAATACACTATAAAAGTGATAAAAAAATGAAAAGTGCCTTCACACAATAAACATTATAATTTTAGCCGCACAATATAAAAAAACAAACTAAAATAGCAAATGTTCCGGTTGGTACAACGATAAAATATTTCAAATGGCCATGTTTACGGCAATTGCCTATACAGTGTATACTGTGGTGACTCTTGGTTTGTTTGTGTTGTGTTAGGGTTAGTGCTAGGGTTGTAATAATTGGGCCCCATATTGCACTGCCCAAATCTGTGTTCTGGGTACACTGGGGCCTGTGGTAATGCCTGTGTTTGGTTTGGATAAGCACACCAAATGTGCGCTCCAAAAAAAAACCATCTGTCTCTCTTGCATATCCATTAATTGCCTCATAAATGACTGCTGCCTTTGCCTTTCGGACTCTAGAAACCGATCCAATCTAGCATCCTCCTGCCTCTGAATATCGGCATCCAATTCGCGGAGATGCTCCACGATCACAGAAGTCATCGCTCTAGCCGCTTGCTCCGACCTGTTGAGCTTCTTCTTTTTGGGTGGCACATTGTAGACTGCAAAGGGGAGAAACAAAAAAAATATATATAATATGCACTGACCCGACATAAAGATAGCAGTGGTGTTTGCGTACATGTGCTTGTGGCCTTCTATATACCTGCATGCTAGCAGCACTCTGCAACAGTTACCATTTGGATATAAGTGAATGTAGTGTGTGTGTGTGTAATATGGGTGTTTTTCTTACTATTAGCGCGTAGCAGAGGGGTCTTTTTAGGGGGCGCAGTCTCTGAGCTTGTCTCAACTACCTCATCTATGGTGGAAGCGATACTGTCAGCATTCACAGATGAATCCATCCTATCAGCATTCACAGATGAATCCATCCCACTACCATCTCCAGGTTCATCGGTCAGTAGGAGCAGTGATGTTGGTCTGCTTTGCAAGGACTGCAGGGAAACCTGTGTAGCCGGTACCTCTTGACTATCCTCCTGCTGGCTGGAACAGGATGGCGCAATTGAGGAGGACAGTGCTATGTGGTTTGAAAGTGCTGTATTTCCAAAAGCGCTGTAGCACAATTGGTAATGCACCCATTCTTTGTGGCCTGCACCACTTTTGTTGTGGTTATTATCATGCACTTTAGTGTACTGCTTACGCAAGGCCTTCAATTTATTTACCACTTGCTGCTGAATGCGTTTTATCCCTCGGGACTCCAGCATCTGGGCTATATTGTGGTACACTACTGCATCTTTAACTGTGCTGGTCATCTGACGTTTAATTTCTTCCTCCGTCCTGATGAGCAGTAGCTCCCTGATATCGGCATCGGTCCAGTTCGTGGCAGCACACATGCTGCTGTAGGAACAGGGTGTGGGCTAGGCTGCAATTCTGACTGTGGCAGCCTGTGTATCAGCCTGCATTTGTAGCTGCTGGTCAGGCTGTGGTGCAGGCTGCCATTCTGACTGTGGCAGCCTGTGTATCAGCCTGCGTTTTGTGGGATTTGGTCAGGCTGTGGTGCAGGCTCTGTGCAGGTTTGGCATGCAAGTAATGGCTGCATGTGCATCTCTCTGCAGGGCCCTGACAAATGACATCATCTGCCAGTGCCCCAGAAGCTCCAATCAGCTAATAGCAGAATATAGCTGGGTCAAATAATCCGGGTAGCACCCGTTCACGGGAAAAACCCGTTTTCAACCCTGCTCTCAACCCGAGTAAGAATGCCTGGTAAATCGACCTGGGTTATTTTTTTGGGAGCCGTTCACACAGAGCTTCAACCTGGATCAACCTGGCAATAACCCGGGTTATTTGTTTGGTGTAAAAGGGGTATAAAAAAATACAGGTGTAACACAATGTCATGACGCAATATCATCCACAGCACAATGGCTTATGTGAGTGCTTTAATGGAACCCTTAAACAAATGCTTAAAATGTTGATAGAGTCACAAAAACTGGTCTTTGAGCATAGCCTTTCACATCTGTTTGCTTACAGAGAGGAACCACAGGCCTCAACAGGGTTCTAGCCTTTTGAGCTACATTATGGAAGGAGGGTACATGGAACCCTAGATCAAGTAAGCAATTTGTCAAAACTCACGGATGGATATTTGATGCTTGCCCATACTTCAGGATTGGCTATTACCCAATACAAAGGTGCAGAGTTTAACCAGGTGGTGTTCACCACCCCTGAAAGGGGATTTGGACTTAGCTGCACCCAACACACAGATAGCAGCCCTCCGACTAGGTTCCCTAGTATGGGCACTGGTGTACAAAGGAGTGTAACTGGGAGCACACCATGAGGTGTTCGAGTATAGTCAACAAGCCGTTTCAGAACCAAATGGGTGGAACAGTACCGGGGATAAGACTGAATCAGGTCACTGAGAATAGCCAAGGTCAAACCAGATCACCAAGTGCAGTACCAAAGGATCACATTAAAATAGGTCACTGATAGTCGAGCTCAGGAACAGATGTGAGGATACACTAATATCAAAATGCTGGAAATAGATGAGCCTATACTCTGGCACTGTTTAGTGCCCAGAGACTCCCTCTTACAGGGAAAATTTTAAATCTCATGCCAAACGTGATGTCACATTTGGTGCACCTGTCCCTTTAAGTTTTCACACAGGTTAGTGTGCACGCCCCTGAGGGAGCTGTGGCCACCTGCACACTGTCATCGGATGCCAGGGAGGAAGACAGTAGCGGGTGCCAGGGACTCCCCACCTGCTCCCCTGCTGCTGACCAGCACTGCTGGGTGCAGTAGGTGTATACAGGTTTCTGACACACTGTAATATGGATCCGGGGAGGAGAATTAGGTACCCCAGAAGTTTCAGTAAAGAAAATTCAGGCTCTGACAGGGTAGGCGCAGGCCTAGGCAGACCAGATGCAGTGGTATGATTGCACTGCTCATGAGAAAGTTTATGAAGTGGCCTAACACAGTAAATCACACAATAAACAAACAAACAGCAAAATGACCACACGTCATTGTGTGAAGTGATTGTGAGCATTTCTGCTAGACATTGTCCGTAAAAATGGTAATTGGTCACACATAGACAAACCAGGAAATATGTACAAATCTCTGATGCAATAACACCAAAATTATGTATGTTATGGTGACACCAATTAGTGTTAGTTATCCAGAGATTAGGATTCAAAAGGAATATATTTTAGGTGAAAATCTGTTATACTGTAATCCAAATATCAATAATTAAACATGGGACACTGCTGTGTCCTGTACAGAACAGTATATTACACACAGCTATTATATATAGACAACCCCTTTTAAAATATATCGTAATAGCAATGATATTGTGGATGGAGCCAGCATATAT
The DNA here is from genome assembly GCA_031769625.1 of Taudactylus pleione. NCBI lineage: Eukaryota > Metazoa > Chordata > Amphibia > Anura > Myobatrachidae > Taudactylus > Taudactylus pleione. The sequence goes on from JAUIMM010000213.1 coordinate 1,685,413, forward strand.
ACACAGCATGTGTATCACAATGTCTATAATAGAACTGAAAAATGATCTACTGTATAGTGGAACCCAAACAGAAATTTTCATTGAGTAAACAATATTTGTCTCATGAGTTTGTAGTTGAAAACATAGTTATGTGGATAGAAAAAGAGCTCAATATACCAGTTTCAAAAAAACATTTTAAATGATAAGTGTTTTTATGTATCTTCACAGTGTAGCTGGTATTATAACCATTACTGGGTAACATACATAAATCGTAGTCTCGCACTGTACAGTAAAAGAGAAGGATAGTGAAAATTCTCCAGTAGGTAGTGAAGGGAATGGCTGCTGCACACATATACTGTAGAGTGAATTCAGTGGTGAATCTGATACCACAGGTAGAGCAGATGCAATTATAATTTTAAATGTGGGGGGTGCGCCATGGACTGCACACCCCAATTCTAAACATAATAAGAGATGCTAACTTGCTGAGATTTGTAGTGCCACACATAAAAAAGGAAAATGCACGTGAACACTCTAAGCACTAGTAATGCTGATAATAACAACAATTTATATTTTATAAAAATAAAAAATAACAGTTTATAAAATATATTTTATATAATATTAGAATTGTTCTGATTATCAGTATTCTTAGAACCTTAGGAATGTTAGTGACCTTCCTGATAAGGTTGCCATAATGTGGTAGGTGGGCTTGCATTTTTGATCTTCAAAATGTGACAGTTGATAATACACCTGTGCACCTGCTAGGTGACCTAGAACTTATGAACTGTTTAGGGTCCTGAGTACTAAGTTTAGGAAATACTCCCTAGTGCAAACTACCAACCGCTTATAACACATGGCCCTGACCACACCTCACCAATTCTCACAATAGGTCCTTCATGATTTTTTCGTTCTGTCTGACCCTGGAGCAATCTAACTTTTTTTTAAAAGAGTTGTACGGTAGCAGTTTTTTGTATTTTCTTTTTCTAAGTTATTTAGGGGCTGGTCATTTTGTTGTCTATTGGCTGAACAATTGTAGTATTTTTGTTCCGAGACACTTGTTAAATTATTTGTAAAACTTGAATGAGAACTAGCAAAAAAGTTTTCCTACTTTCTTGGTTTGCTATTTGACATTTATGGTACCAAAGTATTAAAATTTTATATTACTGAAGCGTGGATTGTATTACATTAGAAGGGCAGGATAGGAGGGATTTGTATTAATTTGGTGCCAGACATTTCGGAGTATATTTATTAAAGTGTGGGTTTTTAGAAGTGGAGATGTTGCCTATAGCAACCAATCAGATTCTATTTAACATTTATCTAGCACCTTCTAGAAGATAATATTTAGAATCTGAATGGTTGCTATGGGCAACATCTCCACTTCTAAAAACCTACACTTTAGTAAATATACCCCTTCATCTCTACCCCAAGCTTTAGTTGAAATAAGCAATTAGAGCAAATTAAATCAACCACTCTTATTTAATAATTAATTTAACAAATAACTCCAAATGTGATTCAAAATTAATACAGGCAACATAATTGCATAGCACATCAACCAAGTAGTCAAGTAAGGGTAGAGAACATCGGACTAGAACATGTACTGATTTTAGACAGAGCTAGGAACTGTACCTCTGTTCAAAAGGAGAAAAGAAAATGCAGGTTAATATAGTATTGTGATGCATGTATCTACTGTATATATGTATATATATATATATATAAATATATACAAATATATATAAATATATATCTATATATATATATATATATATATATATATATAGTGCATCCGGAAAGTATTCACAATGCTTCACTTTTTCCAAATTTTGTTATGTTACATCCTTATTTCAAAATGGAATAAATTCAATTCTGTCAACAAAATTCTACACACAATACTCCATAATGACGACTTGTAAAAAGTTTTTTGCAATTTTTGCAAATTTTATAAAAAAAAATAACTTAGAAATCACATGTACAGAAGTATTCATAACCTTTGCTCAATACTTTGTTGATGCACCTTTGGCAGCAATTACAGCCTCAAGTCTTTTTGAATGTGATGCCACAAGCTTGGCACACCTATCTTTAGGCAGTTCCACCAATTCCTCTTTGCAGCACCTCTCAAACTCCATCAGATTAGATGAGAAGCGTTGGTGCACAGCCATTTTCAGATCTCTCCAGAGATGTTCAATTGGATTCAAGTCTGGGCTCTGGCTGGGCCACTCAAGGACATTCACAAAGTTGTCCTGAAGCCACTCCTTTGATATTTTGGCTGTGTGCTTAGGGTCATTGTCCTGCTGAAAGATTAACCGTCGCCCCAGTCTGAGGTCAAGAGTGCTCTGGAGCAGGTTTTCATCCAGAATGTCTCTGTACATTGCTGCATTCATCTTTCCCTCTATCCTGACTAATCTCCCAGTTCCTGCCACTGAAAAAGATCCCCATAGCATGATGCTCCCACCAGCATGCTTCACTGTAGGGATGGTATTGGCATGGTGATGAGCGGTGCCTGGTTTCCTCCAAACATAACGCCTGGCATTCACGCCAAAGAGTTCAATCTTTGTCTCTCATGGTCTGAGAGTCCTTCAGGTGCATTTTGGCAAACTCCAGGTGGGCTGCCATGTGCTTTTTACTAAGAAGTGGCTTCCGTCTGGCCACTCTACCATACAGGCCTGATTGGTGCAGAGATGGTCGTCCTTCTGGAAAGTCCTCCTTTCTCCACAGAGGAATGCTGTAGCTCTGACAGAGTGACCATCGAGTTCTTGGTCACCTCCCTGACTAGGGCCATTCTTCCCCAATCGCTCAGTTTAGACAGCCGGCCAACTCTAGGAAGAGTCCTGGTGGTTCCGAACTTCTTCCATTTACAGATGATGGAGGCCACTGTGCTCATTGGGACCTTCAAAGCAGCAGATATTTTTCTGTACCCTTCCCCAGATTTGTGCCTCGAGACAATCCTGTCTCGGAGGTCAACAGACAATTCCTTGGACTTCATGCTTGATTTGTGCTCTGACATGCACTATCAAGTGTGGGACATTATATAGACAGGTGTATGCCTTTCAAAATCATGTCCAATCAACTGAATTTACCACAGGTGGACTCCGATTAAGCTGTAGGAACATCTCAAGATTGATCAGTGGAAACAGAATGCACCTGAGCTCAGTTTTGAGCTTCATGGCAAAGGCCGTGAATACTTATGTACATGTGATTTCTTAGTAGTTTTTTTTAATTAAATTAGCAAAATCTCAAAAAAACTTTTATTATCTGCCTAATTTGTAATGCTCCACCTTCCAATTAAAAGGATCCAAGTTAGATATAGAGACAAAATTTAATCCCTTAGACAAGACTCATTTTTCAATATTTGAGAGTGATTTAGAGGACAGGTTGAATATTTGCTCATCTATTTCCGTTTCTGTTTCGGGGGACGTCTGGCACCATGTCCTCTTGTACTGGCCACTGCGTCTGTTGTATCTCCACCGGTGTGTGCTGCTTGAGCACGAGTAAGTGCCCCTAAAGGGACCTGACCGCGGACATGGACTTGGGGTTCAGTCTCACTGACTGATGAGGTTTCATCTTTGGAGTTATCTGTTTCAATGCCTCTACAGTTAAAATGAACAGTGGGTCATTTTCGATGGATGTGACGTGACTGTTCACCACCTGTCAAAGGTTTTGGATCTTTCTAGAGAAGATCTGCTTAGAGGTCCCTCTAAGTCTCAGACTTTAGATAGATTTATTTTGGTCAACACCTACAACAGCAGCAGTTCAGATATTAATATGATAACAAAATCCCATTGGTCGATTATCAACTCTGATTCTTATCTTCGAACTTTGCAGAATAAAAGATTAATGATTGCATATCAAAGAGGGTGCAATCTAAAGGACTTTCTGGTTAAAAATTATGTTACTCCCTCAGGAGTGGTCAATAGCAGTAAATTAAAGAATTTTTTGGGTACACAATGTCCAAGTTGTTTTAAATTTGTCAGCTGTGCTACCTGTTCATACATGGTCACTGGTGACACTTTTTGCCACCTGTACTCTGGCAAAATATGTAGAATTCATCAACGAGTCATCTGTACCACCAAATTCGTTGTGTACCTCATAAGCTGCCCTTGTAGACGCCATTATGTAGGTAAAATGGAAAGGGCATTTAAAGAATGTATGGCAGCCCACCGTTCATCCATTAAACAAGCCTTGCAATTTGGATCCAGCGAGCAACCGGTCGCAAGACACTTTTTGGAGGCCAAACATAATTTGGCCACCCTACATTACTGCATCATTGAACACATCCCTGTTCTGCCCAGAGGAGGAGATAGATCACTTAAGTTGTTACAGGCTGAATGCCGGTGGATTTTCTGACTTGACACTTTAGCTCCCTGAGGCCTCAATTAAATTTTGGGTCTTTCATGATTCTTGTAATTTGTTTGCAACATGTTGATTTGTTCATATGTTTGGTGTGTCTGTTATAGCTTTTCATCCGATCATTTAGTTATTTGTATTGCATCTTGACACACAATATGTGTATACTACTTAATCAAACGTTGGATAAATATTTGTATTGTCTAATTTATGTTTTTATCTAATTGTATGTATTCGTGTTGAAATCGGACATTTTATTGTATATTGTGATTGCATCTGATATCGTGGTTATTTGCATTTGATGTGTCATATTCACGCCGTATTCACTCTTTATTCAGTTCATCTTTGTTATTATATGGTTGCCATGGTGAAGCATCACAGCCTTGTTTCTGTGTGTTGATTTTTTGTACTTGTTTCCATTGGTTAATATGTGATCACGTGGTGTGGTTCTCTTGTTTGGTGCCTCCCCTTGATGTCATTTGATGGCGTCGGGGGCGGCAGCGGGCGGGGGCACGAATCATCTCAGGAGTATATAGGTATGTACATTGTTGTGTATTTGTAACTTGCACCCTGACGAAAATGCAGCAATAAGAGCATTGAAACATTGGAATTTCTTTCCATGTTGTGTCTCATTCCATGAGTGCCGCCGCTATTTTCTATATACAGCCGCTCCAAGTGTGTTCAGCATGGAGGGCACCGGATCATAACTATCTAAAGGTTTTTTTCTGCTACATTTGCACATTAGAGGAGTGCCGCTTTTATATATATATATATATATATATATATATATATATATATATATACAGTACTGTACAGAACTTTTAGGCAGGTGTGGAAAATGCTGCAAAGAATGCTTTCAAAAATAGAAGTGTTGATAGTTTATTTTTATCATTTAACAAAATGCTAAATGAATGAACAGAAGGGAAATCTAAGTCAAATCAATATTTGGTGTGACCACCATTTGCCTTCAAAACAGCATAAATTCTTCTAGGTACTCTTGCACACAGTTTTTGAGGGAACTCGGTAGGGAGGGTGTTCCAAACATCTTGGAAAACTAACCACCGATCTTTTGTGGATGTAGCCTTGCTCAAATCATTGTGTCTCTTCATGTAATTCCAGACAGACTAGGTAATGTTGAGATTAGAGCTCTGTGGGAGCCATATCATCACTTCTAGGACTCCTTGCTTTTCTTTATACTGAAGACAGTTCTTAATGACATTGGCTGTATGTTGGGGTCATTGTCTTGCTGCAGAATAAATTTGGAGCCAATCAGATGCCTCCCTGATGGTATCGCATAATGGATAAGTACCTGCCTGTATTTCTCAACATTAAGGATACCATTAATCCTGACTAAATAGCCAACTCCATTTGTTGAAATGTAGCCCCAAACTTTCAAGGAACCTCCACCATGCTTCACTGTAGCCTACAGACACTCATTATTGTACCGCTCTCCTGCCTTTTAGAGAACAAACTGCCTTCTGTTACAGCCAAATATTTAACATATTGACTCTTCAATCTAGAGAACCTTCTGCCATTTTTCTGCATCCTTATGTTTTTGTGCTTAGTTGAGTCACTTGGCCTTGTTTCCATGTCAAAGGTATGACTTTTTGGCCACAATTCTTCCATGAAGACAACTTCTGGCCAGACTTCTCAGAACAGTACAGTAGATCGGTGCACCTGGGTCCCACTGGTGTCTGCCAGTTCTGAGCTGATGGCACTGCTGGACATCTTTCAATTTTGAAGGGAAGTAAGCATGATGTGTCTTTCATCTAGTGCATTAAGTTTCCTTGGCCGACCACTGAGTCTACAGTTCTCAATGTTGCCTGTTTCTTTGAGCTTCTTCAAAAGAGCTTGAACAGCATATCTTAAAACTAGAGTCTGCTTTGAAATATTTGCCTGGGAGAGACCTTGCTGATGCAGTATAACTACCTTGTGTCTTGTTGCTCTGATCAGTCTTGCCATGGTGTATGACCTGTGACATAAAACGGTCTTCCACATCCTCAACTTTGTAGTAGAGTTTGGCTGTGCCTCACCAAGTTTTAAGCCTCCTAAACAGTTGTTTCTGTTTCAGTTAATGACTGTGTGTTTTTTAACTACATATGAAAATGATGATGATCATGATCGCCTGTTTGGTATGATTGGTAAATCATACACCTGACTATAATCCTGAAAAATCCCTCATTTTGTGCAAGTGTACCAGATATTGATTTGATTTAGATTTATCTACGGATCATTCACTTTGCATTTTGTTAATTGATAAAAATAAACTAATAACACTTCTATTTTTGAAAGCATTGTTACTTTGCAGCATTTTTTCCACAGCTGTCTGAAACTTTGCACAGTATTTTATATATATATATATAGGAATCCAAATGAATGTACAGAGACTAGCGGTTACTCCAACGTTTCAATCTCCTTTATTGGAGATTTTCCTCAGGGACAAGGAGATTGAAACATTGGAGTAACCGCTAGTCTCTGTACATTCATTTGGAGTCCATTTCAGTGCCGCCATTCCACCTCATCCCACCTATTCCACCTATGCTATCGGGGAGTCGCCTGACACCCAGGGAGGGCACCAAGGCAAGTTTTTAATTTTACTTTGGAGCATAAGGGAGTGCCAGCTTATGGAGACATATGTGTGTGTGTATATATATATATATATATATATATATAATATTGGAATAGATGGGAGTGCTTCATACTAGTTTTAATAAATATAAAAACAAAGAAATATTTGAACTTCTAAGCCAAGTACATCTGAAAGAAATTTTTAAAATATATACTGTAGGCATATCACCACTCCAAGTTTATTTCAAGTGCCTCTTTCCACTTCTGCTACAGTCAGGTCCATAAATATTGGGACATTGACAGAATTTTCAGATTTTGGCCTCTATTCACCACCACAATGGCTTTGAAATGAAATTTAACTGCAGACTTTCAGATTTAATTTGAGGGTACTTACATCCAAATCAGGTGAACGGTGTAGGAATTACAACGGTTTGTATATGTGCCTCCCACTTTTTAAGGGGCCAAAAGTAATGGAACAAACTAAACAATCCGAAATCTAACTTTCACTTTTAATACTTTGTTGCAAATCCTCTGCAGGCAATTACAGCCTGAAGTCTGGAATGCATAGACATCACCAGACGCTGGGTTTCATCCCTGGTGATGCTCTGCAAGGCCTCTACTGCAAATGTCTTCAGTTCCTGCTTGTTCTTGGGGCATTTTCCCTTCAGGTATGTCTTCATCAAGTGAAATGCATGCTCAATCGGCTTCAGGTCAGGGAATTGACTTGGCCATTGCTTAACATTCCACTTTTTAGCCTTAAAAAACTCTTTGGTTGATTTTGCAGTATGCTTCGGGTCATTGTCCATCTGCACTATGAAGCACCGTCCAATGAGTTCTGAAGCATTTGACTTAATATGAGCATATAATATTGCCCGAAACACTTCAGAATTCATTCTGCTGCTTTTGTCAGCAGTCACATCATCAATAAATACAAGGGAACCAGTTCCATTGGCAGCCATACATGCCCACACCATGACACTACAACCACCATGCTTCACTGATGAGGTGGTACATATAGAAAACGTTGTAATTCCTACACCGTTCACCTGATTTGGATGTAATTACCCTCAAATTAAATCTGAAAGTATGCAGTTAAAGCACATCTTGTTTGTTTCATTTCAAAGCCATTGTGGTGGTGAACAGAGGCCAAAATATGAAAATTCTGTCAATTTCCCAATATTTATGCACCTGACTGTAGTTGGGTGTCCCTAGGCTTAGAGGAGATGTCATGATAGTGGATGATCCATGATGGTGGATTCAATTAGGAGATGAGGTGTGCCCGGCTGCATATTTCTGCACACTGGGAGCAATGGTCTAGGAAAGGTAGTAAGTTCTAGGTGGCACTCTATTGGGGTCATTTGGTCTGGAATTGTGCAAATCAGGATTTGGAGTGTCCACATGGCTCTAATGTGGTGGATCAGGTACATAGGAAAGTTAACACCTTGGTAGGTAAATTTGTAATCAATTAAGGGGGTATGGTTGTATATGTCATCTCCTTGATGCAATATGATTCTGCCAGAGCTTTTTTCTTAGTTGGTTGAAGGGATGTCACAATTCTTACATAGTTTGATGTCAGCACTTGGGGTGGATTTGTAGGGTAATTTGAATGTGGGCTGTGGTTCAGTTTGAGTTGTGGTGAGAAATCATTACCTCTTTGCAGCTTTTTAAGGTGAAAGTGATAGCTGTGGGCATCTCCATTTCATGAGGTGATTTGCCTTTGCCCTAAATTGGGGGACTTGGGCCCCTACTATGCAAATAAAGGGGGATGGGCTTACGTATATCAGATTGTGAAATCAAGGAAGAAAAAGTACTCTCTTTTTTATGGGGCACTCAGCCTACCTCATTAATAAAATATAACTTTTAATAGTATGCCAATTGGCATACTATTAAAAGTTATATTTTATTAATGAGGTAGGCTGAGTGCCCCATAAAAAGAGAGTACTGTTTCTTCCTTGTTTTCATACTCATATCACTCTCAAGGGTGTACCTCCATAAAAAGAGATTGTTTCATGACATATTGTTATTTTTCTATATCATTGATATATTTGGAACATACCTACCTCTCAACTGCTATTTGGAGTGTTCTCAACCAGTGCTTAGGATATCCCTAACCCCTTTTCCTTACTTTGTTTAATGTTGCATATCATATTGTGTTGGGGGTTTAATAAGTATTATTTTGAGTTCAACATGGCTAATTGCCAAGAGTGCAATGCTTTCTTTTGTATTTTAATTACATCAATAAAAGCTGTGACCAATTAACTCCATCTCTGGTGTCAGTGAATTTATTTAAATCTTAATGAAGTTTTATGGGTTAATGAGTTAATGTAAGTTTTGTGCTTCTCAAATGATTGCCAGCTTATGAAATAACTATAACAATATAATGCTAAATGCATATGCAGAAAATGTATTTTAATAATTGTAAAACATATTTGTTAAACCTTAACCATACATAATAGCATTCCAGTTATGAGTTCAGCTTCATTAGCTTCTCAAAATAATAATAATAGAGGATTCCACAAAAAATTACTAAATAAACCATGAACGGCACTGTGTAATCCCTTTACAAGATAAAATTCAGTAGTTTATAAATACCATAATGTATCACTGATCTTAAAATGCTTACACTACCTTTAAAAAGTTTGGGGTCACCCAGACAATTTTGTGTTTTACATGAAAACCGACTATTATTTATCAAATGAGTTGCAAAATTAATAGAACATATAGTGAAGACATTGGCAATGTTAGAAATAATGATTTTTAATTGAAATAATAATTGTGTCATTCAAACTTTGCTTTCGTCAAAGAATGCTCCTTTTGCAGCAATTACAGCATTGCAGACCTTTGGCATTCTAGCTGTTAATTGGTTGAGATAATCTGAAGAAATTTCACCCCATGCTTCCTGAAGCACCTCCCACAAGTTGGATTGGATCGATGGGCACTTCTTGCGTACCATATGGTCAAGCTGCTCCCACAACAGCTCAATGGGGTTGATATCTGGTGACTGCGCTGGCCACTCCATTACAGACAAAATACCAGCTGCCTGCTTCTTCCCTAAATAGTTCTTGCATAATTTGAAGGTGTGCTTTGGGTCATTGTCCTGTTGGAGGAGGAAATTGGCTCCAATCAAGCGCTGTCCACAGGGTATCGCTTGGTTTTGCAAAATGGAATGATAGTCTTCCTTATTCAAAATCCCTTTACTTTGTACAAATCTCCTACTTTACCAGCACCAAAGCAGCCCCAGACCATCACATTACCTCCACCATGCTTGACAGATGGCATCAGGCACTCTTCTAGCATATTTTCACTTGTTCTGCATCTCACAAATGTTCTTTTGTGTGATCCAAACACCTCAAACTTTGATTCATCTGTCCATAACACTTATTTCCAATCTTCCTCAGTCCAATGTCTGTGTTCTTTTGCCCATATTAATCTTTTCCTTTTATTGGCCAGTCTCAGATATGGCTTTATGCCACTCTGCCAACTAGGCCAGCATCCAGGAGTCACCTCTTCACTGTAAATGTTGTCACTGGCGTTTTGCAGGTACCATTTAATTAAGCTGCCATTTGAGGACCTGTGAGGCATCTATTTCTCAAACTAGAGACTCTAATGTACTTGTCTTCTTTCACAGTTGTGCACCGGGGCCTCCCACTTCTCTTTCTACTCTGGTTAGAGTATGGTGTGTACTACTCCTGAAGGGAGTAGTACACATCGTTGTAGGAAATGTTCAGTTTCTTGGCAATCTCTTGCATGGAATAGCCTTCATTTCTAAGAACAAGAATAGACTGTCGAGTTTCACATGAAAGTTCTCTTTTTCTGGTCATTTGGAGAAAATAATTGAACCCACAAATGTGATGCTCCAGATACTCAACTAGCTCAAAGGAAGGCCAGTTTTATACCTTCTCTAATGAGCAAACCTGTTTTCAGCTCTGCTAACATAATTGCACAAGGGTTTTCTAATCATCCATTAATCTTCTAACACGCTTAGCAAACACAATGTACCATTAGAACACTGGAGTGATGGTTCCTGGAAATGGGCCTCTATACACCTATGTAGATATTGCTTTAAAAAACAGAAGTTTGCAGCTAGTATAGTCATTTACCACATTAACAATGTATAGAGTGTATTTCTGATTAATTTAATGTTATCTTCATTGAAAAAAACAGTGCTTTTCTTTAAAAAAATAAGGACATTTCTAAGTGACCCCAAACTATAAACTAAAAAAGGTAATAACTACAGTGACAACTACACTAAATAAATCTATGATACTGATGCCTAAAATATATATTGGATTGTTCAATACTTTATATTGATCAAGTCAAATTTATTATAATAATCTCATTCTGCAGGAAATTTAAAGTGCGTCTATTCAAAGCAGAACAGGTATGACATTACTGTAAGCCTCTCCTGCCAGGGCAGCTTTCAGGTGCTCCAGGCTTATTGGGCATTGCTGAAAGAAGGTATGTATAAGTTTAGGCATATGAACACAGTATTTTTTAAAAGCCCACATGATCACTTTCCCAGGCTAAAACTTTTCCACTTAACCAATAGTTGTGGTTGATCATGTAGTATATTTCTACAACATATTAATCTTTACAGGTTGAAAAGCTAATTGTCTCAGAAGGAGCTAATTTGATTTGAGATACATGGAACACAGATACATTTTGAGATGATAATTGAAGATTTACATTGGAAGGGTTAAGGACATTTAATACTAGAAAGCGCCTTAAGAAGCGGTCTGCTAGTTTCTGATAGCCTTTACAGGGTTAAAAATATTGTAGATAACATGACTGTTCCCATTCATGAAATTTGGAGCAGGTTGTTGGTATCTTATATATTTTCTGAACTCCCTGCACATTTGTAGTAAGCTATTTTAAAACTTCCGATAGATCCGATAGGTGACATTTGTCCACTTGAGGGACTTCCATTTCAACTACAGTAACAGAAATCTGTTTTGGGTGGTACCTATATTTGGAGAAGAAAGAACTGCTTTTAGTTAAAGAATGTTCTCCATCATTGTACAGTAAGTAAAATTGGAAAATATGATGTGCAGTTATCCTGTTAATAGTCGATGGGAGATATTAGTGACATTTTGGCACCTAAAACCTTTAAACCAGTCTACAGCCAGTAAGAGAGATCAGTGCTATCACAATTTGTTTTATATATTTTTTTGAATAGTCTTAGATTTAGTAGAATATGAAAAATGCAATGTGCCATTATTAGTTTAATATGTTTAGAAAATGAGTTAAAGATTTATTAATAACTAGGTGATGTGCCCATTTTCACCTGGGTAGACCATAGATATTTAGTATTTTCATTTCCTTGATCCTATTTCAACTTAATTTATATTCTTAATTAATTTTTTGCCTCTGGTGTAAAGGAGTATGGTGTTATTCATTTAAATACCAACTGCCACCCAAAATGCTGCCAAACATTACTGGCAGTTGGTGTGGCTCCTCTATGTGTATATTGGACTGCGCTGCAGCCACAGTTCTGGAGCTGCCACTTGTCAGAGACAATGAACTTACAGCCCCACAATACTTGGGCCATGTTGCTTTGTCACCCAAGCACCATGGACTAGAGCAGGGCTCAACAAATCCCGGGGGCCAGGTCGCCATGGCTACCAGATTTTGCTGCCTGGCTACTATATTTTGCAGTAAAGGAGGAAGCAGATCCTCATCAGCTCTGGTGGAGATTCGTGCCTATAGTATTGCATGTTAATATCATGCACAGGAGTGCCTGTGCTGAGTGCCGCCTGTGGTGCCTGCTGTGTCTGTGACCATCCCGGCCTGCACTGACAACTCCTCTCCATCCTGGCCTGCTCTGATCCCTGCTGTCTGTCTCAGTCTATGCTGATCCTCCAGTACGTCCCGGCTGTCTACTGTCTCCTATCTCCGGCTGTATAGTGCTCTCCAGTAGTAGGGTCTATGCATGGCCAGGGATTGCGGAGCAGCTTCAGAGGGATAGTGGTGTGACCCCGAGGGGAGGGGGTTTTTGTTGTACTTTCTGGCACCATTGTTTTATGTGAAATGTGGTCATTTATTACTGGAGGGTGGGGGGTGGAGCAGGGGAGCTGTGCAGTGCAGTGAGGGAGCCTCAATTTTACTGTATCCATTCAACTGTGACCATTTTGTGGACTAGTATAGTGTGTATAACAGTTGCATAACACACAGATATGTGCTCCTCACTCACTCCTGTAAATTTTTTGGGGGGATGGTGGTCTGGCTCCTACACTTTCATCCTGGCTCCAAGGTTTTAGAAAAATTTGTCAAGCCCTGGACTAGAGGTAACATTTTATCCCCAAATTTCATGTTTATAGGTCCTGGGGTATGGGCTGGGTGTTGATGAGTCTGTCAGTCAGGACATTGCATTTGTATTTCTACATGTGCCAGCAAATCCAAGCCATTAATGTCTCGTAGCTCCATACACTTAAGTAATGATTATCTACAGTAACATTTACACATTACCTTTACCACTAACACCCAGCAAGGTCAAAAAGTGTTCTTTAAGGGTCTGTATTTCCATAAATTTTCTTGCAGACTTGATTTCCCTAGGGAATTCAATAATGTGTGAACCAGGCTGACCAGCCCAATTTGGCATAGCCTGGTTGCCTCTGTTTTGCATGTGCACCACATGCTTTTTGAGAAAGTTAATTTTAAAACAAAATGTTAACCACTAAAGCCACATGTTAATGGCCATCATTAGTAGGTACAGTATCTTTTCTCCACAGCTCAGTTAGTCACACATTTTGAGCATCCTATAATGCATTTCTGGAGAAACGGTATGGCCTACTCGCCATGTCTCCAAGGAACATGCCACACTTATTGTATGTAAGCATGTTCTTACTGTAAATAAGTTGTACTTGCATATCTCTCCAGAGACAGAAGACGTGAGAGCATGTTAAGCTTAACTCTAAATTCTTAACATTAAATTCTTTTAAAACAAAGCAGATTTTTGCACTTCGGAGTTGTCCATTTCTAAATTAGAATTTCTGTTTCTACTATATAATAATATACTAATGGTATAGGGAGTGACCAGGGTGCGCTGGCCTTATCTCAATCGATGCAACAGCCAGGAGCATATACAATTAGACAATTTATTCCAAGGTATATTAAATAAACATAACAAAATAACCCATATAAAAGTCTAAAAACAACAAGTCATAAAAATTACAAAGTGCCCCATGTACAATCTGCAACTACTGTATGTTGCTATTAAGTAGCTATTAAAGAGATATAATTGTAGCAAACAGCTCTATAAAATTTTGCATTTTCTTTTTAACCTGAGTCCCCAGTGAACGTAGGTAATTCTCCTTAGCTGCTTAGCAGCAGAACAAATTGAAACCAAGCTGTGTGGCAGCAAAAACAGTCACCTGTTCATTAGGATGCAATGTCAGTCCATTCAAGAACCACTTTCAGTTACACAAGTACTGATGGAATGATCTATGGTCTTTATCAAGTATCTATGTAATATATTTAAATGACCTTGGTTAGAAACAGTCTGCAAATGACCTTCCATAACTCTCCAGTACCTCGCTTATTTAAATCTGTCTCAATGAACCAGTGGCACCCTCTCAGCTCCACAGTTAATTGAAAGCATTCGCTGTATGTGCACAGCATCAGTGAGGGAATCCCCTCTCCAGCTCAAAGCTCGCTGGGTGTAAAGCTACGGGGGAGTGATCCTGGATAGATGCCCGTGGAAAAACTTGCCACCTCAAGTGAGGCTGATGGTTACAGTAGGCTGCAGGTGTGTATAGCTTGCAGTAGTGGTCCACAGGTGGTCAGTTTGGCATGGAGTACGGAGATCAGCGTCCTAGGTGCCCACAACTTTTAACGCGTTTCCCCTTACAGCGTAACGGTTCATAAGAGGATTGCATAATAATTGCATGCGTAACTGCGCTTTCTGGTATACAGTACTTATTGCTATGTATTTAACATAATACATTGCACTATTTCTTTGATATTTACAATTATGATGAAAATATTAGCAATACTTAAAAAGCTTGCTTTAACTAGCTTACATTCAGAGATACATTTTGCTAATTGGTATTTAGGAAAGGTTCACACTCTCCTTACACATGCATGCCAAATACCTCATTTGATAATAATTCACATTGCATTAATCACTCTCATTTTTGTAAAAAAAATATGCAGAGGTTAAAAGGTGATTGCTATGCAGAAATGTCTTGGGAACAGACTGTGTATCAAAACTTGAAAAATTAAAACAGCCTGCAGATACTTCATATGGGAATTTCTATAATTAGTGTGTAAGCCATCTGTGACTAAATGCTAGTTAAAATGAATGTGTCCATTACTTATCTTAAAAAGAATGAAAATATGTTTATTTAGCTAATCAAGAAACAGGGCTGCAACTAGATATTCATAGATCCACCACATAAAATCCCACCACCTCTTATGCCAAGGTAGTCACAAGAATATCATAACATAATAGTAATTTTACAGGTGAAGAAAATTATACTAAATACATTGTGGCACTGTACTGTAGAACAGTGCACTAAACAAATTATTGCACAAAAGCAGCAAATGCTTTTAACCCCCTCACAAACCTACTATCATCTGTCTTATTATCCAAACACATTTAAAATACCTCATTCTTCTTGCAGAGCACTACTGTATTTCTAGATGCAATAAATAGGAAAATTGAAGTGAGAAAAGCATGAAACTCTGCTATCAAAGTTTGTTCCCATAATCAGCACTTGGAGGTAGCTACATATAATTTCTTAAAGTCATTCTACTAAATTCACACGGGTTACAGATACTGTATAAGAATAATGTTCCTTATGGTTCTAATATACAAGAAAAAAATTTTTCAGAAAGGGTAAATGTACTTCTCAATGAGATATGATTGGTCTACTGAGTTTCCTCATTTCAGTTACAGTTAGTTATTAGGTAGTACTGTATTCAGCCAAGAGCGCATTCAAAGACTCAGATCAAATAACATTCATTTGCCACACCTTCTATTTCACTATAGTACTCCACAGTCCTGTATGCTGTAGTAAAAATATTAAAAGCATCCTAATACAATAGCAATAATTTGTGTCACAAATACAATTTCAACTGTTAGCTGACATGAATCTAATCTTAAAAATCTAGTGTATCTTGTCAGTCTGGGCAACAAATGGTTCCATGTAATTATATGGCAGTAACCATTGATAGATAATTCAAATGGTTCTTTTTGTGCAGTGGAGACTACACCAAGTGGAAAGATCTAGCTTTACTCATCTCTCTGTCTCCAGGGGGTATATTTACTGAAGTGCTGGTTTTTAGAAGTGGAAATGTTGCCCATAGCAACCAATCAGATTCTACTTAATACCTTCCTGAAGATAATAGCTACAATCTGATTGGTTGCTATGGGCAACATCTCCACTTCTAAAAACCCGCACTTTAGTGTCTACATTCCACTTCTTCTGACACCATATAAGTGTGAAAGAAATCAAGATTTGGATGCTTTCATACAATGTTGCGGATAGGCACTCTGGATAATCTGTTTACTCTTTGGTGTGGGTGCCCTCCCAAATAGACTTACAATAGTGCTTCCTTAGTGACTACATGTCTTTAGGAAAAAGCCGTGCGTGGCTTTGAAACGTTGACAAGGTGATATGTAACCCAAATACGCTTTATTTACAATTGAAATTTGGAGTGCCACTCTTTTTTTTCCTGAAGGAATGCCTAACCAGCTGCACTAATGTAGCACTAATGTGTATATATATATATATATATATATATATATATCCCTCTGGCAGCACTCCGGAATAAAACACTAGAAGCACTTAGCTGTGAATAGCGACGTTTCAGCGCCTTTATTAAGCGCTTTTATCAAGCTTATACATAAAATAAAACATACAAACTGACCTTAAATAACAAGTCTCCCTTCAGCAAGACGATCAGCCACGTGTGCGACGCCAGCTGGCGGTCGTACTGGAAACTGCGTCACACATACCCCCTTCAGTTCCCATAGTGACACATAGGCAACAATCCTATACAAACGTACAGGAATGTTGCAGCAACAGACATGACAACCAACCAATGTGGATGTGAATGTAAACAACAATAAACACATAAATATCTTATACAAGATATAGCAAATTGTACAAAAAATCATTAAAATACACATAGCAATATGGACAGAACTGACAGACATACATATAAATACATACAATCAAAGACAGTAGCGCAAAAAATGGTACATGATGGCTGAGGAACCAGTAACACTAGCATATATCCCAAAAATGATAATGCCATTACGCAATAAACAGTATATAAGTATCAAAGCAGTACAATACTCAAATAATACCTGGGGACTAAATTGCACCAGAAACCTGGTGTTCTCATACCATGTATAAAGGTTAAAATTTTACTAACCCTCAGCCACACTATATAATTAATCCTATTAGACATTGTAACAGTAACAATAATCGATACCAACAAAGAGCAAAAAACCTCAATGGTATATTCACCAACTTTTTTTAACCAAAACAATGAAGCCCCAGACTCTCATTAAGCCCACGGGGAACCATGGTGTCTAACCTGATAATCCAATCAGCTTCACATTGTAATTCTAATCAAGAGGGGCACGTGGTCAATGATACGGTAACAGAGAGAGGCAATACTATGTTTAAACTCGGCAAAATGCCTTGCTACAGGCTGCTCGCCTGTGCCCGATGCAATCGCCGCTCTGATGGCGGACCGATGTTGTGCCATTCGGATTCTAAGGGTGCATTCAGTCTTCCCTATGTACATCTTAAAACAAGGGCAAGTAATTGCGTATACAATGAAGGTACTAGTACACGTCAGATGGTACCGGATATTATGTTTAACCCCTGTAAATGGGTGGAAGAATACTGGACCTGTCTGTAGAAAACTGCACGTTGTGCAACTAGTACATTTGAAGCAACCCAGCTTGGGACTGCCCAAAAATGTCTGGGACCTATTCTTACCCAACTGTGTGATGTCATTACGCACCAGAAAATCACGAATGTTTTTGCCCCTACGATAACACGACATTAACCGTGTATTCTTAAGTGGATGCAGCTCCTTATCAGTGCTAATGATGGGCCACAACATTTTAGCTTGGCTGTTGATGGTAGTACTCATAAGGTTAAACTTGTTAACCCAAATGTGTCTCTCTAACCCACCCTCGACAACTCTAGGGGCACCTACCAATATATCGATGATTTGTTCATAGTGTGGGGAGGTAGTGTGTCAGCTGATAATTCATTTTGATGAACATCATCTTCTCCACATTCTGTGGAAGCAACCTCCTACGCCTTTCGCTGACAAGGTTCCCGGCTGCACTGAACACTCTTTCGGAGTACACACTGGAGGGGGGCAACTCAGGTAAAATAGAGCCAGTTTGTACAGGGGCCTCCAAATTGCCTCTTTTTCCTGCCAGTACAGGTATGGACTGTCTGACATGCCTACTTGGATGCTGTCACTGATGTAATCCTCCACCATTCTGTCAATGGTGACAGTATCATATGCAGTGACTGTAGACATGTCAGAAATTGTTGCCAGGTCCTTCAGTCTGGACCAGATGTCCAAACTTGGTCCTGCTTGCCCTGCATCACCGCCAGTGGGTTGCTTAGGATACCTACGTTTTTTCCTGGCAGCCCCAGTTGCGGGAGAAAATGAAGAAGGAGCTGTTGACGTGTCACGTTCCGCTTCAGCTGACAGTGTGTTCACCAGCAGGTCTTTGCACCTCTGCAGGCTTGTGTCGGCCGGAAAGAGAGACACCACATAGGCTTTCAACCTAGGATTGAGCACGGTGGCCAAAATGTAGTGGTCTGATTTCAACAGATTGACCACCCTGGAATCCTGGCAAAGCGAATGAAGGGCTTCATCCACAAGTCCCACATGCCGAGCGGAATCGCTCCGTCTTAGCTCCTCCTTCACTTTCTCCAGCTGCTTCTGCAAAAGCCTGATGAGGGGAATGACCTGACTCAAGCTGGCAGTGTCTGAACTGACTTCACGTGTGGAAAGTTCGAAGGGCTGGAGAACCTTGCACAACACGGAAATCATTCTCCACTGCGCTTGAGTCAGGTGCATACCCCCTCCTTTGCCTATGTCATAGGTGGATGTATAGGCTTGAATGGCCTTTTGCTGCTCCACCATCCTCTGAAGCATATAGAGGGTTGAGTTCCACTGCGTCACAACCTCTTGCTTCAGGTGATGGCAGGGCAGGTTCAAGAGTGTTTGCTGGTGCTCCAGTCTTTGGCACGCAGTCGCTGAATGGCGAAAGTGGCCTGAAATTTTTCGGGCCACCCAAAGCGTCTCCTGCACGCCCCTGTCGCTTTTCAGAAAATTCTGCACCACCAAGTTTATTGTGTGAGCAAAACATGGGACGTGCTGGAATTTGCCCAGATGTAATGCCCGCACAATATTGGTGGCGTTGTCAGATATCACAAATCCCCGGGAGAGTCTAAGTGGGGTAAGCCACTGGGCGATGATTTCCCTCAGTTTCTCTAAGAGGTTGTCGGCGGTGTGCCTCTTACTGAAACCGGTGATACACAGCGTAGCCTGCCTTGGAACGAGCTGGCGTTTCTGAGATGCTGCGACTGGTGATGCTGCTGCTGTTGCTGCGTAAGGTGATACATCTACCCAGTGGGCTGTCACAGTCATATAGTCCTTAGTCTGCCCTGTTCCACTTGTCCACATGTCCGTGGTTAAGTGGACATTGGGTACAACGGCATTTTTCAGGACACTGAGGATACTTTTTCTGACGTTTCTGTACTGTCTCGGTATCGCCTGCCTAGTGAAGTGGAATCTAGACGGGATTTGGAACCGGGGACACACTACCTCCCACTGCACTAATGGCGGATACCGGACACACGTCTAACACCAACATAGCAGTCAAGGCCTCAGTTATACGTTTTGCTTCAGGATGACTGCTGTCGTACTTCATCCTCCTCGCTAAGGACTGTTGGAGGGTCAATTGTTTAGTAAAAGTAGTGGTGTTCCTACTTCCTCTCTGGGATGATGAATGACTCCCAGCAGCAGCAACAGCAGCAGCGGCAGCAGGAGGCGTAGCAATGCAGGATCCTCCGGAAGAATCCGGGATAGGAGAGTCAGTCATGCCAGTGACATGGCCTGCAGGACTACTTCCGATCCTGACTAAGGAGGAAATTGACGAGGAGGGAGTTGACGGTGTGGTTTGCAGGCGCTTGGATACAACAGGACAACGGGATTTAGGTGTCCCTGGACTGCTTACGGTCTTAGCCAAAGTTTCTGAACTTGACAGTATCTTATTATGAACGCGCTGCAGGTGCCGTATAAGGGAGGATGTTCCTAGGTGGTTAACGTCCCTACCCCTACTTATTCCACCTTTACATAAGGTACATATGGCAAGACAGTTGTTGTCCGGATTTGGATAGAAATATTGCCAGACCAATGAGGTGGAATGTTTGGTCTTCTGCCCAGGCATGACCGTGATGGGCTTTTTCATCCCATGGACAACAACTGTCTCCCTGATTTAAACAAACCACATCACCATCAGAATCCTCCTCGCCAACTTCGTCCTCAGCGCCAGCTACACCAGTATCCTCATCCTGTTGTACTTCAACAGTGACATCTTCAATTTGCATATCAGCAAGTGGACTGTGGGTGCTCCTTTCAGCACTTGCAGGGGGCGTGCAAATGGTGGAAAGAGCCACCTCTTCCCGTCCAGTGCTGGGAAGGTCAGGCATCGCAACCACCACCACACTTGGACTCTCCTTGGGGATTTGTGATATCTTCTTAGAAAGCACAGTTCTTCGCTGTGCTTTTGCCAGCTTAACTCTTTTGATTTTTTTAGTGGGAGGAGGGCTTCCATCGTCATGTGAAGCTGAACCACTAGTCATGAACATACTAGGGATCGACCTTAGCCGTTCCTTGCCACTCCGTGTCGTAAATGGCATATTGGCAAGTTTACGTTTCTCTTCAGCTGATTTAAATGTTTTTTTCAAGGTCATTTTCCTGAACTTTGTCATTTGGGATTGTATGTGCCCTCTATTATGACATTGGGCATCGGCCTTGGCAGACGACGTTGATGGCATGTTATCGTCTATGTCATGACTAGTGGCAGCAGCTTCAGCACTAGGAGGAAGTGGTTCTTGATCTTTCTCTATTTTATTTTTATCAGAGAAAGTTTGGTCCTCCATTTATGTTATATCGATTTGATATATACGTGCGGCTAAACACAGAAAATATTTCTTTATTTTTGCTGGAGAGTAGTGCACTTTGTGGGTTACACCAGCCTTTAAGAAATGAGCCAGCCAGCTCTTTACTTATGGGACACAGGCGCACACTTGGCGCTGCTCCTTTGTTGATGCACGTGCGGCTACTGCGCACACAATTCACAAACACAGAAAATAATTTTTTTTTTGGTTTGGACTGGAGTGTACTTTGGGGGTAACAGCACCCTTTAATGGTCAAGCCAGCCGGCCCTTTACTTATGACACAGGCGCACGCTTGGCACTACTTTGTTGATGCACGTGCGGCTACTGCGCACACAATTCACAAACACACAAATAATATTATTTTTTTGGTTTGAACGGGAGTGTACTTTGGGGGTTACAGCACCCTTTAACGGTCAAGCCAGCCGGCCCTTTACTTATGACACAGGCGCACGCTTGGCACTACTTTGTTGATGCACGTGCGGCTACTGTGCACACAATTCACAAACACAGAAAATATATATTTTTTTGGTTTGGACTGGAGTGTACTTTGGGGGTTACAGCACCCTTTAACGGTCAAGCCAGCCGGCCCTTTACTTATGACACAGGCGCACGCTTGGCACTACTTTGTTGATGCACGTGCGGCTACTGCGCACACAATTCACAAACACACAAAACATATTATTTTTTTGGTTTGAACTGGAGTGTACTTTGAGGGTTACAGCACCCTTTAACGGTCAAGCCAGCCGGCCCTTTACTTATGACACAGGCGCACGCTTGGCACTACTTTGTTGATGCACGTGCGGCTACTGCGCACACAATTCACAATCACAGAAAATATTATTTTTTTTGGTTTGGACTGGAGTGTACTTTGGGGGTTACAGCACCCTTTAACGGTCAAGCCAGCCGGCCCTTTACTTATGACACAGGCGCACGCTTGGCACTACTTTGTTGATGCACGTGCGGCTACTGTGCACACAATTCACAAACACAGAAAATATATATTTTTTTGGTTTGGACTGGAGTGTACTTTGGGGGTTACAGCACCCTTTAACGGTCAAGCCAGCCGGCCCTTTACTTATGACACAGGCGCACGCTTGGCACTACTTTGTTGATGCACGTGCGGCTACTGCGCACACAATTCACAAACACACAAAACATATTATTTTTTTGGTTTGAACTGGAGTGTACTTTGAGGGTTACAGCACCCTTTAACGGTCAAGCCAGCCGGCCCTTTACTTATGACACAGGCGCACGCTTGGCACTACTTTGTTGATGCACGTGCGGCTACTGCGCACACAATTCACAATCACAGAAAATATTATTTTTTTTGGTTTGGACTGGAGTGTACTTTGGGGGTTACAGCACCCTTTAACGGTCAAGCCAGCCGGCCCTTTACTTATGACACAGGCGCACGCTTGGCACTACTTTGTTGATGCACGTGCGGCTACTGTGCACACAATTCACAAACACAGAAAATCTTTTTTTTCTGGTTTGGACTGGAGTGTACTTTGGGGGTTACAGCACCCTTTAACGGTCAAGCCAGCCGGCCCTTTACTTATGACACAGGCGCACGCTTGGCACTACTTTGTTGATGCACGTGCGGCTACTGTGCACACAATTCACAAACACAGAAAATCTATTTTTTCTGGTTTGGACTGGAGTGTACTTTGGGGGTTACAGCACCCTTTAACGGTCAAGCCAGCCGGCCCTTTACTTATGACACAGGCGCACGCTTGGCACTACTTTGTTGATGCACGTGAGGCTACTGCGCACACAATTCACAAACACAGAAAATAATTTTTTTTTTGGTTTGGACTGGAGTGTACTTTCTGGGGTTACAGCACCCTTTAACGGTCAAGCCAGCCGGCCCTTTACTTATGACACAGGCGCACGCTTGGCACTACTTTGTTGATGCACGTGCGGCTACTGCGCACACAATTCACAAACACAGAAAATAATTTTTTTTTTTGGTTTGGACTGGAGTGTACTTTGGGGGTTACAGCACCCTTAACGGTCAAGCCAGCCGGCCCTTTTACTTATGACACAGGCGCACGCTTGGCACTACTTTGTTGATGCACGTGCGGCTACTGCGCACACAAATCACAAACACAGAAAATTATTTTTTTTTTAGTTTGGACTGGAGTGTACTTTGGGGGTTACAGCACTCTTTAACGGTCAAGCCAGCCGGCCCTTTACTTATGACACAGGCGCACGCTTGGCACTACTTTGTTGATGCACGTGCGGCTACTGCGCACACAATTCACAAACACAGAAAATATATTATTTTTTTAGCACTTGGGGGGAGCACCCCTGATGGACAGAGCACCCCCTGGACAACACTACAGCACCCCTTTAGGACTGGGACACTGCACAGGACTTTGGAGTGGACACAGCCCCTATGGAGAACTGACTGCACAGCACAGTCCAGCCAGCCCCTATGGACTTTGAAGTAGTGGACACAGCCCCTATTAACAACAGCAGCACAGCACAACACTGCCAGCCCCTATGGACTTTGAATTAGTGGACAACAGCAGCACTACACTACACTACACTACACAGCCCAGCCAGCCCTAACTCCCACCCTCCCTCTTCACTGTCCACAGCCGAGTGAGAAAATGGCGCCGACGCAGGTACCTTATATAGGATCCAAAACCCGCGAGCCTCGGAAGGCGGGATGATGACGTTTTGCCTCGATTTCAGATCCGAGTCAGGCGGGAAAAGTCGAGCCTGACTCGGATCGGACTCGGATCGGGGGGGCTCGGGGGGGTTCGGATTTCAGAAATCCGAACCCGCTCACCTCTAATATATATATATATATATATATATATATTTATGTCTGCCACTTTGTTTTTTTATTTGTTGTGATGATCATTTTTATTATTAGCATTCATATTATCATGATGGTGCTACTGAATGGAACAATTGTGATTTATTTTGCTGTTATGCTTTGCTATGATTTGTGAATTATCATTGAGAAACTCTGCTTCTCTGTGTTTGCACATCTCTATGCCAATCCAGTCTGTGTAGTCAGTTTTACTGCAGAGAGGAGGGAGTTTGTGTTACAGTGTGTTTACTCATTCTGCTACAGCATGACGAAAACTGGACTGGGGCAGTGGATTGTTTAACTGTATTTCCTGTTCTCATTGCTCCAGGGGCTTATTTATCATATAAAGTACTGTAGTCCGAAAAGACAGATGTCCTGTCACCACTCATCGACTGCATTTCAAGCAAATTTATCAAATAGAAAAAAAAAGCTGAGACTTGGCTTCCAGTTCCAGATTGTACAAAAATAAAAAAGATATCAAAGAAAATAAAAATAAATAAATAAATAGAAAAAAAAAAGAATGGAACAAATGCTTTAGTTTATTAATATATATTTTTTTGCCAACGGACATGCCCAGTTTGTACTGCAGTTGACCATGATAAACCTGTTGACCACTTAGTTGACCCTAGACTCTCTCTCTGATTAGGAGGTTGTGTGGATATTTTGGCTGAAGTAAACAAGCCTGTAGCTGTGTGCAGGGCTGCCATCAGGGGGGGACTGCTGGGACTGGAGTCCCAGGCCCGGACACTCAGACAGAGATGGGGGTCCACTCCTACTGGACAGCGCATGCTACTACCCCCCTGAATAAACAGGCAGTGACAGGGGAGGTAGGCTCCTACCGTTTTTTTGCCCACTAGAAACTACCCTGCACAATAAATGTTAATGTCAGGGGAGCCTGTCCGCTCCACCTCCTACAGCCCACACACCCACCTACTTTGCCTCCTGTCACTGCATACCCGTACGCTTTGCCTCCCACCATCCTACCACTCTGCCACTTTCCATACTTTTGCTCTGCCTCCTACCACCCCGGCTGTGCAGTGCAATAAAGTTTTTTTTTTTAGCTAGCACGTGCATCATCATGATGTCACGCCACTGAAAGAGAAGCCATAAAGTGTGAGGAAGGAGCAGTCATGAGTCTTGAAACAGAAGAAGGAGCTGGTAAGTGACTTGCATCATGTCTTCTTGAATGCTGGCTATGGCTGGAGAGTTGACACAAGGACTAGCAGGGCTGGAGAGGCAGAAGGAGTGGCTGGGGTTAGGTAGTCGTGCAGGGCTGAAGAGATTTGACAGAATTGTTTTTATGTAGGAAGAGAGAGGGGTGGGCTGCCTATTTTGACAGTCCCAGGCCCCACAATATCTAATGACAGTCCTGGCTGTGTGAACAGGTGAGGCATGATTTAGAGCAGTGGTTCCCAAACTGTGTACCGGCGCAACCCTTGGGTGCTGCAGCAATGTCTAAGGGGTGCTGTGGTGGCTGGTTGCCTAAAGAGGTTGGCCAGTTTGCATCCCAGGCTGTGTCTGGACATCAGAGGGGGCAGAAGTGCCACAGCATGGGGGTGAGACATCTGGTGCCCTGCTGTACCCTTCCCTAGTGTCCTTCTGACATTCCCTTGTCACTCCCTTTCTTTATCCCTTCAGTGTGGCTCTCTGTTTAATGTCAGCTATCACCCCTTGCCAGTTGGGATCGGTTACCCAAGGTTTGGTGTAGGGATCCTCCTTTGTTCCAGTCCTTTGACTGTCTTCCTATTGGGCAAATGGAAAGAAGTGGAGGGGGCAATGGGAAAGACATGGAGGGAGAAATGGGAAATACATGGAGGGAGCAAAGGGAGAGACATGGAGGGGGCAATGGGAGAGACATGGAGGGGGCAATGGGAGAGACATGGAGGGGGCAATGGGAGAGACATGGATGGAGAAATGTGAAATACATGGAGGGAGCAAAGGGAGAGACATGGAGGGGGCAAAGGGAGAGACATGGAGGGGGCAATGGGAGAGACAAGGAAGAGGCAATGGAAAAGACATGGAGGGGTCAATGGGGGAGAGATGGAGACACTTTTTTCTATTTCTTTTTAAAATGTTTACATTATTTTGGCCCAACTACTTAAAACAGGACTGTTCAGTAATTATTTTGGCTTAGGGATGCCTTCAAAAAATTATGAAGACCCTAAGGGTGCCTTGAACTGAGAAAGTTTGGGAACTAGTGATTTAGAGCAATTAACATCAAGGACCTATTCAGTTTCTGAGATACATATACTGTGCACTACTCTTTTTGGTCACTGTAAGATCACAAGTGTAAGAGATTAGAAAGCTATCAATTAACGTATGTGTAAAGTATCAGTGGTGTATCCATAATTGGTGCAGGTTGAGTGATGCACAAGGGCTTCTGAGTCTTGCACATCCTTCACACATTACATTTATTTATGGCTAGCCGCTTGCACCAATATTCTGGTGATTTCTCTAAAAATATGGTGGCAGCGCCATACTTCCCAATATAGTGTCGGAAATATGGTGCATGTCCACAAGACTCTGGCATACCATTTTTTCAGGTGGAGAGGACCAATGTAAATCTGAGCATGAGCCCCACTCCTGTCTTAAAATGCCCTGTTAAGCACCCTTAAAAATTATAGAGCACATTCAGTATGTTAATTGTTCCTCCAGTAGGAGTTAGTGAGACATGGTCTAAAGTTAGGTTTTTATTGGCTCACATGCAACACCCCTTTTATTAACATGGGAAGAGGCTTTGCATGGCTGTGCACTGTGTGGTTGACTCCACCTACTATCTCTTCTTGATGATGAAGTGCCTCCACCAGAGTCTTTTTCTACCATTGCATATGTATATGTTTAAGCTCTTTTGGGGACGTTAGAAGCAGGTCCGGGCAAGTGCGCAATGGTAGATAAAGTCCAGAGCAAACTAACTGTCCCTACCTGTGTCTCCAGCTTCCAGTGCTGGCAGAGTGTTATAATCTGCCTATACAGCACGGTAAGACATGCAATGTGTTGGTGTGGCAGCTGTGCCACTGTGGCACAGGATGATGTCAGTGGGTTCATCAGCCAATGTTCCGCTTCTCTTCCTCCACTCCATTTGTAAGTCCAACGCATTTCGTACCTGCTTTGGTACTTTTTCAAGAATATTCTTTGGTCATTCACTACTTCCTTATATAGGGAAAACTTTATTGAAAAATGATAAAAGACCGGAAGTGGTTACAACTTTGGTCACCACTTCCGGTCTTTTATAATGTAACTATGTAGGTGCTGTGCACAATTTGTGTGTGTTTGTGTGTCCGCCATTTATACAATTTTGGTTATACTGTATGTCACTAAATGTTTGTGAATACTACAGTATGTTACATACTACGTTACATGTATTGTCGGATTATGCAGTGTCTTCATTTATCACAACAGATGGGATTTAAGTTTTCTGCTCAGTTAATCAAGTAATTCTGCTCTAGAGATGTAAAAACTAGGGGTGAGCGGGTTCAGATTTCTGAAATCCGAACCCCCCCGAGCCCCCCCGATCCGAGGCCGATCCGAGTCAGGCTCGACTTATCCCACCTGACTTGGATCTGAAATCGAGGCAAAATGTCATCATCCCGCCTTCCAGGTCTCACAGGTTTTGGATCCTATATAAGGTACCCACGTCGGCGCCATTTTCTCACTCGGCTGTGGACAGTGAAGAGGGAGGGTGGAAGTTAGGGCTGGCTGGGCTGTGTAGTGTAGTGTAGTGCAGTGTTGTGCTGTGCTGTGCTGTGCTGTGCTGCTGTTGTCCATAGGGGCTGTGTCCACTCCTTCAAAGTCCATAGGGGCTGGCTGGACTGTGTTGTGCAGTCAGTTGTCCATAGGGGCTGTGTCCACTCCAAAGTCCTGTGCAGTGTCCCAGTCCTAAAGGGGTGCTGTAGTGTTGTCCAGGGGGTGCTCTGTCCATCAGGGGTGCTCCCCCCCAAGTGCAAAATAAAAAAATATTTTCTGTGTTTGTGAATTGTGTGCGCAGTAGCTGCACGTGCATCAACAAAGTAGTGCCAAGCGTGCACCTGTGTCATAAGTAAAGGGCCGGCTGGCTTGACCGTTAAAGGGTGCTGTAACCCCCAAAGTACACTTAAAAAAAATATATATATATTTTCTGTGTTTGTGAATTGTGTGCACTGTGGCTGCACGTGCATCAACAAAGGAGCAGCGCCAAGCGTGCGCCTGTGTCCCATAAGTAAAGGGCCAGCTGGCTTGTCCGTTAAAGGGTGCTGTAACCCCCAAAGTACACTCCAAACAAAATAAAAAAATATTTTCTGTGTTTGTGAATTGTGTGCACTGTGGCTGCACCTGCATCAACAAAGGAGCAGCGCCAAGCGTGCGCCTGTGTCCCATAAGTAAAGGGCCTGCTGGCTTGTCCGCTAAAGGGTGCTGTAACCCCCAAAGTACACTCCAAACAAAATAAAAAAATATTTTCTGTGTTTGTGAATTGTGTGCACTGTAGCCACACGTGCACCAACAAAGTAGTGCCAAGCGTGCACCTGTGTCATAAGTAAAGGGCCATCTGGCTTGACCGTTAAAGGGTGCTGTAACCCCCAAAGTACACTCCAAACAAAATAAAAAAATATTTTCTGTGTTTGTGAATTGTGTGCACTGTGGCTGCACCTGCATCAACAAAGGAGCAGCGCCAAGCGTGCGCCTGTGTCCCATAAGTAAAGGGCCTGCTGGCTTGTCCGCTAAAGGGTGCTGTAACCCCCAAAGTACACTCCAAACAAAATAAAAAAATATTTTCTGTGTTTGTGAATTGTGTGCACTGTAGCCACACGTGCACCAACAAAGTAGTGCCAAGCGTGCACCTGTGTCATAAGTAAAGGGCCATCTGGCTTGACCGTTAAAGGGTGCTGTAACCCCCAAAGTGCACTCCAAACAAAATAAAAAATATTTTCTGTGTTTCTGAATTGTGTGCACTGTGGCTGCACGAACATCAACAAAGGAGCAGTGCCAAGCGTGCACCTGTGTCCCATAAGTAAAGAGCCGGCTGGCTAATTTCTTAAAGGGTGGTGTAACCCACAAAGTGCACTACTCTCCAGCAAAAATAAAAAAAATATTTTCTGTGTTTGTGTGGCCTTAGCCGCACGTATATATCAATATAACATAAATGGTGGAGGACCAAACTTTCTCCGATAAAAATAAAATAGCGAAAGATCAAGAACCACTTCCTCCTAGTGCTGTTGCTGCTGCTGGGAGTTGTTCATCATCCCAGAGAGGAAGTAGGAACACCACCACTTTTGCTAAACAATTGACCCTCCAACAGTCCCTAGCAAGGAGGATGAAGTACGACAGCAGTCATCCTGAAGCAAAACGTATAACTGAGGCCTTGACTGCTATGTTGGTGTTAGACATGCGTCCGGTATCCGCCATTAGTGCAGTGGGATTTAGACAATTGATGGAGGTAGTGTGTCCCCGGTTCCAAATCCCATCTAGATTCCACCTGCATCCTCAAAGCAACAGCGACAAGCGTGCATCTGTCTGTTAAAGGGTGGTGTAACCCTCAAAGTGCGCTCCACAAACAATAAAAAAATTCTTCTTTTTTCTGTCTTTGTGAATTGTGTGGGCTGTAGCCACACCTGCATCCTCAAAGCAGCAGCGACAAGCATGCGTCTGTCTGTTAAAGGGTGGTGTAACCCTCAAAGTGCGCTCCACAAACAATAAAAAAATTCTTCTTTTTTTTGCTGTCTTTGTGAAATGTGTGGGCTGTAGCCACACCTGCATCCTTAAAGCAGCAGCGACAAGCATGCGTCTGTCTGTTAAAGGGTGGTGTAACCCTCAAAGTGCGCTCCACAAACAATAAAAAAATTCTTCTTTTTTTTGCTGTCTTTGTGAAATGTGTGGGCTGTAGCCGCACCTGCATCCTTAAAGCAGCAGCAACAAGCGTGCATCTGTCTGTTAAAGGGTGGTGTAACCCTCAAAGTGTGCTCCACAAACAATAAAAAAATTCTTCATTTTTTTGCTGTCTTTGTGAAATGTGTGGGCTGTAGCCACACCTGCATCCTTAAAGCAGTAGCGACAAGCGTGTGTCTGTCTGTTAAAGGGTGGTGTAACCCTCAAAGTGCGCTCCACAAACAATAAAAAAATTCTTATTTTTTTTGCTGTCTTTGTGAAATGTGTGGGCTGTAGCCACACCTGCATCCTTAAAGCAGTAGCGACAAGCGTGCGTCTGTCTGTTAAAGGGTGGTGTAACCCTCAAAGTGCGCTCCACAAACAATAAAAAAATTCTTCTTTTTTTTCTGTCTTTGTGAATTGTGTGGGCTGTAGCCGCACCTGCATCCTCAAAGCTGCAGCGACAAGCGTACGTCTGTCTGTTAAAGGATTACATCGGTGACAGCATCCAAGTAGGCATGTCAGACAGTCCGTACATGTACTGGCAGGAAAAAGAGGCAATTTGGAGGCCCCTGTTCAAACTGGCTCTATTTTACCTGAGTTGCCCCCCCCCCTCCAGTGTGCACTCCGAAAGAGTGTTTAGTGCAGCCGGGAACCTTGTCAGCAAAAGGCGTAGGAGGTTGCTTCCAAAAAATGTGGAGAAGATGATGTTCATAAAAATTAATTATCAACTCTTCCAGGGAGACCAGCCCCCATAACATACAGAGGGAACTGTGGTGGTGGATTCCAGTGGGGATGAATTAATACTCTGTGAGGATGAGGATGTACACAACACTGAAGAGGGTGAGGAATCGGTGAATGAGGAGGATGAGGATGACATCTTGCCTCCGTAGAGCCAGTTTGTGCAGGGCCAGATTAATTGCCAGCTTGTTTTGTGGGGGCCCAAACGATCCAATCATTTCAGCCACAGTCGTGTGGCAGACCCTGGTGCTGAAATGATTGGTTTGTTAAAGTGTGCATGTCCTGTTTATACAACATAAGGGTGGGTGGGAGGGCCCAAGGACAATTCCATCTTGCACCTCTTTTTTTTCTTTGCATTATGTACTGTTTGGGGCCTAGTTTTTCAAACTGCCATCCTGTCTGCCACTGCAGTGTCACTCCTAGATGGGCCACGTGTTTGTGCCGCCCACTCGTGTCGCTTAGCATAGTCATCCATCTACCTCGGTGCACCCTTTTGGACATAAAAACACTATTGTGAGGTGCGAGGTGTTCAGAATAGACTGGAAATGAGTGGAAATTAAGGTTTTTGAGGTTAATAATGGCATAGGAGCAGAAAAATCAACACATTCTGTGATTTTAGCTGTTTTTATGCTTTTTTTAAAAAAAATACAGATCCAAAACACAAAACCCAGAACTCAAAAACCGAAGGGTGGTTTTGGCAAAACCAATCCAGATCCAAAACACGAAGAACGATCCAGATCCAAAACCAAAACACAAAACACGAAAAGTGGCCAGTGCACACCCCTAGTAAAAACCCATTCTTCTTATAGGAGTCAAAAGTCATACCAACATTGTAGTATAATTTCAAGTCATTCCATTCCTCTGAAACTAGTCCTGGTACACAACCTAACTAGTATGCTAATTACTTATCAAGAATGGTCAAATGATCTGATTTAGGATTGCATTCTTTCATGTAAAACAAAGAGGACATACATTTTGCTAAACCATTTATATGCAGAAAAGTTTCAAAATTCTAAATAAAACCTATATAATGTATAACATATCACATAAAGTAAGGCATAATCTTTATGATTCTGAGTCTGATGAACCTCTTAGCGAGTACAGTGAATGTATGCATTTTTACGTATCTCTATCTGATTCTGAGTCAGTTGGATCTTTGCCAGTTCTCGTTTTAGGGGAGATGTACTGAGCCTTGAAACGTGATAATGTGGAGTGTGATAAAGGGGTCTATTTACTAAGCCTTGGATGGAGATAAAGTCAACGGAGATAAAGTACCAACCAACCAGCTCCTAACTGTCATTTTTCAAACACAGCCTGTGACATGGCAGTTAGGAGCTGGTTGGTTGGTACTTTACTTTATCTCTGTTCACTTTATCTCCATCCAAGGCTTAGTAAATAGACCCTAAAGTACCAACCAATGAGTTCCTAAGTGTCACTTTACAGGCTGTGGGCATCATTTATCAATGAGTTTTATCATTCACAACGAGTAATAAAACTCGTTGCTTTTGATAAATGGTGCTATAGCCAATCAACTCCCAAGTGTCATCTATTTGAAATATGACAGTTGGAAGGCTGGAGCGCCATTTATCATAAGCAACTAGTTTTATCACTTGTTGTGAATGATAAAACTCGTTAATAAATGAGGCCCTGTGTTTGAAAAATTGCAGTTTAGAGCTGATTGGTTGGTACTTTATCACTCTCCACTTTATCACTTTTCAAGGCTTAGTACATCCACCCCCTTGTGTGAAATGTGTGTTTCGAGATTGGAACTGGATGCTGTCAATGTGGAACTGATCTGTCTTGTGGGAGTGTCATGGGAGCAAAGTGGAAGCATTGTGGGTGTGTAGCTAGAGTTCTGTGCTATTCTGAGTTGTGGGTACAGAGAAGAGAAGCCTGTTTTTGACAGATCTCTTGCACCTAGCATGGGGTTGATACAAGTGCCAATACTAATGATGATGTTTGCGGCTATGGATGGAAAAACAGTATACCCTACTGAAACTTGTATTGTATATGTGGTGGAATCTGTATGAAATACCACTGGAACAGATCCCGGCAGCGGCAGCCCGACAGCGCTGGAAATCCCGATCATCTCTAGTATTAACTAACCTAAACTACCCCCCTAACCCTAACCCTCCCTTAGGGGTGCATAACCCTTACCTCCCCCCCAAGTGCCTAACCCTAATCCCCCCTCTAAGTGCCTAAACCTAACCCCCCCTTCCCCGCTGCCTAAACCTAAGTCCCTCGGGGGGGTGCCTTCCCCTAACCCGCCCTTCCCCTAGCCTAACCCTAACCCTCACGGGGGGTGCCTAACCCTAAGTCCCCCCCGGGAGCCTTAAACCTAACCCTCCCCCCCGTGGATGTTCACTCGCGGCACACGGCATCCCTTTGATCGGGATGCCGGCACCGGTCTCCCAGCATCAGAGAAATGAGCATGAGGATCTCTGCTTCCTTCCACGAGAGTGGCATCAACGAGGGCGATTAGAAGGACGCTGTTCCAGCGGGCTGTCAGCGCTACAAACAGCGGATGGAGATACAGCACAGCTGATCCAGCAACAGTCACGTTGAAGACTCCAGCCTCACACAGAGCGAGATTCTTACAGGGAAAGGTAGGGCTAGTTTTTCATTGCTCCTATCGCTTTGGCAGTCATGGGGAGATCCATCACATAAAATATTTTCACAGAGAGCGTTATTTACATTTTGTATATGTCATATGTATTGAGTGTTTGTTTGTCTTTCATCATTACTGGTACCCTGCATATTTAACTGCTTCAGTCACATCCATTTTTTAACCATCATATATCACTGTAGATTTACACCTTAAGCACCTCTATTTTATATTATATATCTCCAATTGGGTCATTAATTTGACCACATTATTAGACAGCTGCTATTATTAATATTGGGAGCGCATGATCCAACAACTATTTAAATGAACGATGTCTACATCTAGACACCGGGCATTTCACCCTCGCCGGGATATGACAGTCGGGAAGCCGGCTGTCGGTAAAATGTCAGCCGGCTTCCCGATTGCATCCCTATTTGGCTGCTGTAACATCATGCATGCACATCCATTTTAAGTCTGACTCAGAGTCAGCCCCAATGTCTATATATAACGATGGCTATATCGGTTTTGAGGGCATCCCTCTGTAGACTATAGTTTGTCAAGTTTTACTTTTTATACAAATAATTGTATATGTCAGAAATATGCAACTCCCTTATTTTTAGTGTGTATATGTACCAGATGAGTACTTGTGAAAGTTCTACTATATGATATAGATGGAATGGGTATGAAATAATGGCAGCTGAGTAGCCGCCGGTTCATATACCGAAGGTTAAACATCCCGACAGGGGCTCGTAAGTATATTAAGACCTCCTCTCTTCCTATCCTAACCCTAACCATCCCTTAGTGGTGCCTAACCCTAACCTTCCTCTGGTGGTGCCTAACCCAAACCTCCCCCCAGTGGTGCCTAACCCTAACCTCCTCCTTCCGCACCCTAAACCTAACCCTCCCGGGTGGGGGGCTGCCTAACCCTAAACCCCCCTTTGTAGTGCCTATCCCTAACCCCCCTCCATGAGCCTAGCCCTAACCCGTTGGTATTTTGATGCCAATCTTTAATCCTGAGTCTGGCTTTTGATGCCAGGATTCCGACACCAGCATCCTGGCTGTAGGTAAATACACTACATCCTGATATAGATTGCTATATAGAGAATCAGGTATATGGAACCTCACACCAATGTTGTGCGGTCAGGTAAGGCAGAGCCTTTCCTGTCATACTTAGGTATAGTTTTGACTATAAAAATTATAAGAAAAATGTAAACAAAATAGTATAAATATTTTCTTTGTATTGTTCAAAAAAAAATTTAGATAAAAAACTCTGAAGTAAATATGTATGGCAGGTGAGGCACTGCCTCCCCTATCTACCTTTTTCCACACATCCCTGATCAAAACAAACCAAATTTCCAGCACTATATACTGCTATACCTTTGTATAATGCCCACATGAACCCTCGGGTTCATATATGTATGTGTAAATCTGGCTCTGGTACTAGCCAGTACCTCCCCAGCCAGTTACCTCACTGCCTCAGAGGTCTCTGCGGTGTCTCAAGGTTTACAAAGAAACATTTGTAAGACAATGGAACATTATTACTAACATCCATACTGCATACATGACAGATAACAGGAAGCACTAATCCTCAACGGCAGAAAAATGCAGAATAAGAGCAAAAAAAAAATATTTTAAGAACTTTTTCATTAAGGGTTTTTTTTCCTTTTCCTTTTTTTATGTATTTACTATAATATTAATAATGAAATTGTCACAAAAGAAAGTGACTTCATACATGTTACAAGAGAAAAAAAGAACAGGAAAAAACAGTTGAGAATGCGCTATGATGTTTTGTCTATGGAATCAATACCAGTAACAGCAATATGACAGATCTCATAAAGAAAGAATGCACTTTGAAACCAGTTCAAAGGATAGAAGAAGCTTTTTCTATTCTTTTTTTTTTCATTTTCCTTTTTTTTTTTGAAGGAACACAAAAAGAAAATAAGTATCTTACAAAGATAATGGTAATACTAAAGCAGGACCACCTGCGGTACAACATATTGTTACTGCAAAAAGCATACTGCTTGCATTTGAGTCTGCAATATTCTAAAAAAATAAATGAACACATAACATACCAGTTTATTTCCATATCTAGGCTTATTAGCTTCTTATCCTGGATAACATGTATAAGGCAGGGTCATATTAAGAGAGGAGGGGGCCCATGAACAATCCCGATCTGGGGCCCCCTGCTCTCTCCCCGGAGGCCGGCAGAAGACTGACATGTCTACATACTATAGTAGAAGGCACTACAGCAGCCCAGTGTGAATTAACTAGATTGAAGAAACAGATTCTGACAATAATTAAAATACTATGATTTATTAATAAAACAAATATATTATGTCCTAATATGCATAAATTATTATTTAAAAATAAAAATAAGTTGGTACAGTATGTAACAATGTGTATCATAATAAACACAAATTAAAGGTATTTAATCTAATAAAACTATGAATAATATTCTTAAATAGTTGCCTCTATATAGACATATATTATGAAAACGGAGTCTTAATCCCTGTACACACTGGACGATTAATTTGAATGATATGAATGATAACGATATCTTTGAATGATATATCGTTCAAATCGTCCAGTATGTATGCACTTACCAACAAATGATGCGTGCTCCCACAGGTCATTAACGATATCCCCAGTCGTCTGTGCATGCAGTCCAATCTGGGGATATTGTTAGTGATACCATGCTGCCGAATGCAGCATGGCCCAGCTCACCCCTCCTCCCCCCGCCATCATTTGTCGTTGCCAGCATTTGTCGTTGCCAGCATTTGTCGTTGCCAGCATTGGCAAGTGTGTATGCACTTGCTGATGTTGGCACCTGCTGGGCTTGCAGCATCTGACATCATTCAGTACACACATTTTCCAGTGTGCATGGGGCTTTAGTGTAATGTAAGATTTCAGTAAGCCAATAGACAACAAATAAATAATTCACTGGTTTACCAGACTTGTCCAGGTGGTCCAGATCCTAGTCCGGGTCACAGAACACGGGTTTCAAGCCATGTCACAGCGGCTTGAAACCTGTTTACACAGCAGACTGGACCTCAGTTATTGCTAGGGATTCTCCGCTGCTGGCGCTTGGAAATGGCTCTCCATAGGATGTTACTGGGACCCGGGTCATATGTTCACAATATAGGGTTACACAGGTCATTCCCTTGTTCAACCCTGCTCGCTACCTGGGTTGGATTGCCAGGTCTCTCAACCCGGGAAACCAATCCTGGCCCCTTTTCCATTGGGCCGCAGCTTGGTTGGACACAGCAATAACCTGGGTTATATGGCCAGTGTAAAAGGGGTATCAGTGATAATTTTGAAACCATAGACGAAGATCAGAGGTTACGGCATACTTGCTTAACCTCCCAGAATAGCTGGGAGGCTATCGGGTGGCAAACCCAGGCACCAGGAAAAGTGGACAAGTCTTCCGGGGGCTGTGTCCACTTGGCCATGGCCTCCCACCTCCCCAGTGAAGTGGGCAGCACAGGTGACCAATGACACAATTTGCACCATGGTCCTGCCACCTCCTCCACAATGTCAGTAATCTCGGTATTGCATAGCAGGGGGCGGGGCTATAATAACAAAATTGTGTCATCATGCCCATCAGGCCCTCTTACCTCCACTGAGCCCTGCCCATTGCACACCTCCAGACCTGCCCAACTCCACCGAGTCCCTCTCCCTGCAGTGCTGACCTGGCTAACTCCTCCAGGAGGAGGCAGCCACAATGTTGGCAACTATGGGTCACGGACAAAAGCATTTTGAATTAAAACATGAACACGCATAAACCCGGGTCTGGCATATGTCTGAAAGGTGCAACCCGGATTGACAGTTCCTGGCACTTGCAACCCTGGTCGACGAACTGGCTCAAGTGTGAAAGGTGCTACCCGGGTCTTGAAGACATGGGTCACACCTAAACAAATTGATTGGCCAGGGACAGTGGCGCTTGGAGATGAGATGATTTCCAAGCGCCCATTGAATCCCGAGAAACCCAGGTCGCTGCAGGACCTGGGTCCACAGTGAAGGGTGATGACCCGGGAATAACCCAAGTTGCCACCCTAAGCGTGAAAGGGATATCCCAGCTTCAACCAATGCTTGTTGTCCTGGGTAGGTTGAAGTCAGGAAATTATGTCTGAATAAGGTGTCAGTAATAATTGTAAAAGGTTGGCGACATTACTACAGAAGCTTTGGCCATGGTCCGTCCATTTGTGCAGACTATCATTAATATCAAGATGCATGTGTGTGTGTGTAAGAGAAGGGGAGGGGGGTGGCACTAGACTATTTATCATTTCATGAGGTTATTGAAATGTTTCAATGGAATCTTGGGAATCTTTATGAGATGCTTAGGGATGACTTAGAGCCTTTAGCATCACACTCCAATGTAGTGACTGCCTGCACAAATTAGAAGGTGCTTTACACTTCATGGCCACAGAATAGTTCCAGTCTATGTGCTTACAAGAGAAAGGCTTCACACAAGCGCCATTTTCAAGAACATTTCTCAAGTACACAAAAAAGAATGTAGTATAGATATATGTGACAGCATTACTCTCATTTAATGTTGACACTAAATATGCATGACATCAAATCATGCTTTTTCTGGGAAGCAGCAGATATAAAATTGCCAAAATCAGCACCTATAGTACTCTACAGTTCCAAGTGCACAGACATAGAAAAAGCACAATTTTCATGCAATTAGCAGGGCATTCATATTATTGGAATTCTACAAAATGACTTAATTTTAATGGGTTACGATTGACCCTGCAGTCAATCAGTTAACACAGATTTAAATCAGTTAACATAGATTTATTTTTGAGCCTAAGGAGGCTCGAACAGAAATCCACGTTAAATGCCCTGATCACGGGTGCCACAAACGTGTTAACCCATAGCTGCGGTAACTTATTCCGGATTCTATGGGTTAACGCGCGTTAGCGGGTAATGTACTATGCACGGAGAGGGGACTGTAATTGAATAACCCTGGGCAGTAAAGTCCGAGGCTATCACCCATTCCCTGGTGCTGTAAATTACTGCATCTAATTGAATCAGGCCTTCAATTTGCTTTTTCAAGAACCAATGGTAAACAGATCTCTTGTTTAAACTAGAAATGTACATGGACCCACGTGTTTTTGTTTTTGGCAAAACCACCTTCAAATATTATGGTTTTGGCAAAACAACTAATAAGTGCTTTGGTTCAGATCCAGTTTTGGTTTCTTTAAAATTTATAAAAATAGCTAAAACCATGTCATTTGGACCCATTTACATGCAATCCAAAACCCGAGATTCGGTTTTTAAATCCGAGTTCCAAAATTACAGCAAACTGGAACTACAGAAGTGATTCGAGCGGGGACTTGACTCAGAACCCCAAAGTTTGGCTTTGTTGGGTTTTTAGGAAAACCAAACCGTACATCTTTAGTTTGAACAGTGTGAACTTAAATACAACTACAATAGATGGAATTCAGCTACTGATGTGCCCAGCTATAATGTGGCATCACAGCGTTCTCTCTCACGCCACGCATGGTGCACCACACACCACGCCATGAGTCGCGCCACAAAGAAAGTTTAGTAATGAAAAATTCATTACGTGTAATACAACTTTTTGCCCACCAGATGTCACTTTTCCTAAACTACATAGCGCATGCGTCTAATTTCATTATGTGTAATACAACATTTTGCCCACCAAATTTCACTTTTCCTAAACTACATAGCGCATGCGTCTGATTTCATTACGTGTAATACAACATTTTGCCCACCAGGTGTCACTTTTCCTAAACTACATAGCGCATGCGTGTGATTTCCAATGTACCGTACGGTATGTTCTGTATCACTACCCGATGATTGTTTGACAGAAGCGGTGATTCGGTACAGTATACAGTATTACAGCGTTTTCCACATGGAATCTGGAATGTACGGTATAATAAAGCGGTAGAAGAATGTCTAATACAGTTTGAAATCATTAAGCTCTGTATTACCCACTGACTGTGCGGTTGAAATCATACTGTGTTTGCGCAAATGTAAATACTGTCGGCACTGTCCCAGACTTAGACATTGTAGAGGTTTCATTACTTTACAAACTACAGAACTCTAGTAATGGTGAAGCATGTGGCCTAGTGGTCTAATGCCTAGTCTCACTGCTTCTCCCCTCTTCTTGTTCCGTGGGTTCTAGACCTTGAAAATATGTTTTTTTTTATTATTTTTAAATTCTTCACTTAAAATATTCAGTATTCAATACAGTACAGTTTTTATACCATCAAGTGGTAATGGGCTTTGTTAAAGAGAGTGGTCTCTGTATAACAAACTGATTGTGTGTTTAAACCGCAAAATTGCGTCAATGTCAGCGCATGCCCAGTGGATGGGCTGCAATGACAATGGAATGTATGCTGCATGTCCAGTGGAGCCAAGCCATAAATCAAGTAGCGCTATGCCATGGCGCATGCCCAGTTGTCTGTATTGCTACAGTACTGTTGAATTTTCACACTTGTGCCATTCTGCACTGTCCGAGACTTACAGTATACACAATAGTAAATTCATGAGTTCAGAAAGTGTTCCAGTAGTGGACTTTGTTTGGAGGGAAGTCTCTGTATTACAAACTGACTGTGCTATAGAGCGAAAACTTGCATCAATGGCAATGCTGTCCCAGACTTGGAAAGTATAGTGATTTAAAGTGTTCAGTAACTGATAGTTGGCTCTGTTTGAGAGAGAGGTCCCTGCGCTACAAACTGACTCTGCATTTAAACCGCAAAATTGCGTCAATGTCAGCACAGTTGGCGCTGTGGTGACTTATAGCCAGTTCTGAGGGTTTACGGTACAAATAGGATCTCTGGCGCGTGCCCAGTGGTGGGGTTGCAATGCATTGCCAGTGGTGCTGTGCCATAGCCATACCCTTGTAGCGCTATGCCATGGCGTACAGTATGGAAGATCATACAGTAGCGGGTCATGATTCACACACAGTGAAAGTGGGATGTCCGTATTACACACTGACTGTGTAATAATAATATTAAAAATAAAAAGTGTAACCTTGACTGTCTAATAATAATAAAAAAAATAAAATAAAAAAGTTTAACCTTCCAGTTTTCAAACCCGGAACCGGGTTGTACAGACATCTGCAATGTAGAAGTTCGATTTCTTACCTCTACGCTACAGACCCCTTCATCGTATGGTACTGTAGATGTCACATAAAGTACTGTAGAGGACAGATGCAATTCTTACTAGGAGAGACACTTGTGAGCAAGGGGTTAGGTGATCCGTCTTGCTTACACTTCTCTCCTTATGTTCGAGACCTTGATAATTTATAAAAAATTTTAACGTTCACTATAGTACTGTAGTTGAGTATTGTTATCCAACCCTTACAAAACTCAATAAATTATACAGTATGTACTGTAGATGTGCCCAGCTACAGTACTGTAGTTTGTTGCTCCATACGGTATGCCATATACCGCATTGCTAGTTGCACGCTACACTGTGGCGTATTTAGTCTCATAGCACTGCGCATGCCTAGTTGTCTGTATTATAGTAAGTACAATACTGTCGACCCTGTCCCAGACTTACGGTAGACATTGTAGTGATTCCATGACTCTAGGAACTACAGTACAGTAGATGCAGTAGTCTAGGGGGCTAATGCCTATCCCTACTGCATCTACCATTTTCTTGTGCCGCTGGTTCAAGACCTTTAAAATATATACTGTATACGGTAATTTTATTTTGTTTTAAATCTTCACTAATACATTATCCAGAAATTCTGGTATTTCTATGCCACAGTAATTTATGACAAAAAAGTGTAACCTTGACTGTGTAATAATAATAAAAAATAAAAAGTGTAACCTTTCAAGTTTCGAACCTGCAAAAGGGTTGTACAGGCAGCGTAATGTATTGGTTTGATTATATACCATTACACTACAGCCGCCAACAATACCAAGGTTGCACCTGGCTTGAGTGTGTCCTACAATACTGTATGTCATCGTATCTCAGGCGCATGCCCAGATCTACGGTATACCCATGTAGCGCATTTTTTTTTTTTTTTAAGTCTTCGCTACTTTTGTTCAGTATTGTTATCCAACCCTTACTAAACTCAGAACATTTTATATATTAGGGGGTAAATTTACTAAGATGGGAGTTCTATTAAGAAGTGATGTTGCCCATAACCACCAATCAGATTCCAAGTATTATCTTCTAGAAGGTGCTACTGTAGATAAATGAGAAGTAGAATCTGATTGGTTGCTATGGGCAACATACAGTACAGTAACTTCTTAAATAGAACTCCCATCTTAGTAAGTTTACCCCTACATGTTTAACTTTTTCCCCAAAATTTTTTTTCTTCCGCCCCCAAAATGAAAGTGAATGTTTGGTGTGTTCTGACTGGTTTTTTTTTTTTTTTTAAAGTTACGCAGTTTACAGTACCTTTAGGGGACTGTCTTAAGGCTGCACATTGAAGGCTTCCCGCAACGTTGCACCCCAATTCACCAATTTTTTCCGCCTGCTATTCACACAGTAGGCAAAACTTTTTCACATACTGTCTTACTGTACATTGCATTGACTTCCCGTCTATGGTAGGTGGAAAAGCTTTCAAATTGAATACAGCCATAATTTTACGCCTGGCGAAATGACGTAATTGGCGAAACTTTTATTAACCGACCAGCTAAAAAAAGTAAATAGACCCCTAAATTGAAAACGGCCCTCAGTGTGTACAGTACTGTATGTCTACTGTACTGTATACTACTGTAAGTGCCGGGCAGCTGTGAAATCACTGGGATGGGCAACAGGGATACTGTACAGTATATGACTGGGGGTGGCAACCCCCATTGGCCGGCGTGCCCCTGGTGAGTGAAATCCTGGCCAATAGGACGATACACCCCTGCATCTGTGTGTCATTGACTTTTTGTACCTTTTTAATGACAGATGCATGTGTTGGGTCTCAGGCGCACTTAAAGACTGAATTACATACAGTACAAACACCAATTTTATAAATTAATGACAATTTTTATTTAACCTACAGTAACATGCTTTACAGAGGGGGGGGACTTCTTTAGCTTTCCACCCCCGTAGTCCTCTACTGTCCCCCGCTTCTTTCTTCTGCCGCTGGCATGTCCTGGAATTCCAAGCTGGACACGGACATGACTACTGTACAGTACCTAGGAGGAAGGAGATGATGTGAGAACTGTCCTTCCTCAATGCCAACCGATATGCCCTACTGGACCGAGGACTACACAAAAAGATTAGGCTTTTAAGTTAAAATCATCACTGGCACTTTTGGCCTCAGATCCAGAGTTTCACCTATACCAGGTGCAGACTCTACCTTGCATTGGAGTGCAAGGTCCACTGTACGCCCTGAAGAAAGAAGGATAGGCAGAGACGAACAGACAGTAAAAGACAGACACACAGGTTCTCACCGGAGATGCTCTTGTTCTTCATCCTGCTCGATCCCACACACCCTGTACTGTAGGAGAGAGAATCCACTGTGCAGGGCCCTTTCCTGCTCTAACAGTGTCACACTAATCCACTTCTCCACATTAATATACTGTATGCCCTAACTAACCAGCCTAACAAATTTATTAATAACGAATTTGTATTATAATTAAGCCTGGTGG
Organism: Taudactylus pleione; assembly: GCA_031769625.1. NCBI lineage: Eukaryota > Metazoa > Chordata > Amphibia > Anura > Myobatrachidae > Taudactylus > Taudactylus pleione. Next base: position 1,728,049 of record JAUIMM010000213.1, read on the forward strand.
TGAAATACTGTAAGCAGTGCCCCTAGGCCCACAGCCCATATAACGATAAAAAAAAAAAATACATGAAACAAGACAGTATTTGGGTGCCCCAGATGGAGGTGAACACCAGCTGTCATTTTGAGGTCAAAAGTGAAAATAACTCCAAACCCCCACCCCCCCCCTACTATAGCAGCAGGTGGCCCTGGGTTTCCCAAAGAACAAACTGGCAGGGAGTTAGAAGTATTCGTCTGAATGCAATAACAGAGCACTAACATTAGCAAAAATGCTTTTCTCACCTGATCCTGATGTCGAAGGGACCGCCACTCCAACCATACAGTAGGTGTACAGTAGAAGCCTGTCTCTCAATGCACAGTGCACCCACTACTGTACAGTACTGTATGTCTGCAACTATGGATGTGGATGTTGAAGCATCCACTACTACTGTACTGTATATGAACCAAAGGAACCTGAAAACTTGAAACATCTGCATTACAAACAGCAACATCAAGCGCAGTAGCAGAAACTGGCAGCTGCAGCACAATCTGTGACGATGCCAATGTGTGCCTTGGAACATGGGGCAATGTACAGTAAAAGTAGGTGTACTGTAGGAGCCAGTGGAAGGGGTGGTTGAACCATTAGCTGCGGGCTTGCACAATGACTCGGCACATACTGTACTGTACAGTATTGAACCTGCTGTGCATAAGGCTTAAACAGTGTAGGGGCAGTGACATAATGCTATGAGATTTGTACTGGGCCATGAGGAAAGAAGGGGGTGCTAAACTGCTGATTAATCCCCACTAATTGTGGTTGCAATGACCGTTAGAGGTCTCACGGCTTTGACCAGGTGGCCGGGAGGGGGAGCAGTGCGGTGGTGACGGGGCATGGCTGGGGAATAGGGTTAAATACTGTATGAACAGAGGTGTGTGACAGCAGAAAGGCAAGGACAGGGGAGGGGAAGAGAGAAATTAATGAAATTAAAGAATGAAAGGAAAAGAGGAAAAGTATGAAGTACAGTACATAAGGTACAGTAAGGGAAAGGTATTGTAAATAAAGAGCTTATAGAATAAATTAGGAGAATACTGTATACTGTATAATGTAGGGACAGAAAGCACAACCACAATACTGTACATACAGTATGGACACAGTGTACAGTACTTAGCAGTCCGGATCACAAACTGAAAAGAGGAAGTTAATCCCCTCCTCCACATTACTAATTATATACAGTACAGTATAAGCTACATAGCAGTTGCTTGACCGTTTCTTTCGATGACAACTGGTAAGACTCTATGGAGATGATCAATATAATTGTTACACTGGGCACGTGTCAATACTGTTCTCCAAAACTTCATTATCCCATCCAAAAGTTCCTGTTTAGTTGTTGGTTTCACATCAGACCTGATGAACCTCTTCAACTGGGCCAAGACCAATTCAATGGGATTCATGTCCGGTGACCTACAGGAAAGTAAAAAAAATCAAATATTCAGTCACAGTACTGTACTTTAGTAAAAAGTGTACTAGAATAATTACTGCTCTGTACTGTACATGCTTTTTTGTACAATAAACAGTTAATACAGTACTATCGGACAATACTCACTCTGGTGGTGTGCGTTCCCAATTTATCCCTCTCTCTTCCATGAATTTTGCTGAAGCCGAATGTTTTGGATCATTATCCTGGAATAATCGATGTCCTGATGGAAAGCATTTTCTCACAAATGGCACCATACAGCAATCTACTATTTTTTCTTGGAAGAAGGTCTTAACCATGATGCCTAAAGAGATGAGAAATTATTGTCAGTAACAAGCGTACACTGTACAGGACTGTAAAATTTTTTTACAACAAACATTACTGTACTGCACCTTCAAAAATATAGATCGGTCCTGCACCCCAACGAGATATACCTCCCCATACATGGACCTTTAACGGATGCTTCGGACGTGGTTTATGTGAGAGATGTGCATGGTGTCGGAAGGACAGTCTTGAGAACCTCTCGAGAGAAACCGAAGTTTCATCGGTGAAAATTAAGTCATTAAAATTCTCTCCACTCTCTATCCACTGTCGTGCTTCTTCAACTCTCTTTACTTTATTAACATCCCTTATCATGGGATTTATCCTGTGGAATAAAAACAAGTTTTAGTTTACTGTCATGTAAAATCAGTGCACTATTAATATATATATATATATATCTATCTATATATATATTTTATGTACAGTACCTTGTAGGGCCAAAAGTCCATCCCAGTTCCTTACGCATCCATTTGATGCTGGAACAGGAGATGTCCAGGTCACATTCTGCTTTTAGAATACGTTGGATGTGTAAAGCTGTATGCTCATCATCCTCACAAGTCAATTTGTGCACAATCTTTTTGATGCTCCTACGGTAGAACACATACAGAGCATATACTATAGCAATTATTGGACAGTTAGTGTTGAAATTGGAACACAATACCGTAGCAATCTAGCAACATACAGTATAATAAAAAAAAGGTTGCTGTAAAGTACCTACCATGTGCATTTAGAAGGAAATCTATATCTGGTCCGCGTTCTCTCAAATGCATGATAGTGCACAGTCTGTAAACTAACAAGAACACCACACTCTTTCAGCCAGGCCTGGATCTGTCATGTTGTTTTGTGTTCTTTTTTCATGCTTGCAATTATCTTGCTGATGGCTTTGCTGATTTTTGCCATGTTTGACGACAAAATCTGTGGAGAGAACAAGAGAAATACGGTACAGTACAGTTGCTGAGTATACAGACTGAGTACAGTATACAGTACATAGTTTAATGTTCAGTATCTTAAAAAATATATACTGTATAACACAGTACTGTACAGTCTTTTAGAACACAGGGGGGTATTACATTCTTACTGTACATCAGCCGTAACATGTGTACACCGGTATATACAGTATAACCAGCTAGTAAATTTAATTTTGCAGGCTGTGTTTAATAAATGACAGTTTTGAGCTAATTAGTGATATATATTTCCAATTTAATCTCACATCAAGCTTTCATACAGTACATACAGTATGCCCCTTAATACGCAAATATGCATCTACCGTATGAAGGAGACAAACAGGACAATAAACACAGCAATATTGCGACTGAAACTAAGACGGCCGCTGAGCAAAACAAGATGGCAGCGGGGACAGGACGGTCACTCACGGGAGACTATATGGGACAATGGGCGACTAGGAATCTATCAATGGTATACGGTGTGTTTAATTGAAGCTCGATATGGAAATAAGCGACTACCGGGATGGAGCATGCCAAGGCAGCGGGATATTAAACACAGCAATTTTGCGATTGAAACTAAAATGGCCGCTGAGCAAAACAAGATGTCGGCGGGGACAGAACGGTCACTCACGGGAGACTATATGGGACAATGGGCGACTAGGAATCGATCAATGGTATACGGTGTGTTTAATTGAAGCTCGATACGCAAATAAGCGACTATGGGGACGGAGCATGCTGAGGCAGCGGGATATTAAACACAGCAATTTTGTGATTGAAACTAAAATGGCCGCTGAGCAAAACAAGATGTCGGCGGGGACAGAACGGTCACTCACGGGAGACTATATGGGACAATGGGCGACTAGGAATCGATCAATGGTATACGGTGTGTTTAATTGAAGCTCGATACGCAAATAAGCGACTATGGGGACGGAGCATGCCGAGGCAGCAGGATATTAAACACAGCAATTTTGCGACTGAAACTAAAATGGCCGCTGAGCAAAACAAGATGTCGGCGGGGACAGGACGGTCACTCACGGGAGACTATATATGACAATGGGCGACTAGGAATCGATCAATGGTATACGGTGTGTTTAATTGAAGCTCGATACGCAAATAAGCGACTACGGGGACGGAGCATGCCGAGGCAGCAGGATATTAAACATAGCAGTTTTGCGATTGAAACTAAAATGGCCACTGAGCAAAACAAGATGGCGGTGGGGACAGGACGGTCACTCACGGGAGGCTATATATGACAATGGGCGACTAGGAATCGATCAATGGTATACGGTGTGTTTAATTGAAGCTCGATATGCGAATAAGCGACTACAGGGACGGAGCATGCCGAGGCAGCAGGATATTAAACACAGCAGTTTTGCGACTGAAACTAAAATGGCCGCTGAGCAAAATAAGATGGCGGCGGGGACAGGACAGTCACTCAGGGTACAGCAACAAAGGTGACTTGGTAGTCAGGCAGAGTTACAGTAGATCACGGTAATGAGCAGCAACAATAGCGACTCGGAAGTCAGGCCGCATTGTAGACAGTAGTATCTCAAATGTTCGTACTGATGATACGTAAGTCTGTACGGTTAAGTAACAGATTCACGGTATGGATCGGGAGGCCAGTCTGTGATGCTATATTATACTACCAGAGACAAAAGAATTCCTTCCTGCTGAAAATCTGGCCGCTGATTCGTGTATTTGAAAAATGCACTTCTTTGTGGTACAATGGCATGGCAGAGTTTCGGCGGCAACGTTTTCTTTGTCTCTGGTAGCATAAAAGAGCATCTCAGACAGGACTAGCTATCCACACTGTGAATCTGCTACTTAACTGTACGGACTTGCTGCTCGGATTGTCTCATCGGCATGTATCAACAGTACAAACCCTTGAGATACTACTACTATCTGCAACGCTGCCTGATTTCTAAGTCGCTGTTGTTGCTGCTCATTACCATTATCTACCTCTGCAACTCTGCCTGACTTCCGAGTCACCTTTGTTGCTGTACCCTGAGCTTCTACAGCTGTTTCCTACAATATCAACCTGCTGGCACTGTAAGTACAGTAGCTTGCTATGTTATGGTTTACGGTCATTTTGCAGTTTGCTGTGTTAGACGCTGATTTGCGTAGCGAGGTTTCAATGCATACGGTACCGTTTTGTTTTGCTCAGTGGCCATCTTAGTTTCAGTCGCAATATTGCTGTGTTTAACGTCCCGCTGCCTCAGTATGCCCCGTCCTTCACCCATCCCCATAGATGCTTATTTGTGTATCGAGTAACTATCACACACACCGATCATTTCCTAGCCTCCCGCTGCCCCTCATAGTCTCCCGTGAGTGACCATCCTGTCCCCACCGCCATCTTGTTTTGCTCGGTGGCCATTTTAGTTTCAGTTGCAATATTGCTGTGTTTAATATCCCGCTGCCTCGGTATTCCCCATCCCCGTAGACGCTTATTTGCACATATACCTACAGTACTGTATCATTGCATTATTGCACCACTTTGCACATTTAACTTTTACACTAATGGTTCTAATGGTACTGTACACACTAAGTTTTGATTTATGTTATAAAAATAGCACATTTGGCGCTCTACCTTACAGTACTGTACTGTATATCAGTTTAGATATTCACACATTTTATTACTGATGAGCTGACACCTACCGTACAGTACTGTACAGTATATAATTAGGGAGTGTTTTTTAGACACCTGTATTATGTATCATATTTATTATCTTGTGCCTCTATACAATCTCACAATAGTGGTTAGTGCTTTAACAGTTGGCGCTGTAATCTCCTATATTTACCTGTATATACTGTATAACACACACACAGTGTTAGGAGACAGTGAAACTGTAAGGTACTTTACCAACCAATCAGCTCCCAAATGTAATTATTCAAATGCAACGTTGTAAAATTAAGGTTGGGAACTGATTGGTTGGTGCAGTACTGTACGGTACCTTACAGTACCATATCTCTTTTCACTGTCTCCTAACACTGCTTAGTACTGTGTACAGTACTTTACCGTAAAGTATGCATTACGGTATATTGAATCTACGGTATATTTACTGTTGAAAAAAAACGTTCAAAATGACCAGGTTAAATGTAAGGTCAAAGTGACCCTTTCACACAGTAAAAATCAGATGAGCAAATTACTGCACTAAGTAAATGCTACAGTACTGTAATTTGCTTTTCTGTGTGATAGGGTTATTACTGGAGTTGTATAGAGTACAGTAGCAGCACATTCTTGAAAGTGCAGTATGAGTACTGTAATTGTTTACAGTGTTGTAATATGAAACATTTACAGTACACAGTACATGTATTTCCACTATTTTACTTCACATTGTATTTAGTGTCTTTATACTTGTGTATTTCAGAGTGCACCGAACTGTCAAAATGGTGAAGAGCAAAGGTTTTTACAACGGAAATGAATCTTGCCCACTTCCAATGACCAAAAGGCTGAGTGTACTAGTCCCACAATGGTCTACAAGCAAACCTTCCAAGAAGAAAACAGGTAAGGAAAATTTACAGGTACCTCTTCTAGTCAAGGCAAGGAAGAATGCAAAGCCCAAGAACAACTCTTTGCAAGTGGACATCAGAGAAAATGGACCAAGGAACGTGGAGCAACCCATGAACGTCAAGAACCAGGAGCAAACACCAGTGATTTATGGACCCGAAGAATTGGACACCTTTGAGCCTCTTGTCATTCCAAGAAGATAATGCATGCACATGTAGCTGTGCTAGGATGGTGAGAGACCTCATGGGAAAAGTTGGTCATCTGGAAGCGAAAATTGACAACTTGAAAGAAGAGCTGAAGGAAGGGCTGAAGGACACCATTGCAGAAGCAATGAAAGAAGCAATCCGGCAAAGTAAAGAAGAATGGCAAGAGGCCGCTGCCCAGAGTACCAGGAAGAGACATGACCAGGCAATCCAGTATGAAATGGTCACACCGGATGAATTTGAGCCTGAGGATAACGATGACAATTTCAACTTGGAGACTGACCCATCCTTCCACTTGCTAGATATGGACAATACAGTGGCATCAGAGCACTTGGACATGACACCAGTGCCATCATGCAGCCTGCCTCAGTGGGAGAGTAGACCAGTGGCATCATATCGCCTGCCTGAATGGTTAGTTGAAGAATCAAGGATCAACAATGCAAGCATGCCTGTACTTTCACCAGGAACGCCTGTCATGTCGAGCACCCCAGCACCACTGACTGTATTTGAAACACCCTTACCGGATATACCACTGGCTGTAATCAACGTTGACAAGGACAATGAAATTTACAGAGCTGTCAATTGTGAGATGCATCGATATGCGCAAGCAATATTTCAAGAACACGTGCCCTATGACCTGTATTGCAATTGGACCAAACGGGTGAATTTTGATGGAAGTCGGAAGAAAGTGCCAATCCCCAACAATTTAAGAGAAGATATCCTCTCAAGATGCCGGACAAGATTCAGGATTGGAAAAGAAGAACTTACCTGGATAAAGGACACGTTGAATGGGGTGCTGCACATGCCAAGGGAAATATGCATGGAGGACAGTCACTCATACAAGTACAGATCTTCAATCAACTAACATGACTTGAAGGGACTTGTCAGAAGACAGGAAGACCCAGCGCCACTGCTGGCCAGGACGTGGCAGTGGCAGAAGAAAGAACCTGAGGACATGAGAGAACTAAAGCGGTGGAAAGCAAAAGAGCTAAAGAAGTTCCCCCTTCAAAGCCTCTTCCACCATAACAGATAGGCCCTATGTGAGGCCAACGGAACATTAAACCCAACCTACAGTAGACCAACAGGTCTGAAGAGAGGAAGACCCATGTGAAGAGAGAAGCAGAGGACAGGAGAGGACTACAGGGGTGGAAAGCAAAAGAGCTAAAGAAGTTCCCCCCTCAAAGCCTCTTCTACCCTAACAGATAGGCTCTATGTGAGGCCAACAGAACATTAAACCCAACCTACAGTAGACCAACAGGTCTGAAGAGTGGAAGACCTGTGTGAAGAGAGAAGCAGAGGACAGGAGAGGACTACAGGGGTGGAAAGCAAAAGAGCTAAAGAAGTTCCACCCCTCAAAGCCTCTTCCACCATAACAGGTACCGGTAGGCCCTCTGTGAAGGCAACTGTACTGTACATTAATATTGTAGTTTGTTAGGGTGATGAGATACAGTAGGGCTGATATTAATGTTACAGTAGATTAGTGTGACACACTATTAGAGCAGGAAAGAGCCTTGCATGGCATATTCTCTCTCCTACAGGGACCTCTGTGTGGGATTGAACGGGATGAAAAAAAAGAGTATCTCCGGTGAGTACTGTATGTACCATACCTGTGTGTCTGCCTTTTACTGTCTGTTCATCTCTGCCTATCCTCCTTTCTTCAGGGCATACAGTGGACCTTGCACTCCGATGCAAGGTAGAGTCTGCATCTGGTATAGGTGAAACTCTGGATCTGAGGCCAAAAGTGCAAGTGATGACTTTAACTTAAAAGCCTAATCTTTTTGTGTACTGTAGTCCTCGGTCCAGTAAGGCGTATCAGTCGGAATTGAGGAAGGACTGTTCTCACGTCATCTCCTTCCTGCTAGGTACTGTACAGTAGTCATGTCCATGTCCAGCTTGGAATTCCAGGACATGCCAGCGGCAGAAGAAAGAAGCGGGGGACAGTAGAGGACTACGGGGGTGGAAAGCTAAAGAAGTTCCCCCCCTCTGTACAGCATGTTACTGTAGGTTAAATAAAAATTGTCATTAATTTATAAAATTGGTGTTTGTACTGTATGTAATTCAGTCTTTAAGTGCGCCTGAGACCCAACACGTGCATCTGTCATTAAAAAGGTACAAAAAGTCAATAACACACAGATGCAGGGGTGTATCATCCTATTGGCCAGGATTTCACTCACCAGGGCGCATCGGCCGATGGGGGTTGCTGCCCACAGTCATATACTGTACAGTATCCCTGTTGCCCATCTCAGTGATTTCACAGCTGCCCGGCACTTACAGTAGTATACAGTACAGTAGACATACAGTACTGTATACACTGAGGGCCATTTTCAATTTAGGGGTCTATTTACTTTTTTTAGCCGGTCTCATCTTTTCACTCCAAGGGGTCTATTTACTGTACTAAGCAGTGTTAGGAGACAGAGTGAAAAGTGATAAAAAAGTGATAAGGTGTCAGTCAATTAGCTCCCAACTGTCATTTTTCAAACACAGCCTGTGAGATGACAGTTGGGAGCACATTGGTTGGCACTTTTTCACCCATTGGAGCAAAAACACGTGATTGGCTAAAAAAAGTTTACTGTTGTCGTGTATTTATTTAGTTAAAGCTTAGACAGAGATAAAATTGTAGATAAATAGCACCAACCAATCCGATCCTAACTGTCACTGTACAGGCTGTGTTTGAAAAATGACAGTTACTGTAGTAGCTAATTGGTTGGTGCTACTGTATTTACAGTTTCTCCAATTTTATCTCTCTCCAAGCTTTATTAAATCACCCCTTAAGAGTGGTGTGCAATTAATAAAAGTACTGAATAGGTGACTTACTGTACTGTATTTTTTTACCGTATTTTGCTACAATATCAATAAATTTAAATACAGTATACTGTACTTTATTCACAGAACCAAGTAAAGACAGAAAATGTTGTACTATATATAAAGAATTTTAACAAAAATCAAAAATAAACAAAAATAAAGTCAACAAAAAATAAAAAAATAAATCGACCAGGTGGTGGACTATCTGGCGATACAGCCCTAAAAAAAATGATTTTTTTCTGTAGGGAGAAAAAAAGGGTACAGTATTACAACACTAATATACAATATTGTACAATCTTGACACTACCGTAAATACTGTACTCTACCTCAAGTCAGGTGTGGTCCCTGCCTCCCTTGGGGTCCCTGACGGAAGACTGTATTGGAAAAAAATATATTCACATTAACAGTGCTGTATTTACCTTTATATGGTACGGTGCTACTGTACATGGTTTGGCTACTGTAGCTCCTAACAAAGTACTGTACAGTACATAAACGAACAAAACAATACAATGGCTACAGTACTGTACACTAAAATATGGTACAATGCAGGAAAAGTATTGTACAGTGTAAACATTGCTACACCAATTATTATACTGACTGAAGCTTCAGGCTGGCAGACAGAGGGATACTTTAGGTGCGGTGTAGATACAGTACAGTAACCTCCCACAATTTAATGACTATTACTGTACAGTATCTGCAAAGCATGTTTGCAAATGATTGATGACCCTGCACTGAACAACTGCTTGTTCAGAGTAGGCTCATCACATACTGTACTGACAAATGACTGCACGATTACAATGTCGTAATCATGCAGTGGTTGTCATACCGGTATCTTTAAGTGGATGGGCACCTTTAGAGTGATGTCCTTTATAAAAAAAATAAAAACACAAAGTGTGTAAGGAGAAGAGGTTGGAGATGCGTCTTTGTAGTACAGAAGAGAGAGAAAGAGATGCTGTGAAACAAAAAAAGGAGAGAGAGACAGTACAGAAGAAGAAAATGTACTATTGTGTAGGGTACAGTACTTACACGGCCTGTGAGGCCTGCTTGGCCCAGGTTCTTGCAACTGGCTGGTGGGGGGCTGTGGCTGGGGCCTTCCACGTTCCCGCACTGTAGGGGAAAAAAAATATTCCTGTTACACAAGTACAGAAACAATTAGTGTGTAAGGAGAAGAGGTTGGAGATGGGTCTTTGGAGTACAGGAGGAAGAGAGAAGCACTGTAAAAAGAAGAGCACAATGTACAGTACAGTAGTGCACGGTACTTACTCAGGGCGGCAAGCCGTGTTTTAAAGTCTGCAAAGGACTGGGGCCCTTCAGTTATTGATGCTGTTGAAAAAAAATTATGTTTCTGTTACACAAGTACAGAAGAGGGAGGGAGGGAGAGAAAAAGAGAGAGAGAGAGGGAGGGAGAGAAAGAAAGAGAGAAGTCGAGAGAGAGACTGACAAGGGTCAAAAAGGAGAGAGATACAATGCTGTAGAAAACAAAGTGATGTACTGTACTTACGTGGCATGGAGAGGCCACTTTGGCCAGGTGGTGGTGGTGGTGTTGGTGGTAGGACTGTGGAAAAAGAACAGTCTCCATCAAAACCATTTGGAAACAAAAACTGTATAAATCTTGATCAAGAGCCTCCATAACAACAAAAACAAACACAGAAAGAGGGAGAAAGAGGGAGGGGGAGGGGGAGAGGGAGGGGGAGAGGGAGGAAGAGAAAGACAGAGAAGGAGGGAGAGAAAGAGAGAGACTGACAAGGGAAAAAAAGGAGAGAGATACAGTGCTGTAGAAAACAATGTGGTGTACTGCACTTACGCAGCATGGAGATGCCACTGGGTGGTGGTGGTGGTGGTGGTGCCGCCGGTGGTGGTGATGGTGGTAGGACTGTGGAAAAAGAACAGTTTCCATCAAAACCATTTGGAAACAAATAAACTGTATAAATCTTGAACAGAGCCTCCATAACAACAATAACAAACACAGACAGAGGGAGAAAAAGAAAGAGGCAGGGGGGGAGAGGGAGGGAGGGAGGGGAAGAGGGAGAGAGAAAGAAAGACAGAGAGAGAAAAAGAGAGAGAAAGAAAAAGAGAGAGGGAGGGAGAGAAAGACAGAGAGGGAGAGAGAAAGAGAGAGGGAAAAAGAGAGAGAAAGAGAGGGAGGGGGGAGAGAGAGGGGGTGAGAGGGAGGGAGGGAGAGAGAGAAAGACAAAGAGAGAGAGAGAAAAAGAGAGAGGGAGAGAGACAAAGACAGAGGGAGAGAGAAAGAGAGAGAGAGAGACTGACAAGGGAAAAAAAGGAGACAGATACAGTGCTGTAGAAAACAATGTGGTGTACTGCACTTACATGGCATGGAGATGCCACTGGGTGGTGGTGGTGGTGGTGTGCTGCCGGTGGTGGTGATGGTGGTAGGACTGTGGAAAAAGAACAGTTTTCATCAAAACCATTTGGAAACAAATAAACTGTATAAATCTTGAACAGAGCCTCCATAACAACGAAAACAAACACAGACAGAGGGAGAAAAAGTAAGAGGGAGGGGAGGAGAGGGAAGGGGGGAAGGGAGGGGGGAGAGGGAGGGAGGGGGAGATGGAGAGAGAAAGACAGAGAGAGAAAAAGAGAGAGAGAGAAAAAAAGAGAGAGGGAGGGAGAGAAAGACAGAGAGGAGAAAGAGAGAGGGAAAAAGAGAGAGAAAAAGAGAGAGAAAGAGAGGGAGGGGGGAGAGGGAGGGGGGAGAGGGAGGGGGAGAGG